>JAHSUH010001892.1:0-11894 GCA_025388415.1 Cynanchum wilfordii
TGGTCCATTTATCAACTTTTCCTTTGGTTGTCTTAAGGTGCAACTTACACATCATGGACTTATTTGATTGTTTTAGCTGGAACGACTGAGCTGATGCCCAGTTGCCAGTCTCGAGTTTCTTGCACGTGAGTCTACCCGATAAGAGATTCCGAGGTCGTGTAATTTAAAACACAGTCAACAATGGATAAAAGAGGTCGAGGATTTAAAAAGGGTATCATTTCTTTGAGGAAAGCACTAAAGTGTGAAGGGTGAATTGTACTTTTAGAAAAACCCCATTCAAATAAAGTATGGAATTCAAGTTTAGTGAACGGGAGGAGGGAAAATGGAAAAATTTTGGAGAAGTTGAATTTAAACACATCAATCAAGCTTTGAATTTCCTAAGTAGGATTTGCCTCCTCATTCTTGTGATATTTCTACGTAAGAGTATTATCCTCTTGATGAGATTAAAAATTCCTAGCAACTTGCTGCATGCTCTTTGTGAAAACCATTATGTATTTTAACTTGATACGTCTGCCTTTTGTCAATGTCTGAATATCAGTGTGTTCAAACCTATATGGTACTTTATCTATTTACTGATTTTAATTGGGCCTCAAAATGTGGTCTGTTTTTTTTTCTTCCCCCCCCCCCCCCCTCCTTTTTTTTTCTTATACATATGATTCTCTCTTTGTACTGTGTTTTCATTTTGGAAATCATAGTGGTTTGCCAACATAGTTTTATCAAACAGAAACCTTGCTACTGAATAGGAGTCATCAGAAGCTAAAATATTTTAAATTTTATTGTCTCCATGCAGAAACCCATCAGGAGGGGTGTTGTTGGACAAACGCTTATGGTGGAGGAGTTCGGCAAGCGTAGGGTTAACAATGGAGTATGCACCTTACCGTAGTCTTCTTTTATTTTCCTTTCCTGTCTGTGATTGATTTTGTTCATGCTTGGCATTTACTTCCTAAGATATGCTTCTCTATTGTAATAGGCTAGGAAGATAATTCGATCTATGATTAAAATATTATGTTTTCTTGAGCTTTTAACTTTCCAAACTCTTTTGAAGAGCTAATGTATTCTTTTCTCCTTCTATTTTCATCTCCTCTTTTCTTTTCTAGGATTTTTATGTTCTAAGGTTTTCCAATCGGTTGGATGAGACAAGAAAGGGAGAAGTAAGTTTATTTCCTTTTCATTAGAGAAATTTTACCTATGAGCTTTGCTACCTGGCTCTTAGACATGAACATTGACATATGAGGCTACTTCATAGCATGAATTGATTCAGTGAGCTTTTCCTGCTTCAAGTTTTTGAAATTGATGAGTTTTCTGTTGTATGCTATTTTTTGCTTGAAAATGTTGCATAGTGATGAAAAATGGCTGTGTTTAGTGCACCTTTCTGGATATATGGGCTTGATCACCCTAAAGGAAAAAAAACAAAGAGGATCATATTATGAGGTAGTTAAGTCCTGCTCACCACATTACTTAGATATTGCTGATGTGCTCATCTGTATTAATTTCTGTACAAGATCTTTGGCAAGTTAGCAAATTTAGTTCCTAAATTTTTTTCATTTAGTATGTTAGCTCCCTAATTATTGTTTTATCTTTTAGATACAATTCCTTTTTGCCACAATTTTATTTTTTCGTTTTCTTTGTCCTTTTTTTTTTTTTGGTTGAAATTTTAGGCAAAAAGGACCAATACTTCAGATCGTAAAAACTACATGGATTTAAAAAATTAAATACCTTTTTTAGGCACCTAAATACCAATGGAAAAAAATGGAATAAAATTCATAATTAGCCATATATTGAATTAGATCTCCACTAGATCTTGTCCACGCGGATCAAAACATGATCATCTTCTTAAATGACTTCTCCATTTTTGAATTACATTTTATAAACTCACGCTTTAGTTTTGCATCATTTTCAACAAACCAGCAATGTGTCCTGATCAATTCCATTAATTTTTCTTTGAAATGCCTTGTATCTCCTTGATCATCCTGTGTACATTCTATTGTTGTTTTGCACAGTGTCAGACATGCTCCATGCATGACAGAATTTGTAGATAGGTATACCAACTATAATTGATTACTTGAGATTATCTTTACATGAAAAACATCTTAAGAAAGACTTAGTGGACATCCCTGTGCCAATTTTTGATTATTGGATACTGAGCAATCCTTTTAGGTGCATATTAATTTAATTGCATTCTCTTTGTAGTTCAGATTGGCAATTTACTAATCATAATCTCTTACATTAATGATTCCAATTGCTGCAAGATTGCTTGTGCTACAGTTGGTGAGGCCAAGAAATGGATTGAAGCATTTGATGAGGCAAAGCAACAGGTATAGTAGATAAAGTTGAACATAACCTATATATAACTTTTATAAACAAATATATATGAATATCTTATGCTCTTGCTCAATAATTAAAACTTCTTTCTGAATTTTGAGATTTCTTAAATGAGGGAATTTTAAATTGATCTTGTGAATCTTACAAATTTCTATTCAATTCATTCTCAACTCTTTGTTTTTAGGCCGAATATGAGCTCACTAGAGGTGGTAGTACAAGAAGTAAGCTGAACACAGAGGCTGAGTAAGCTCACAATTTCTGGCCATAAGATGCTCTTAACTGAATTTTTTCTTTGACACTTGTTTTCATCATTTGATTGTATGGTCCAAGAAGAATTTTGAAAATATTGAACACTATAGGAATTTGTTAGTATGAAAATATAAAGAAGAAACTGGGTTATGAATTGAATTATTTGAACTTCTTTTCATTCTTCTTCTCTTTTTATGTTTTTGTTTCTTCTCTTTTCTTAATCCATGATAAAGTGCTAAAGATGCTTCAATGTAGTCCATGTAGTCATTTATGCTGTTAATCCTATTAAAAAACCAAAAGCAACTTTTATATTACTCCTTAGATAGAATACAGATTATTGGATTTCTAATGATCTTCTCAAGTCATTTATTGAATATTTTCTGATTTAATATGACCTGGTTTTTATTTTTCAAAGAATCAATCTTGACGGGCATCGGCCAAGGGTAAGGCGCTATGCACATGGTTTGAAAAAGCTTATACGAATAGGACAAGGTGAGCCAGCATGCAAAAACATTTTATTTAATTATTTTTTAAAGCATAATTTGTCCATTTAGTTCCTTAAGTTTCAACTCTTGACTGCTTTAGTCCTTAGCAATTTTTTTGGAAACCTTTTAGATCTCTTATTAATTTTCTTTTGTAAGTGTTTGGTCCTCCTAGCCATAAAAACACTGAGATCCAACTCACATTTGTACTGGACATGCAATTGAGGCAATTTTGGGGAGTACAAATAGGTAAACTACCACAGTTGTATTCTATATGCATGTTTCAAACGGGTTCTGGTGTTTTTTTGGTTAGTACGACCAAAATAGCTAACGAAAAATTTATAAGGGATCTAAAAAGTTTAAAAAGTTTGTGAAGGACTAAAACAGTGAAGACTGAAAACTTGAGGGGCTAAATTAGTGAATCATCCTTTCTCCTTTCTACATGTTTGTGAGTTATGTTTCCAGCAACTGACAGATTTTATGCTTCTTTGTTGACACTGTTTTATTTTTTATGTTAATGATGGTTTGGAAGACATATGCTGGCATATAACCAGGAAAGAGGAGAAAATTACTGACCTGTGTGTTTGGTTTTTTGTTTTCCCCCTCCAAATTAGTGTTCACATAAATTATTAATTTTTTAAAGAAAGGGCTTATGCTCTTTCAAGAGTAATTAAAATGTTTTTACCCATTATTTGTCTTAAAGCACAGATTTTCAACACATTCTACTTTTAATATCAAATTTAACTGCCAACTGCAAAATTCCCATCCAGTTTTTCTTTTCAAATTATTAGTGATAAATTCTGTTATAGGTCCCGAGATGCTTTTACGTCAATCATCAACCTTGGGTAACAGTGGGAGATCAGAAATATTCTTTGATGCAGATGGTGGAGATGTAGTAGAACCGCATCAATGGAAATGTGTTCGCACAGTAAATGGTATCTGCTTTCTTTTGTTTTCTGAATTCCCTGTGAAAGTACTAAGTTGTTAACCAGATTCATTTTGAGTTTGATTTATCTCTATCAATTTAAGCTTTTAGGTTAAAGGTGGCAATTTATTTCTTTTTAACATCATATCAGAGCAAAAGATATTGGGTTCTACTCCTTTCTTGGTCCTCATTTGTTAATTATTATCTCAATGTTGAGTCTTGTTATTACAACTTTGTGTTTGGTCCACATATAATGGTGAGTTTAGAGGATAAATTTAATCCTTCTTTACCAGCTTATACTTTTATAGCAAGGTGGCAATTTAATTCTTTTATTAACAATTTTATCCTACATAGAAAAATGCAATAAATAACTTAAAAAGTTGGATTACGGCACTTGCTGTTGCCAGCAATTAACTTTTTCTTTTTCCAGTTTTGATTGATTCAAAAATATTAGCTGTTTCTATGCCTGTGGATTGCATTCTTTTTATTTCTTATTCTATCATTTGTTCTTGCTTTTGGTATCTGATTGATGTAATGATCTCATAGTGGACGGGAAGGTGGCCATTTCATCCTCGCTCCAAAAAATTTTGTAAAACAATTTTTACATGCAAAACACAGTGCACTTAAATTTTAAAAATTCTCTTCTAACCCCACATGGGTTCCACCAATTCACATAATTTTTTTTTTCATTAAATTCTACTTTATTAATTTAATTACTATAGTTTACACATTTACCAATGATGTAGGAGCCAGTTTAACTCACTTTAATCCTCTAAATTCAAAACTATAATTCAATCCAAATACATAGTCTTCGTTTTGGGCACAAAGAAAAATTACATTCAATTGAAATACAACAAATTTTACTGTTGTTTTTAATATATTATTATATTGCTAGATGGCATGTTTTTGTCCTCTCAGCTCTCCCGGTATATACTTTCTGTTAATAGGCTTTCACTTTTATGTAAATGAGGTTACTTAGAAAGTGTGGTCTGACATGCCAACTATTGTGCTAAGATGTTGAAATGGACTATCTTGCTTCTCAATATCCTTAGGATTCACCATCTGTATGACACATGAATACTTGAGTAAATTATCTTATTCACCAGTAAATTAATGCTATTTCGTAGTTAAAAAGTAAATTTATACTTTTTCCTTATACAACTTGACTTTTCTATCTATTTACTTTCAGGTGTTAGGTTACTTGAAGATGTTGCTAGCTCACAGGTAATCACAATTCAAATTGAAAAATGGCTTCTGCACTATGCTTTATTTTCCTTGTACAATCACTGGAGATTCACTCTTATCTCATTCCACATATCATGTAGTCTTCGAGGTGAATTAACCTTTAGGTTTTTGTTAAGGTAAAGTAATTGGCTGATGAAAAAGATTTCTTGATGTGCATTCCATCTGTCATTTTTTCCCATTCTTGTTGTTTGTTTCCTACCAGAATGCAAAATGTATACGTTGTCAATTCTTAAAGTAGGAGATTGATGTTTTATCCTTTCTAATTTTTGGTAGAGTGGTAAGGCTGTTCTTGTCAAGGCTGTTGCTGTCGTTAATGCAAGTGCTGATACAATATTTGACGTGATTTTCAGTCTTGATCGACTCAAGAGATATGAGTGAGTTGCTTGAACTATTTTCCCGTAGATTTTTTTTTTATCCTACTTAATTCTGTTTAACAATTATTCTACAGGTGGGATCCGGTGACAGCTGACCTGGAATTGATTGATTCCATAAATGGCCATTTTGACGTCGTGTATGGCATCTTTGATCCAAGATATTTTTCCTGGTATGTGGTAATATATGATCATAGCTGTTCCTACTCTTTTTTTTTTTTTCTGGTTTTCAGAAAAAGATATGAGTTTGGAAGGATCATTGACAACTGCATGGATGCATTACAGGAATAATATTTCTTAGTGTTTATTGACAACATAAGAAACCTACTACTATGTTTGTTGGTTTTCACCATCCTGTTAGTCCACACTTACTCCATAAAAATAGATATAAGTAGGATCCCACAGTAGCAGTAACAATTCTTATAATCATTTTAGTTGAGTTCATTTTCAATTTGCTGCAGAATGAACCACCAGTTAAATTTGACCTCCTCTTATGAAAAATTGGTATGATGTCTGCAGGTGGAAATCCAAGAGAGATTTTCTCTTCTCAAGGCAATGGTTTCGTGGACAAGATGGAACATATAGTAAGATTCCATTTTTCATTTTCTTGCTTGTGTGTCTTGAGCAAAAAATGTTACAAAATGCCTCTGAAGGAAGAATAATAAAATAATATAAGCACGCAACTGCATTCACCAGAATGCAACTTTATTCATTGAGTAACATAATATATGATGTCTTAGAAATGAATATATTTAGTATTTCCATAAAGGAGTTTTAAAAAAAAAAAAAATATATATATATATATAGACATATTCTGATCTTAGAAAAATCAGGTGAATATAGTATTCTGTTATAAATTGACATGTTTTTGTTACTTATACTGTGCAGCAATATTGCAGAATCCTACTGTGAACAAGAAATGGCCTCCTAAATCTGGATATCAGCGTATCAAAATCAATCGTAAGAGATAAGACATGATTTAATGTTCAATTTATCAGAAAAGCTAATCAATATGAGATCATTTTGCCATTTTCTGGTGTGAAATATGCCTAGATTGTATGTAATGTCCGACAGCATTCACCAGATTATAATGTAAACATCATTTGAGGGTTGTTTGTCTTGTCAATGTTGTAAAGGTTTTTGTATGACATTTGAAACAATTAGATTTAACTATCTTTGTTCTATATACTGTCATTAGTCTGAATGTCTATTAAAGCTTTCCAGGAACATAAATGGTTTTACATAAAGTCATGGAGCCACACAATCATTTTATGTTTTTCATGTATTGTTGCACCCACAAGGTTCTCTTTGCAATGTTATTTTTTTTTTTTGTCTTATATTATGTATCTATTTTGTGTGGTAGCTCCCACATTGCTGAAAACCATTTATGTTCGGAAAGCTTTAATAGCATTCAGCTAATATAGTATATAGAAAAGATAGTAAATCTAATCTGTGTTTCTAAATGTCTGTCACAAAAACCTTTACAACTGACAAGACAAATCAAAGATGTTTACTTATACTGGTGAATGCTGTCGGTTACATACAATCTAGGCATATTTCACACCAGAAAAATGGCAAAATGATCATCATATTGATTCTTTTCTGATAAATTGAACATTTCATGTCTTTATCTCTTACGATTGATTTTGATACGCTGATATCCAGATTTAGAGCCATTTTCTTGTTCACAGAAACAGGATTCTGCAATATTAAGCCATGTATAAGTAACAAAAACATGTCAATTTATAACAGAATACTATATTCACCTGATTTTTCTAAGATCAGAATATGTCTATATATATATATATATTTTTTTTTTTTAAAACTCCTTTATGGAAATACTAAATATATTCATTTCTAAGACATCATATATTATGTTACTCAATGAATAAAGTTGCATTCCTGGTGAATGCAGTTAGAGCTATATATTATTTTATTATTCTTCCTTCAGAGGCATTTTGTAACATTTTTGCTAAAAGACACAAGCAAGAAAATGAAAAATGGAATCTTACTATATGTTCCATCTTGTCCACGAAACCATTGCCTTGAGAAAGAAATCTCTCTTGGATTTCCACCTGCAGACATCATACCAATTTTCATAAGAGGAGGTCAATTTAACTGGTGGTTCATTCTCTGCAGCAAATTGAAATGAACTCAACTAAAATGATTATAAGAATTATTACTGCTACTGTGGGATCCTACTTATATCTATTTTATGGAGTAAGTGTGGACTAACAGGATGGTGAAAACCAACAAACATAGTAGTAGGTTTCTTATGTTGTCAGTAAACACTAGAAATATTATTCCTGTAATACATCCATGCAGTTGTCAATGATCCTTCCAAACTCATATCTTTTTCTGAAAAAGAAAAAAAAAAAGAGTAGAACAGCTATGATCATATATTACCACATACCAGGAAAAATATCTTGGATCAAAGATGCCATACACGACGTCAAATGGCCATTTATGGAATCAATCAATCCAGGTCAGCTGTCCCGGATCCCACCTGTAGAATAATTGTTAAACAGAATTAAGTAGGATAAAAAAAAAACTGCGGGAAAATAGTTCAAGCAACTCACTCATATCTCTTGAGTCGATCAAGACTGAAAATCACGTCAAATATTGTATCAGCACTTGCATTAACGACAGCAACAGCCTTGACAAGAACAGCCTTACCACTCTACCAAAAATTAGAAAGGATAAAACATCAATCTCCTACTTTAAGAATTGACAACGTATACATTTTGCATTCTGGTAGGAAACAAACAACAAGAATGAAAAATGACAGATGGAATGCACATCAAGAAATCTTTTTCATCAATTATTTTACCTTAAAAAAACCTAAAGAATTCTAAGACTACATGATATGGAATGAGATGAGTGAATCTCAGTGAGTACAAGGCACAGTGGGTCAAGCATAGTGCAGAAGCCATTTTTAATTGTGATTGCCTTTAAGCTAAAGTAACATCCCCAAGTAACCTAACACCAGGCAAATAGATAGAAAGTCAGAGTTGTATAAGGAAAAGTATAAATTTACTTTAACTAAAACAGCATTAATTTACTGGTGAATAAGATAATTTACTCAAGTATTTACGTGTCATACAGATGGTGAATCCTGTAAGAATATTGAGAAGCAAGATAGTCCATTTCAACATCTTAGCACAATAGTTGGCATGTCAGACCACACTTTCTAAGCAACCTCTTTATACAAAAGTGAAAGCCTTTAAAGGTTATACTGGGGGGGCGAGAGGACAAAAACATGCCATCTAGCAATATAATAACATATATAAAAACAACAGTAAATTTGTTGTATTTCAATTGAATGTAATTTTTCTCTTTGTGCCCAAAACGAAGACTATGTGTATTTGGATGAATTATAGTTTTGAATTTAGAGGATTAAAGTGAGTTAAACTGGCTCCTACATCATTGGTAAATGTGTAAACCATAGTAATTAAATTAATAAAGTAGAATTTAATGAAAAAAAAATTATGACATTGAACCCATGTGGGGCTTTGGAAGAGAATTTTTAAAATTTATGAAGGTTTGAATTGTAAAAATTGTTTGTAAAATTTTTTAGCGGAGATGAAAATGGCTACTTTCCGTCCACTATGAGATCATTACATCAATCAGATACCAAAAGCAAGAACAAATGATAGAATAAGAAATAAAAAAGAATGCAATCCACAGGCATAGAAACAGCTAATATTTTTGAATCAATCAAAACTGAAAAAGAAAAAGTTAATTGCTGGCAACAGCAAAGTGCCGTAATCCAACTTTTTAAGTTATTTATTGCATTTTTCTATGGGATAAAATTGTTAATAAAGAATTAAATTGCAATTTTGCTAAAAAGTATAAGTTTGCAAAGAAGGACTAATTTTATCCTCTAAACTCACCATTATATGTGGATCAAACACAAAGTTGTAATAATAAGACTCAACATTGAGATAATAATTAACAAAAAGGACCAAGAAAGGAGTAGAACCTAACATCTTTTGCTCTGATATGATGTAGTAAGAAAGAAATTAGCCACTTTTAACCTAAAAGCTTTAATTGATGGAGATAAATCAAACTCAAATGAATCTGGTTAACAACTTAGCACTTTCACAGGGAATTCAGAAAACAAAAAGAAAGCAGATACCATTTACTGTGCTAACACATTTCCATTGATGCGGTTCTACTACATCTCCATCATCTGTATCAAAAGAATATTTCTGATCTCCACTGTTACCCAAGGTTGATGATTGACGGAAAGCATCTCGGACCTATAACAGAATTCAGCCACAATTTGAAAGAAGAAAACTACGGGAATTTTGCAGTTGGCAGTTAAAATATTATAAAAGTTAGAATGTGTTGAAAATTTGTGCTTTAACACTAAAATGTAAACATTTTTAATTACTCTGAAAGAGCATAAGCCCTTTCTTTTAAAAAATTAATAATTTATTTAACACTAATTTGGAGGGGGGAAAACAAAAACCAAACACACAGGTCAGCTTTTCCTTCCTGTTATATGCCAGCATAAGGTCTCCAAACCATCATTAATATAAAAAATAAAACAGTGTCAACAAAGAAGCATAAAATATTACAGTTTGCTGGAAACACAACTCACAAACATGTTTATAAAGGAAAGTGGATGATTACTAATTTAGCCCTCAAGTTTTCAGTCTTCACTGTTTTAGTCCTTCACAAACTTTTAAATTTTTAGATCCCTTATAAATTTTTCGTTAGCTATTTTGGTCGTACTAACCAAAAAAACACCAGAACCCGCTTGAAACATGCATATAGAATACAACTGTAGTAATTTGCACTCCCCAAATTGCCTCAATTGTATGTCCAGTACAAATGTGAGTTGGATCTCAGTGTTTTTATGGCTAGAGGACCAAACACTTACAAAAGAAAATTAATAAGAGATCTAAAAGGTTTCAAAAAAATTGCTAAGGACTAAAGCAGTGAAAGAGTTGAAACTTAAGGAACTAAATGGACAAATTATGTTTTAAAAATAATTAAATAAAAATGTTTTGCATGCTGCCTCACCTTGTCCTATCTGTATAAGCTTTTTCAAACCATGTGCATAGCGCCTTTACCCTATTGGCCGATGTCCGTCAAGATTGATTCTTTGAAAAAATAAAACCAGGTCATATTAAATCAGAAAATATTCAATAAATGACTTGAGAAGATCATCAGAAATCCACACTCGTCCTTATCTAAGGAGTAATAAAAGTTAAGCTTTTGGTTTTTAATAGGATTAACAGTATAAATGACTACATGGACTACATTGAAGCATCTTAGCACTTTATCATGGATTAAGAAAAGAGAAGAAACAAACATAAAAGAGAAGAAGAATGAAAAGAAGTTCAAATAATTCAATTATAACCCAGTTTCTTCTTTATATTTTCATACTAACAAATTCCTATAGTGTTCAATATTTTCGTAAATTTTTCTTAACCATACAATCAAATGATGAAACAAGTGTCAAAGAAAAAATTCAGTTAAGAGCATCTTATGGCCCAGAAATTGTGAGCTTACTTCAGCCTCTGTGTTCAGCTTACCTCTTGTACCTACTACTCTCTAGTGAGTCATACTTCGGCCTAAAACAAAAAGAGTTTATAATGAATTGAATAGAGAATTTGTAAGATTCACAAGATCAATTTAAAATTCCCTCATTTAAGAAATTTCAAATTCAGAAAGAAGGGGGAATTTATTGAGCAAGAGGCATAAGATATTCATATTCCTTGTCTATAAAAGTTATATATAGGTTATGGTTCAACTTTATCTACTATACCTGTTGGCTTTGCCTCATCAAATGCTTCAATCCATTTCTTGGCCTCACCAATTTCATAGCTAAAAGCAATCGGTAGCACCAATTTTTTTTTCATTAATGTAAGAGATTGCCCCCAATGATTAGTAAATTGCCAATCTGAACTACAAAGAGAATGCAATTAAATTAATATAAACCTAAAAGGATCGCCCAGTATCCATCACCAAAAATTGGCATGGTGGATGCCCATACTGCGCCTTTCTTAAGATGTTTTTTTCATGCAAAGATAATCTCAAGTAATCAATTATCCCCGGAGTTGGTACACTGGTCTACAAATTCTGTCATGCATGGAGCATGTCTGACACTGTGGCAAAACAACAATAGAATGTACATTGCGATGACCTGGCGAGACACATTCATTTCAAAGAAAAATTAATGGAATTGATCATATCATAATGCTGGTTTGTTGAAAATGATGCAAAACTGAAAGCTTGAGTTTGAAAATAAAATGTAAATTCAAAAATGGAGAAGTCATTTAAGAAGAT
>JAHSUH010001893.1:0-88495 GCA_025388415.1 Cynanchum wilfordii
AGAATTAAAAGATCCTCGAGTTTAGAATAGTTTCCTAAGAAAATGACCCAACAAATGAGAATCTAAAGAATTTGAAATGCTATAAAAGATTTACAAAGATTACAAGTAATTAGAAGAAGTACTAGTCCTCATAGGTCTCCTGCTTTTATTGTTAATAAACATGGTGAAATAGTTAGAGGAAAAAGTAGAATGGTTATAGATTATAGAAGATTAAATGATAATACTATAGATGATGCTTATGATATTCTGATAAAGTAGAATTAATAAATAGAATACAAAATAATTTTATATTTAGTAAATTTGATTGTAAATCCGTTTTTGGCAAATTAAAATGCATCCCGATAGTATAGAACGGATGACTTTTACTTGTCCCTTAGGACATTTTGAATGGTTAGTTATGCCGTTTGGTTTAAAAATGCTCCTAGTATATTTTAAAGAAAAATGGATGATATTTTGGAAAATATAGAAACTTTGTACTTTTATATATTTATGTTCTTGTTTTCAATTAGAATAAGTAATCATGTAGAACATTTAAAAAGGTTTTATCTGAATTCGATAAAAATGGTATAGTAATGCTAGTAAAAAAGCACAATTTTTAAGAATAATATAGAATTCTTAGGTATTGAATTAGGAAATGGAAGAATAAAATTGCAACCACATATTGCTAAAAAAGTATTGATTTTCATCCTATTAAAACCTGGTAAAGAATTACAAGCCTTTTAGGATTAGTTAATTATGCAAGACCCTTTATACATAATTTGGGTTAAATGGTTGGACCTTTATATAGTAAAATAGGAAGTACAGGAATGAAAATATTTAATAAAAGATTATAAACAAATTGATCAAATTAAAAGAGCGTATAAATATTATCAAATCTTAAATTACCATTAGATAGTGATTATATGATAGTTGAACAGACGGATGTGAACAAGGATGGGGGTGGTATTTTAAAACGTAAACCCGATAAATATAGTCATAAATCTAGTGAAGAACTTTGTAGATATTCTAGTGGACAATATAGAGAGAAAGAATCAAAGTGGCATCGATCCAAGAAATACTAGCGTTAAAATATCTTTCTTGATCGTTTTAGATTATTTTTGATAAATAAGTCTGAAATCATAGTTAGAAGCCGATTGTAAAGCTAATGTTAAATTTTTTGAAAATAAAAATAGTAAAAGAATTAGCCAAGAAGATGGCTTATTTTTAAAGATAGTATTATTAATTCTAATTATAGAATTCAGTAAGATATATTAAAAGAGATAAGTATAACCACCAATGTTCATTATAATTCTTTTTTGTCCAATAAGTTGAAAATCTTTTATAATTATCTAATATATAATCATTTATAACAATATTCAAAACAATTATAGTTACGTTTAATCCTGAATTCATAACATTAGTTGTAAATAATGTCTTATAATAATCTAAGATATAATTATTCATTTCTTTCATCAGGCAGTTATGGAGCTTGTGACATTTGGGAATAGGTTTAAGATGACCTATATATTTCCTTAATTTTGTTGTGCAGATGGCGACTTGACAACATTCCTAGTCGGTTTAAGTTCGGTCCCTATAGCTTTCAGAGCCTTTCCCACTAAACATACTTTGGATCCCTATTCCCTTCTCCACTGAACAACAAGTGCTTGGTCCTGATAATCTGTTCAACCAACAAAAAAAACATAAAATCAATTTCTCACCATTATCCATGCTTTAGTCGGACAGCGGCTAATCTCAATGGTGAAATCCTCCTTTGTTCCCAACAAAAACACTCACTTAGCCATGATGACCCTCTTGAACCCGTACTTTCACCGGCGTAGCGTGAAAATGAGCGTTTATTAATAATTGAAAATGGAAATAAAGCAAAAGCGTCTTGCTGATTTATAAAGACAATTTACAAAACATGGACAAGAAGTTAGTGAAACCTACCTTGAACTCGATTTGTAAAAGAATGGGAAAAAGAATGGAATCAAAAGCGAAAATTTTGGAAGTTTTCAAGGAAAAACTTGATGAAGTTAAAGAGAAAATCGGAGAGGTTATTTCTTCGTGATGCTAAGCCGAGAAGAATATTCTTGCAACCCAGCCAAAGGTTACGAGCAATGGCGAGAAACCAAAGAAGATCCATCTAATGGATTAGCACTTTGTGTGCTTGCTTTTAAAGAAAACAAAACATCTTCAACAATATTGCAAGTGTGACAAAGGCTTTCATCTTGTCCAAGCATCAATGATTCCTGAACTTGGAAGGACGTTGATTCCTTTTCTATCATTCAAAAATTGGTTTACTACGGGAATGATAAGAAGAGTCAGTTACAACTCCTAGGCAAGTAATTGATCATATTCAGACGGTCTCGTGGAGCCTTGCCTATATACTCTTAGATACTCAAGGCCGATGTTGTCACAATGGATATATTAATCTTGAATTTGAAAGCTTGATTCCGTCTTTGACATTTCCCAGATCTTGCCGGCACACCGTTACGATTACAACACGCGACTATAAGTTACCGATCCAGAAACCATTGGAGTTTGGTTTCTCACTTCTCAAAGGAAATGAAGAAGAACAGGTATACTCTTGCGAGAGTATATCTCCAAGCAGCGCAACCGATAATTTCACATATTCCCGGGTATGATTTCCAACTCTTCACGGAAGAGAAGAATATGAAAGTTTATGGAAGTCCATACCTACACAAGAGGACTTTTGATGTTCCTTTCCTCAACCATGTCACTGAAGACGTCTCACGGATGTTCCATGTTCGGTCCGTTCATCAGTACCAAGTTGCTCGTAACTATGGAGACTATTTAGATATACAGGTTACTGAAATTCCACTTGGACACGCTCCTGCAGGATTTGATCTAGAAGAATTTGATGCACTCCAGGAAAATGATAACATGATGATGGAAGTTTGATTTATCCGAGTGCTTTGCGCACTACCTAGTTGTGGGACATGGCGGCTTACCTATTCACCGGAATGACTCTACTCAGTCCAATAATACATGGTGGCCGACATCTTTTACTGTGTAACATTTTTATAGCTTTGCGTGTGACATCTTTCGGCTTTTACTTTGTGTGACTCTTTACAGCTTTGCGTATGGCTTTTGCTTTCCGCGTGAAATTATCTTGTAAATGACAACTTTACTTGTTGTTAGTGCTTTGTTGCTTTATTTGTTTTGCTTTCTTCAATCGCCTATATATACGGCTTTCCTTTGTAACACCAATAAGTATATACGGTGTCCGACTAAAGCATGGATAACAGTAAGAAATTGATTTGTTTTTGGTTGATTGAACAGATTATCAACCAAGCATTGTTGTTCCGGGAAAAGTGGAAATTGTGATCCGAAAGCATGTTTCCGTGGAAAGGTCATGAAACTATAAGGACCAAATTTAAACTGACTAGGAATGTTGTTGGTTGTCATCTGCAATAACAAAATATTGTTAAGTAAAAGAAATATAAATCTAATCTATAAACCTATTCCCAAATGTCGCAGGCTCCAGTAATGAAACGGTACCTGGATTAAGAATGAATCTTAAACTATATCCGGGAGATCTATTTCAATAATCTACAAATATCAACTAATATTACTAACTATGGACTCCCGAGTATTTAAACGGTATCCACACGGCTTTGAATGCTGGTTTACAGGTGATTTATACTAAATAACTATGGTGGTTCTTCAAGAACTTGTTAATCAAAAAGAAGAAATCTAGATAATTTATCGGCTAAATAATTATCCGTTCCTTTAATATGCTCAAATTTAATTCTATAATTGGAATTAATAATACTATCTTTAAAAATAAGCCATCTTCTTTGGCTAATTCTTTTACTTTTTTTATTTTCAAAAAACTTAACAATAGCTTCACAATCAGTTCTAACTAAGATTTCATGCTTATTTATCAAAAATATCTAAAACTATCAAGAGCATATTTTACTGCTAGTATTTCTTGATCTATACTACTAAGATTCTTTTCTCTATATTGTCCACTAGAATATCTACAAAGTTCTTTACTAGTTTTATGACTATATTTATTAGGTTTTCGTTTAAGAATACCACCCCATCCTTGTTCACATCCGTCTGTTTCAACTATCATATAATCACTATCTAATGGTAACTTAAGATCGATAATACTTTAACACCCTTTTAATTTGATCAATTTGTTTGTGATCTTCTATATTAAACAGTTTCATACATGTAATTCCTATTTTACTATATAAAGGTCCAACCATTTTTCCTAAATTATGTATAAAGGGTCTTGCATAATTAACTAATCCTAAAAAGGCTTGTAATTCTTTAATGGTTTTAATAGGAGGAAAATCTAATACTTTTTTAGCAATATGAAGCTGTAATTTTATTCTTCCATTTTCCTAATTCGACACCTAAGAATTCTATATTATTCTTAAAAAAATTGTGTTTTTTACTACCGACTACTATACCATTTTTATCAAATTCGGATAAAACCTTTTTTTAAATGTTCTACATGATCTATCCTATTCAGACTAAAAACAAGAACATCATCTATATAAACTGCTACAAAGTTTCTATATTTTCCAAAAATATCATCCATTTTTGTTTGAAATATACTTGGTGCATTTTTTTAAACCAAACGGCATTACTAACCATTCAAAATGTCCTAAAGGACAAGTAAAAGCTGTCCGTTCAATACTATCGGGATGCATTTTAATTTGCCAAAAACCGATTTACAATCAAATTTCTTGAATATAAAATTATTTTGTATTCTATTTATTAATTCTACTTTATCGGGAATATCATAAGCATCATCTATAGTATTATCATTTAATCTTCTATAATCTATAACCATTCTACTTTTTTCTCTAACTATTTCACTATGTTTGTTAACAATAAAAACGGGAGATCCGTGAGAGTTGGTACTTCTTCTAATTACTTGTAATTTTTTGTAAATCTTTTATATGCATTTCAAATTCTCTAAGATTTTCATTTGTTGCTTCTATTTTCTTAGAAACTATACGAAATTGTGGATCTTTTAATTCTAATTTACAATAAAGAGAATTTCTTGTCCGGTGACCTCCGGATTTTCTCCAAAAATATTATCCTTTTCTAATCTACTAATTATATTATCTATGTCATAATGTCCTGTACTAAGGAGATTAAATAAACAAGAATAGTTTAGGTGAGGAGTTATAGCCATATAATCTATATCTATAAGATCATCATTTTGGTCTAAATCTATTAATTCATTTTTGGGTTTACAATCACTGGAGTTTTACATTGACATTCTTCTTCTTCGTTAAGCATTTGGTGTTCTATGTGTTCATTAGTATAAGGTATAGGTGGTGTTTCTAATAAGCTAAGATTGTTGTTATTTAGAATTATTCCATAATAATGGTTTAAGACAAAGTTTAATCCTATTATAAATTTAACATGACTAAGAGAAATCTCTAAGGCATATTCTACTAGGATTTACATAGGGGTTCGTATATCCTTTTTCGGTGTAATAAGCTATTTTATATTTATTTAATTATCTATCATACTTATAAAGTTGTCCATCCCATTTGTTCTGCATGAAATTGTTGATCTAAAGGAATAATACTTTGATATTTTAAAGGAACTAGCTTATTATCAAGAATAGTATTACTACAACTTTGAGTCTAACATTCCTATTACTTCTAAACTCCAATTATCTATATAAATTTTACATTTTATTTTAACAACATATATCCTAGGATGTTTAGTTGATAAATAATTAATAGCTATGTCTTTATTATTAGGAGATGTGATTTCTAATTTTTTTCTAAAGAAACTCTATTTTTTCTAAACTTTCTTTGTATCTTAGTTGTTGCTATATTATTTCTAATTGTTTCTAATTTAATTAAGTTGTGAATTAAGCAAGCACTTTCATAATCTTCTATAACTAAATATTGTTCTAACTGTATTCCTAAAATGTCTAAGCTATCCATTTCTTTAATTTTAACTCGATAATAGATAGTTTTTCTTGTAATTCTTGAAGTATATTTTCAATATGTAATATCCTAAGTTCTATAGTATCATGTTTTTGCTTATCATTTATTTGTTGTTTTGGTATTGGGACTAGTGAAATGTTTAAATCTTTAAGACAAAAAACACAAGCTTCTTTATGACATAAATCACATTTATATCTAAGATGTAAAACGGGGATACTTAAAACAATATGAACCGGGGTTTATCATTACTACCTCTATTTCCTATCCAATTATGGGACCAGGTTTATAGACATGATTAGTTTTCTTTAGGAATAAATAAGTCATCTAACCATGGGTGTAATGCTTGAGCTAAGGGCATAGGAATACTTAGTTGCCTAGATGTAGAAGGTTACGATGTACCCGATATAGGAGGAAGAATATACAGGTATATGTACTATAGGAAGTGGAATTTCCGGTTACGTATTAAGAATTTTGATGTTCGGGAGTTACTAATACATTATCGATGTATATATCGGTGTTACTATTAAAAAGTTCTAAGCTTAGATTTATAAATGGATCTAGACTTGGATTCAATGATTCGGGTGTCGACTCGGTTCTATTTGTTCACTCGTAGTAGCTTCATCTGTTAATTTATCTAAGGGCCATATATTTGGGCTATTACTAAGTTACGGAATTGTGTTTATATCACTTCCTACTATCCTTTTAAATCTATCTAAGTTGTTTTTTAACTTAAACTGATTTTTATGTAATTCTAATTTTTCAATATCTTTAGTAGCACGGACTAAACGCGCATGTCTTTTTAATAAATTAAATTTAACTTTGTGTCAAACTTTGTAACATATAACTCCTATTTTTGCTTGGTCTAAATGATTTTTTAATACCTTTGGAAGCGGTATCTATTGCTAAGATAAGATGATAACCATCCGGTCCACGATTTTGACTACCTGTAGTCATTCTAAATGAAATACTTTAAAATGCTCATGAATATCTTTATCTTGGGATTTTAATACTAATTTTTCTTAAAATAAGTATCCTCATATCAAAAATATTATGGTCTAATTTAATTTGATGACTATCAATATCTATTTTAATATGGTCTAAGTATTCTTTAAACATAAGACAACATTCACATTGAGAACTACATGTCCATGTTAATAAACTTTCTATAAAACTTGCCATTTGTTCTCTACGGTTTTGGTCATCATTTTGTTTATTTTCTTGTTGTATGACGGAGTTCTAAATCGGGAGGTACTATATTATCAAGAGCTATCGAGTTTTCACTAGTTATATTTTGTCTACCGAGGCATTTTCAAAAATTAACAAGTATTTTCACAAGTTTTCGATACATCATCTAAATTTGTTAACATAAGATCTTCTAACTGGTCTATTTTATTTTTATATAAATTATCAGTTCCTATTAAATCTTGTGCAAAACCTAAGTTTTTATTTTCATTTTCTTGAGAATAAATTATGTCATCTATACTAATAATACTAAAAATACTTTACGTATCGGATAAAGTTTCATCTATATGAAATAAATCTTCATTTACACATTCAATTAATCTCTGCTTCCTTTTTTCTGTTATTATATTTTCTATCACATTCTCTAGCTAAATGATCGGGACTTCCACAAGTAAAACAACTAAGCCTATTCTTATAATTTCGTTTTCTATCAAATCTTCTAACGTGTTTATCTTTACTACGATAAGGTTTCCTTGCATTGCTCTTTCTAAAATAATATTTCTTCTTATTATTT
The DNA here is from genome assembly GCA_025388415.1 of Cynanchum wilfordii. Taxonomy (NCBI): domain Eukaryota; kingdom Viridiplantae; phylum Streptophyta; class Magnoliopsida; order Gentianales; family Apocynaceae; genus Cynanchum; species Cynanchum wilfordii. Next base: position 7,687 of record JAHSUH010001893.1, read on the forward strand.
TTTATATTTTATATGATTTCTAGGCTTAGTGTTTATTTGGCTTATCATATACTTGAGAGTATAAATATTCTTACAAAAACTATACTCTCCTTTTAATTGTTTACTAATTGTTATATCGGTACATTGCTCTACTAATTTATCTATAACAAATTTAATTTTAGTGCCTACATTATCTAAAGCAGGAATATACTTACCTTGATATGTATCCCTTTTTTTCTTCTAAATATTGCCCAAAATTTTTTGTACCTAATGGATCGGGTAATTTTAAAAATAATTTTTCTCCTATTGTTTGATTATGGTAACATCCGGCTACGGTACTATGGTGCATAAAATCTAAAAAGAAAAGTTTACAAAATTCCCATTTTCTAAGTTGTAACATCTCTAATTGTTTCAATGCTATTTCTCGTTTCTTATCATAGCGGTATTCGGTTGTTCACCAAGAACTGAAAGAGTTACTTTATTAGTAAAATTATAAGGATTTTCACCTAATTCTATATCTCTAGCAAATTCCATAGGGTAGTTTGCTTTATAGCTTTCCCATAATGCTCTATTTGTTTCTCCTAAAAAATTTTCTAAATAATTATACATTCCTACGACATCAAAAGTTAAGTCATCTTTAGTATATTCTCTACCAACTATTTGAGACCATGTTTCTAAAAGTGTTGGCCATATTTTGGGGATCATGTGCGGTGAAATTCAATATTTTACCATTATCTATTAAAAGATTACTATCTAATGTTTCTAAAAGGAAGTCTACGTCCTTTACTTTGAAATATTCTACCTTCATTCCTATCATTATATGCTTTGAATAAGGTGTTCTATGTGGTTGTCCTATAGCATAATTTATTTAGTTGCATATGATTGTCTTTGGTGCATTCTTTGGATGTACTAGGGTTTTGTATAGGTGGTGAACTTGTTGATTCCATAAATTCTATATTTTGATTTTCATATGTTACGCTATGTCCATTTAATGTTTTATATAGATAATCGAGTTTCTAACAATTGTCCTAAATTTATCATTTCTATTTCTAAAGCTAAAACTTCATCAAGAGATAAATCTATTCTGGTCCTATTATAATTTTTCCTTGAGAGAATCTATTCATTGTTCTTCAATTTCGTCTACTTCCGAATTATTTTGAATTTGTTACGTATAATTACTAAATCTTACCAATTCTATTCACGGGGATATCAAATAAAATAGTTCTGAGGTTATAATTTCTACTAAGTACGTATCTTGACGAGGCTCAAAGATAATCAACTTAAAAACAGGTATGAGCTCTATATTGATTTCTTCGAATTATAAGCGATATAGTGTATCAACACTTGTTCGTTTATGTCCTCCGGACAATATACTTAGCATTATTCAATTTTAAAAAACGAGAATACTTACAAGCTAGAGATGGAGAGAGAATCGGAGCTTTTTTGCACAAAAATCGGATCTGCTTATATCATTAATGAACTTCCCTTAAATAGAGAAGGAATTTACACAATATGCTTACATAGAAAGGACAATAATTCAAACTTTACATAAAGTAACTTTAATAAAGAAAAAGTAAACTACTTTAAGAAAGGGTCTTTAATAAAGTTGTCTGCCATGATGTTTGATTGTTTGTCACGTAGTCCTTTAGTCGGGTTGATTGAGTGTGTCACGATTTCCACGATCTCTTGTCTGCTGAATGCTTTTGACTGCAAAGCTGTTGGTTGAGTACTTGATCTTATCTGTTGCTCAAGTCGAATAATATGTAATCGCAATAATTGTCCTTCACGAACAAGTTGCTCAATGCGGTTTGTTAGGGCATTATTGATAAGAGTCGATTGGGCATTTCTTGAAGTTGATCTTTGATTTATATCTTGGAGAAGATTGATTTGATTTTGGGCTCGTTGAAGTCGTTCCGAGAAATCCACTGCTCGGTTGAATCTGTTGTTGTAAATTTTCTAATTGGCTAATTAAAAAATCTTGATTAGGTTCGATCATGATCATCTACTAAAAAAGTCTTGTTTTCCATAACCGAGGTAACTCGAGAATCATTTTGCTCGGACGAATCTTCGGACAATATTTCTTCATAAACTTCGATCCGATCTTTTCTTCAAGGCTTCCATCTCTTGTTTTTTTTTTAATTTTTGTTCAAACTTGATTAGCGAAAAAGGAATACTTTCCTTTTTCTCTGCTCATCGTATTGCTTCCACCGTTTAATCTTAGTCATCCTGCTCAACACGGTTTGTTTATGTTTATCGGTGATTTTAGTAAAGGACCGTTCGATAATCCATGGGAACTTCATCTTAAAGAAGAACATAAGTTCTTTACGCATAATTGTCAAATTCAAAATCTTTGGGGGTCGTGAGGTTTTTGTCTGCTCAATAAATTCCATCAAGCGCTGTAATTTATCCGTTGGTAAAATCGTTCTCTTGATACCCATTGTTCCCACCATGAATAGAACCTGCTGGAATCGGCTCAGTAAATCTTTTTTTTTGAAAGAACCAAGTATGAGAAAAGGTCGAAATAAAAGAAAGTTCTTCCAAGCTTGAATATAATCAATATAATTAAATGTCGGAGGTAGCATTTTCATTTCTGCTTGGAAAACTACTCGGCGCAACCATGGACGGAAATGTCCAAGTCTTCATAGAATAAATATTCTTGATTGTACATTTTGAGTAAGCAATCCTTTGCATACCGGGCCTATCACGGTCGTCTTGATAGGCGTTTTCTATCGGAAACGTTCGGTATATAGCGGCCACGACTTCATACCGATCTCTTGTTCTCATCACATCGGGAGTAATAAAATAGAAACCTTTAATAAAAACATGATCAATCAAATCTTTATAATTTAGTCCTTCCAATTCTTCATCTATTTCAATAATAGGGGCAGTAAATTTTTCGATCCAACCATTTTTAGAATCAATTGGAGAAGAAGGAGTGTTTTGCGAAGTTGATTATGCCGAGGGTAAAAAAGAGGGAAATCGGCTAGGTTTGAAAATAATTGCTAAAAGGGGGCTCTTGGTGAAGGTGTTGCTTGAGGAGAAGAAGAAGAAGTTGGCTTATAGGGTGTTAATGTTTTGCTCACAAATTTATTATCGATATTGAGGTGACGATGGTCTCAAAGATAAGGCTTTTTCTCTCGATAAAGAAGAAAAGCGATTTTGCTCGAGGATTATACTCGGGTCGAAGACCACGAGGTCTGAAATTACTCATTGCGATCCTGCAAAAACTCTCTTGTCGAGATAATCGGCAAAGAATTTGATTCTCCTTTAATAAACTCTATAGTAAAATCAAAAGGCGATAGGATGGCTTGCCATCTTGCAAAAATTTGTTTTGAAACCAAATTTTTAACATCCTTTTCTAAAACATCTTTTCTTTGATTTACAATCAATACGTAAAATAAAAGTTTTATTAATTAAATCATCTTGAAATTTGGTAATACATAAAACAATAGATAAAATTTCCTTTTTAATCGTAGAATAATTTTTTTGAGAAGAAATCCGGATACCTGAATGGTACCTTACCAATTGTTCGATTTTTTGTATCGGGTAGTTTTCGTTTCGGGATGCCTCCGTAGCCTTGCTCGGATGCATCCGTTTCTACAACCATGAGGGCGTCCAGGATGTGGAATCCCGAGGCATGGCAAACTACGAACGGTTTCTTTAATCTTTTTAACTACTTGTGTATGTTCATTAGACCATGGTAAAGCATTTTTTCTTAATCTTTTATATAAGGGTTCAATAATAATCCTTAAATTTTTAATAAAATCAGAAACATAATTTAGACAACCTAAAAATCTTTGCAATTGTTGTTAAAAATAACTTCATCTTTGGTTTTGATAAGACTAAACCATTTTGCTTAACAATTTTATAAAATATATGTAGATGCCTAAAATGTTGATCAATAGATTTTGAAAATATAAGCACATCATCAATATAAACAATGCGAGAATTCCGTATAAGGATTAAATATATCATTCATCATATTTTGAAATTCCGAAGGAGCATTTTTTAGACCGAATGGCATAACATTCCACTCAAAGTGTCCAAAAGGGACGGTAAATGCGGTTTTATATTTATCTTTAAATTCGGTAATTTTAGACGGCGTACTAGATTCACCTAAATCTTTATACTTGGTTGACATATTTTCAAGATTCCAAGTATTATCATTTTTCAATAATTGATTCCAAGAGATTCGTTTAGGGATAAACGTATTAGTATGATCGGTGTTAGATTCAAATACTAAAGATTCACCGGTTTTGCTTTCAATTTTAGAATTTGGTGCTAAGGTATTCATTACCTTATAATAAACACGATATATTAAACCTATAGACTTAGATCTATCAAAAGATATATTCTTTGTTTGTAGATTTCTGTTAATGTTTTCAAAATATTTTCATCGGTTAAATCTACGAGAAAAGTTCGGATACTCGATTACTATAAACGGGGCCGTTTGCTATGTTAGATTCAAGAATAGCTAACAACGAATGCTCAAAGTTTGTATGTCTAGCATCTCTAATCATTAACAAAATAGGAATATCTAATCCTAATCTAAACAAGGGTTTTACTGCAATCCGAACTAAACCTATATGTAGAAATCTATATTTTTTCCTATGATGTAATATACTCTGTTTTCGTAATAACTGCAAAGTTTGAGTTTCATTTTTAATGCTAAGCGTATGTTCGGAAGTATGGATAGCATAATCGGCAAACATATCAAACGTACCTTTCTTATAGAAAGTAGAAATATTCATTTTCGGAATACTCCAGTTATGCAAATTTTGTTCAATATGAGATATATGTATTTCGGTAGAATTTACTTGAGAAATAGATTCGGTTTCTAGAGACCTAAGTTCATTATCTTCTTCTAAGTTTTTCTTAAACAATTTAATTGCTTTAGACATCATTTTTACACAATGTTTACTTACCGATGTCGGAGTTTCTTACAAGCCTGCCGGGACCACGTTTTCTTGCCGGGACCACCACCTGCAGGGCGACCAGCGGACTCGCCCCCGCCCGACCAGCGGATACCATCTTGATTCGCAACTCCGTGTCCGGTAAATACTCATTTGTAAAAACTTCGGTTTAAGCAATGTTTTTGTTTAACAAATCTTAGTTTTCGATAAGAACTTGGCCCGATACCAAAGGGTTCTTATATCCTCTCTCTCCCGGGGGTAAAATGGTTAAAAAACCAAATCACGATTGTCCTTTTTAGTAGGACATAAAAACCATATTAAGTAATAGATTTTTATCCGTTTCCCGATTGTCGATTGAATCATATTTAAAGCGAGAAGGGATATCATCTAAATCGGTTCCATTTGACTAGTAGTAGGATTAAATTGATTCATTATCTAGATTATCAAAAACATAAGTAGGTTTTGGAATTGTAGGTTCAAAATCTACACAATATAAGAACTCTTTGGTATGATGAAATGAACACTTTGCAAATTCATTTAGAATTCTTTGCTTGGTTAGATAGACATTTAAAAAACCAAGAATCCTTAGCTAAGTTTACACAAACTAAAACTAAGATTAATAATGAAATAAATATGATTAATATTACACCTAAAAAACATTCGATATGCCATTAACTGAAGTTACATTAGAAGTCGAAGGAAAAAAGATAATAGCAAGTCCTTTTAAAACTATTAATAAACAATCCGAAAATAATCAACCTACATTAAAAGATTTAGATAAGGTTTATCAACAAAATAATTATACAAATAAAAAATTACATTATTTAACTGAAAATTTAAGTAAATTACACTCGGGACAACTTAAAGAAAAAGAAAAGGAATTAATCTCTAAAACTGAAAATCCTTTGTTTAAAATTTCCGAAAATACTTTTACTATGACTACAAATCATTCACTCTTAAATGAAATTACTAAAAAACTTGAAACTTTAAATATTGAAAAGAAAAACATTAATGCTATAAGTGAAATGTCCGATGATGAATCCGAAACAATAAGTATAAATAATATGAATATTAATAAATTAAAATCTACTAAAAATACTACTTTAGGAAGAACTTATCATAAAACAAAAAATTATTATCCTAGACCTTCTTTTCCGGATATGCAATTTGAAGAAACTTCGTGAAAGATTTAGTTTTCATCCAGGAAGAATTATATGATTGGAATATAGATGGATTAAGCCGAGTGGCAAATATATAATTTCTTAAGCTGAAATAGGTATAGCTTGTTGCAACCTATAAATCACATGGTAAAGCGATGAGGAAGCTACCTGAATGATAATTAGTGGATTTACAGGCTTACTTAAAGGTTGGTGGGATCATGTATTAGCCGATTTAGATAAGCAACAAATTTTACAAGCTAAAAAACAAATTGTAAAACCTGAATCAACCACTGTTGAAATGACTTTTACCCGAATATCGATGCATCAACAACATTAATATATGCTATTTGCAAACATTTCTTAGGAAATCCGATAAGTTTTAACCGCGAAGTTATGAAATTTTTGATTAATTTAAGATGTCCGAAATTACATGATTTTAGATGGTATAAGGATATGTTTTTGACTAAATTAATGATTGGGCACGATCTTTGGATCTAATTTTTTGGAAAGAAAGATTTTTAGCTGGTTTACCTAAGTTATTTCTTTGAAAAAGTTCGTATGAAATTGAAAGAAACTTATTCTAATGATATACCCTATGAGCAATTAACTTATGGAGATTTAATCAATTATGTTAATCTTCTTGGTTTAGCTTTATGTACGATATCAAATTAACTAATAGGATAAAAAATGATAATCATACTTTATCTAAAGAACTAGGAGGTTTTTGTGAACAATTTGATATAAATCCTGAAAAAATTAGTGCTCCTTCAAACAAAGTTAGAAAACATAAGTCAAAATATAAGAACTATTCTAAACCTAAGTATAAACATTACTCTAAGGAATATTCAAAAACTTATTCTAAGAAACCCTATAAGAAAACATTTTCTAAAAAACCTATTGAACAAAAGATAGTCCTAGACATTATTCTAAATTAAAATGTTTTAAATGTGGTAAAATAGGACATACTTCTAAATATTGTCGTTTAAAGGATAAAATTAATACTTTGGCCATAGGCGATGAACATAAAAAACAAATTTTTTGAATTAATAGATCAAGATCAAGCTGATAATGATATTGCTAGTTACGATGAAGAGTATAATGAACAAATTAATGAATTAATTGATTCTTCTAGTAATGAAAGTGATCAAGATAATTGTGTTAATAATATAGGTATATGTTATTCTAGTATTAATGTAATCTCGGTGATGATAAACAATTCTTCTTAACATTAATAGATAAAATAGAAGATAATGAAGTAAAAGCTGAATATTTATTAAAATTAAAAGACATGATTATTTACGATATTCATAAACATGAAATCAAACCTTTTAATTTTAAAGATATACAGATAAATTTAAATCTAAGCAAGTAACTATAAATGATTTACAAAAGGAAATAAATGATCTAAAACTTGAAGTTAAAGAATTACAACTAAAGGTAGGAATATTAAGTAAAATTGGAAAAGAAAATCTCAATAAGGGAAAGCGGGTAATCACGGAAAATATAGCTAAAGAAGATGATGAGCATGACTATATAGCTTTAATTTCTAGAATTAATATGCAACGTTGGTATATACAAATCAAGATTAAAATTCATAATGAAGTAGTTATTGATGCGGTAGCTTTAGTTGATAGTGGTCTTTGATCATAGCGTATTCGGGGAAGGATTAGTACCTACAAGATTTTTGAAAAAACTAAAGAAAGATTAAATGCTGCTAGTGGATCTAAGTTAAAAGTTAAATATAAATTAAGCAATGTGTTAATTTGTAATAAGCAAATTTGTTTTAAAAATACATTCATTTTAGTTAAAGATTTATCCAACGGTTCTTTTAGGAACACCTTTTTTGACACGAATATATCCTTTTTACGGTAAGTAAAGATGGAATTATGACAAATATTTTAGGTGAAGATATTCTATTTAAATTTGTTACTTCTCTCCTACGAAAAGGAAGTAAATAATTTAAAGGCTAAAACTATTCAAAAAATTAATTGTATTACTAATCAAATTAATTATTTAAAAGGCGAAGTTAAAGTTGAAAAAATTAAGGAATTAATAGAAAGCAGATAATGTTAAAAAACAAATTCCTGACTTTCAAAACAAATTATATCTTGATGTTTGCTCGATTTGCCTAATGCGTTACGGAATAGGAAAGAAACATATTGTTTCTTTACCTTATGAAAAAACATTCTACAGATAGTAATATCCCAACAAAAGCTAGGCCGATCGAATGAATAAGGAATTACTTGAGTATTGTAAAAAGAAATTCAAAGTTTATTAGATAAGAAATTAATTCGACATTCTAAGTCTCCTTGGAGTTGTCTTTGCATTTTATGTAAATAATTCTTTTTTTGAAAAAGAAAGAGGTACACCTCGTTTGGTTATTAATTATAAACCTTTGAATAAAGCATTACAATGGATTAGATACCCGATCCCTAATATGGTGCAAATGTTTATTCTAAATTTGATTTAAAGTCCGGTTTTTGGCAAATACAAGTAGATGAAAAAGATAAATATAAAAGCTGCATTTCTTGTCCCTTTTGGACACTTTGAGTGGAATGTTATGCCATTTGGTCTAAAAATGCTCCTTCGGAATTTCAAAATATGATGAATGATATATTTAATCCTTATACGGAGTCTGCATTGTTTATATTGATGATGTGCTTATATTTTCAAAATCTATTGATCAACATTTTAGGCATCTACATATATTTTATAAAATTGTTAAGCAAAATGGTTTAGTCTTATCAAAACCAAAGATGAAGTTATTTTTAACAACATGTAGATTTCTTGGTCATGAATTGAGTCAAGGTACTTATAAGCCGATTTGTAGAGTTATAGAATTTGCATCTAAATTTCCCGGATGAATTAAAGAGAAAACAACAATTGCAAAGATTTTAGGTTGTCTAAATTATGTTTTTGATTTTATTAAAAATTTAAGGATTATTATTGAACCCTTATATAAAAGATTAAGAAAAAATGCTTTACCATGGTCTAATGAACATACACAAGTAGTTAAAAAGATTAAAAAAGCTGTTCGGAGTTTGCCATGCCTCGGGATTCCACATCCGGACGCCCTCATGGTTGTAGAAGCGGATGCATCGAGCGCAAGGCTACGGAGCGCCCGGACAAGCGAAACTACGATACAAAAGCCCGAACAATTGGTAAGGTACCATTCAGGTGTCCGGAGTTTCTTCTCAAAAAAAATTATTCTACGATTAAAAAGGAAATTTTATCTATTGTTTTATGTATTACCAAATTTCAAGATGATTTAATTAATAAAACTTTTTATTTTACGTATTGATTGTAAATCGGCAAAAGATGTTTTAGAAAAGGATGTTAAAAATTTGGTTTCAAAACAAATTTTTTGCAAGATGGCAAGCCGTCCTATCGACTTTGATTTTACTATAGAGTTTATTAAAGGAGAATCAAATTCTTTGCCAGTTATCGACAAGAGAGTTTTCGGGGATCGCGATGAGTAATTTCGGACCTCGTGGTCTTCGACTCAGTATAATCCCAGGCAAAATCGTTTTCTTCTTTATCGGGAGATAAAGCCTTATCTTTGAGACCATCGTCACCTCGATATCAGAATAAATTTGTGAGCAAAACATTAACACCCTATAAGCCCGACTTCTTCTTCTTCTCCTCAAGCGACACCTTCACCAAGAGCCCCCTTTAAGCAATTATTTTCAAACCTAGCTGATTTCCCCTTCTTTACCCTCGGCGGAATCAACTCGCAAAACACTCCTTCTTCTCCGATTGATTCTAAAAATGGTTGGATCGAAAAATTTCCTCCCCTATTATTGAAATAGATGAAGAATTGGAAGGACTAAATTATAAAGATTTGATTGATCATGTTTTTATTAAAGGTTTCTATTTTATTACTCCCGATGTGATGAGAACAAGAGATTGGTATGAAGGCGTCTTTGCTATATACCGAATACGTTACGATAAAGCGCTTATCAAGATGGCCGTGATAGGCACGGTATGCAAAGGATTGCTTACTCAAAATGTACGATCAAGAATATTTATTCTATGAAGACTTGGACATTTCCGTCCATGGTTGCGCCGATAGTTTTCCAGATGAAATGAAAATGCTACCTCAGGCATTTAATTATATTGATTATATTCAAGCTTGGAAGAACTTTCTTTTTTTTATCGACCTTTTTCTCATACTTGGTTCCTTCGGGAAAAGCAGGTTTGCGGCGATTCGGCATGGTTCTATTCATGGTGGGAGCGGTTTGGTATCAGCGAGAATGATTTTACCAACGGATAAATTACAGCGTTTGATGGAATTTATTGAGCGGACAAAACCTACTAACCCCAGTACTTTGAATTTGACAATTATGCGAGAAAGAACTTATGTTCTTCTTTAAGATGAAGTTCCCATGGATTATCGAATGGTCCTTTACTAAAATCAGCGATAAACATAAACCAAGCTGTGTTGAGCGGGATGACTAAGATTAAATGGTGGAAGCAATACGATGAGCGAGAGAAAAAAGGAAAGTATTCCTTTTCGGTTAATCAAAAGTTTGAACAAAAATTAAAAAAGAAACAAGAGATGGAAGCCTTGAAGAAAAGATTGGATCGGGGTTTATGAAGAAATATTGTGCGAAGATTAAGTGCGAGCAAAATGATTAGGTTACACAGTTATGGAAAACAAGACTTTTTAGTAGATGATCATGGTGAACCTAATCAAGATTTTTTAATTAGCCGATTAGAAAATTTACAACAGGTTCAAGCCGAGCATTGGATTTCTCGGGAGCGACTTCAACGAAAATAACCTATAATATCGAAAGGTATTAAATTTCTAGAACCAATGAAAATAACCTCTAGTAATTTAGAAGAGGATGCGAATGGAACTTGGGAAAAATTTAATGGATAAAGATATTATTATTATCCTTGGCTCTTGATTAGGTTCGGTCATGATCATCTACTAAAAAAGTCTTGTTTTCCATAGCCCGGTAACTCGCGAGAATCATTTTGCTCCAGCGAATCTTGAGACAATATTTCTTCATAAACTCCGATCGATCTTTTTCTTCAAGGCTTCCGTCTCTTGTTTCTTTTTTAATTTTTGTTCAAACTTGATTAAGCGGAAAAGGAATACTTTCCTTTTTTCTTCGCTCATCGTATTGCTTCCACCATTTAATCTTAGTCGTCCCGCTCCCGGTTTGTTTATGTTTATCGGTGATTTTAGTAAAGGCCGTTCGATAATCCGTAGGAACTTCATCTTAAAGAAGAACATAAGTTCTTTTACGCATAATTGTCAAATTCAAATCTTTGGCGGTGGGGTTTTGTCCGCTCAATAAATTCCATCAAGCGCGTATTTTATCTTTGGTAAGTCGATCCTGACGGCCGCTGATTCCCACCATGAATAGAACCATGCCGGAGTCGGCTCGGGAGTAAATTTTTTTCTGAAAGAACCAAGTATGAGAAAAGGTCGAATAAAAGAAAGTTCTTCCAAGCTTGAATATAATCAATATAATTAAATGTCGGGGTGCATTTTCATTTACTGGCAGGAAAACTAGGCGACCATGGCGGAAATGTCCAAGTCTTCATAGAATAAATATTCTTGATTGTACATTTTGAGTAAGCAATCCTTTGCATACCGGGCCTATCGCGGTCGTCTTGATAAGCGTTTTCTATCGAACGGTTCGGTATATAGCGGCGGCTTCATACCGATCTCTTGTTCTCATCACATCAGGAGTAATAAAATAGAAACCTTTAATAAAAACATGATCAATCAAATCTTTATAATTTAGTCCTTCCGATTCTTCATCTATTTCAATAATAGGGGCGGTAAATTTTTCGATCCAACCATTTTTAGAATCAATTGGAGAAGAAGGGGTTTTTTGCGAGTTGATTGCTGGCGGGTAAAGAAGGGAAATCGGCTAGGTTTGAAAATAATTGCTTAAGGGGGCTCTTGGTGAAGGTGTTGCTTGAGGAGAAGAAGAAGAAGTTGGCTTATAGGGTGTTAATGTTTTGCTCACAAATTTATTTCGATATTGAGGTGACGATGGTCTCAAAGATAAGGCTTTATCTGGCGATAAAGAAGAAAAAGCGATTTTGCTCGAGGATTATACTCCAGTCGAAGACCACGAGGCCGAAATTACTCATTGCGATCCTGCAAAAACTCTCTTGTCGGATAATCCGGCAAAGAATTTGATTCTCCTTTAATAAACTCTATAGTAAAATCAAAAGCTGATAGGATGGCTTGCCGTCTTGCAAAAATTTGTTTTGAAACCAAATTTTTAACATCCTTTTCTAAAACATCTTTTCGTTGATTTACAATCAATACGTAAAATAAAAGTTTTATTAATTAAATCATCTTGAAATTTGGTAATACATAAAACAATAGATAAAATTTCCTTTTTAATCGTAGAATAATTTTTTTGAGAAGAAATCCGGATACGAATGGTACCTTACCAATTGTTCGGTTTTTGTATCGAGTAGTTTACTTTTCGGGATGCCTCCGTAGCCTTGCTCGGATGCATCCGTTTTCTACAACCATGAGGCGTCCGGATGTGGAATCCGAGGCATGGCAAACTCGAACGGTTTCTTTAATCTTTTTAACTACTTGTGTATGTTCATTAGACCATGGTAAAGCATTTTTTCTTAATCTTTTATATAAGGGTTCAATAATAATCCTTAAATTTTTAATAAAATCGGAAACATAATTTAGACAACCTAAAAATCTTTGCAATTGTTGTTTCTCTTTTAATTCATCCGGAAATTTAGATGCAAATTCTATAACTCTACAAATTGGCTTATAAGTACCTTGACTCGATTCATGACCAAGAAATCTACATGTTGTTAAAAATAACTTCATCTTTGGTTTTGATAAGACTAAACCATTTTGCTTAACAATTTTATAAAATATATGTAGATGCCTAAAATGTTGATCAATAGATTTTGAAAATATAAGCACATCATCAATATAAACAATGCAGAATTCCGTATAAGGATTAAATATATCATTCATCATATTTTGAAATTCTGAAGGAGCATTTTTTAGACCAAATGGCATAACATTCCACTCAAAGTGTCCAAAAGGGACGGTAAATGCAGTTTTATATTTATCTTTTTCATCTACTTGTATTTGCCAAAAACCAGACTTTAAATCAAATTTAGAATAAACATTTGCACCATAAGTTTGTTTTAACAAATCTCTTTTATTAGGGATTGGGTATCTAATCCATTGTAATGCTTTATTCAAAGGTTTATAATTAATAACCAAACGAGGTGTACCTCTTTCTTTTTCAGCAGCATTATTTACATAAAATGCGGCACAACTCCAAGGAGACTTAGAATGTCGAATTAATTTCTTATCTAATAAACTTTGAATTTCTTTTTTACAATACTCAAGTAATTCCTTATTCATTTGGATTGGCCTAGCTTTTGTTGGGATATTACTATCTGTAAATGTTTTTTCATAAGGTAAAGAAACAATATGTTTCTTTCTATTCCAGAACGCATTAGGCAAATCGGAGCAAACATCGGCATATAATTTGTTTTGAAAGTCGGTAATTTGTTTTTTAACATTATCTGTTTCTATTAATTCCTTAATTTTTTCAACTTTAACTTCGTCTTTTAAATAATTAATTTGATTAGTAATACAATTAATTTTTTGAATAGTTTTAGCCTTTAAATTATTTACTTCCTTTTCAGAAGGAGAAGTAACAAATTTAAATAGAATATCTTCACCTAAAATATTTGTCATAATTCCATCTTTACTTACTGTAAAAGGATATATTTGTGTCAAAAAAGGTGTTCCTAAAAGAATCCGTTGTGATAAATCTTTAACTAAAATGAATGTATTTTTAAAACAAATTTGCTTATTACAAATTAACACATTGCTTAATTTATATTTAACTTTTAACTTAGATCCACTAGCGGAATTTAATCTTTCTTTAGTTTTTTCAAAAAATCTTGTAGGTACTAATCCTTCCTGAATACGGTTATGATCGGCACCACTATCAACTAAAGCTACTGCATCAATAACTACTTCATTATGAATTTTAATCTTGATTTGTATATACCAACGTTGCATATTAATTCTAGAAATTAAAGCTATATAGTCATGCTCATCATCTTCTTTAGCTATATTTTACGTGATTACCACTTTTTCCTTTATTGAGATTTTCTTTTTCAATTTTACTTAATATTCCTACCTTTAGTTGTAATTCTTTAACTTCAAGTTTCGGATCATTTATTTCCTTTTGTAAATCATTTATAGTTACTTGCTTAGATTTAAATTTATCCGTTACATCTTTAAAATTAAAAGGTTTGATTTCATGTTTATGAATATCAGAAATAATCATGTCTTTTAATTTTAATAAATATTCGTTTTTACTTCATTATCTTCTATTTTATCTATTAATGTTAAGAAGAATTGTTTATCATCAGTTGAGATTACATTAATACTAGAATAACATATACCTATATTATTAACACAATTATCTTGATCACTTTCATTACTAGAAGAATCAATTAATTCATTAATTTGTTCATTATACTCTTCATCAGAACTAGCAATATCATTATCGGTTTGATCTTGATCTATTAATTCAAAAATTTGTTTTTTATGTTCATCGTCTATGGCCAAAGTATTAATTTTATCCTTTAAACGACAATATTTAGAAGTATGTCCTATTTTACCACATTTAAAACATTTTAATTTAGAATAATGTCTAGGACTATCTTTTTTGTTCAATAGGTTTTTTTAGAAAATGTTTTCTTATAGGGTTTCTTAGAATAAGTTTTTGAATATCCCTTAGAGTAATGTTTATACTTAGGTTTAGAATAGTTCTTATATTTTGACTTATGTTTTCTAACTTTGTTTGAAGGAGCACTAATTTTTTCAGGATTTATATCAAATTGTTCACAAAAACCTCCTAGTTCTTTAGATAAAGTATGATTATCATTTTTTATCCTATTAGTTAATTTGATATCGTTACATAAAGCTAAACCAGTAAGATTAACATAATTGATTAAATCTCCATAAGTTAATTGCTCATAGGGTATATCATTAGAATAAGTTTCTTTCAATTTCATACGAACTTTTTCAGCAAATAACTTAGGTAAACCAGCTATAAATCTTTCTTTCCAAAAATTAGATCCAGCATCAGGCCTAATCATTAATTTAGTCAAAAACATATCCTTATACCATCTAAAATCATGTAATTTCGGACATCTTAAATTAATCAAAATTTCAGAACTTCGTTGCTGAAACTTATCGGGATTTCCTAAGAAATGTTTGCAAATAGCATATATTAATGTTGTTGATGCATCGGATATTTGGGTAAAAGTCATTTCAACAGAAGTTGATTCGGGTTTTACAATTTGTTTTTTAGCTTGTAAAATTTGTTGCTTATCTAAATCGGTTAATACATGATCCCACCAACCTTTAAGTAAGCCTGTAAATCCACTAATTATCATTTGTGTAGCTTCCTCATCGGTTTTACCATGTGATTTATAGGTTGCAACAGCTATACCTATTTCGGTTAAGAAATTATATATTTGCCACTCGGTTAATCCATCTATATTCCAATCATATAATTCTTCCGGATGAAAACTAAATCTTTCACGAGTTTCTTCAAATTGCATATCCGGAAAAGAAGGTCTAGGATAATAATTTTTTGTTTTATGATAAGTTCTTCCTAAAGTAGTATTTTTAGTAGATTTTAATTTATTAATATTCATATTATTTATACTTATTGTTTGGATTCATCATCGGACATTTCACTTATAGCATTAATGTTTTTCTTTTCAATATTTAAAGTTTCAAGTTTTTTAGTAATTTCATTTAAGAGTGAATGATTTGTAGTCATAGTAAAAGTATTTTCGAAATTTTAAACAAAGGATTTTCAGTTTTAGAGATTAATTCCTTTTCTTTTTCTTTAAGTTGTCCTGAGTGTAATTTACTTAAATTTTCGGTTAAATAATGTAATTTTTTATTTGTATAATTATTTTGTTGATAAACCTTATCTAAATCTTTTAATGTAGGTTGATTATTTTCAGATTGTTTATTAATAGTTTTAAAAGGACTTGCTATTATCTTTTTTCCTTCGACTTCTAATGTAACTTCAGTTAATGGCATATCGAGAATGTTTTTTAGGTGTAATATTAATCATATTTATTTCATTATTAATCTTAGTTTTAGTTTGTGTAAACTTAGCTAAGGATTCTTGGTTTTTTAAATGTCTATCTAACCAAGCAAAGAATTCTAAATGAATTTGCAAAGTGTTCATTTCATCATACCAAAGAGTTCTTATATCCTCTCTCTCCCGGGGGGTAAAATGGTTAAAAAACCAAGTACGATTGTCCTTTTTAGTAGGACATAAAAACCATATTCGTAATAGATTTTTATCCATTTCCCAATTGTCAGATTGAATCATATTTAAAGCAGAAGGGATATCATCTAAATCTGGTTCCATTTGACTAGTAGTAGGATTAAATTCGATTCATTATCTAGATTATCAAAAACATAAGTAGGTTTTGGAATTGTAGGTTCAAAATCTACACTATGTAATTTAAATTTACCATTATTATTAGATTCAACAATTCGCTTAGAATTTTGTCTTTTACTAAAGTTAATTTCAACGAGATCCGTCTTTAAATTCGTAATTTTAGACGACTTACTAGATTCACCTAAATCTTTATACTTGGTTGACATATTTTCAAGATTCCAAGTATTATCATTTTTCAATAATTGATTCCAAGAGATTCGTTTAGGGATAAACGTATTAGTATGATCGGTGTTAGATTCAAATACTAAAGATTCACCGGTTTTGCTTTCAATTTTAGAATTTGGTGCTAAGGTATTCATTACCTTATAATAAACACGATATATTAAACCTATAGACTTAGATCTATCAAAAGATATATTCTTTGTTTGTAGATTTACTGTTAATGTTTTCAAAATATTTTCATCGGTTAAATCTACAGAAAAGTTCGGATAACTGATTACTATAAACGGGGCCATTTGCTATGTTAGATTCAAGAATAGCTAACAACGAATGCTCAAAGTTTGTATGTCTAGCATCTCTAATCATTAACAAAATAGGAATATCTAATCCTAATCTAAACAAGGGTTTTTGGCAACCAGACTAAACCTACTATGTAGAAATCTATATTTTTTCCTATGATGTAATATACTCTGTTTTCGTAATAACTGCAAAGTTTCGGTTTCATTTTTAATGCTAAACGTATGTTCGGAAGTATGGATAGCATAATCGGCAAACATATCAAACGTACCTTTCTTATAGAAAGTAGAAATATTCATTTTCGGAATACTCCAGTTATGCAAATTTTGTTCAATATGAGATATATGTATTTCAGTAGAATTTACTTCAGAAATAGATTCAGTTTCTAGAGACCTAAGTTCATTATCTTCTTCTAAGTTTTTCTTAAACAATTTAATTGCTTTAGACATCATTTTTACACAATGTTTACTTACCGATGTTCGGAGTTTCTTACAAGCCTGCCGGGACCACGTTTTACTGCCGGGACCACCACCTCTGGGCTGACCAACGGACTCACCACGCTGACCAACGGATACCATCTTGATTCGCAACTCCGTAATACAGTAAATACTCATTTGTAAAAACTCGGTTTAAGCAATGTTTTTGTTTAACAAATCTTAGTTTTCCGATAAGAACTTGGCTCCGATACCTTTTCGGGAGTAATAATAATATCTTTATCCATTAAATTTTTTCCTAAGTTCCATTCAGATCCTTCTAAATTACTAGAGGTTATTTTCATTGGTTCTAGAAATTTAATACCTTTCGATATTATAGGTTTCATTATACCATCTATATTTAACTTACTCTGGATACAACTACTATTTGTAAGTTTTCCTAAAACTCCTATATTTATTAATAAGTTTCCATCATTTCTTAGAAATCCTTCATATCCTTTAGCTTGTAAACCTATTACTATTTTATCTAAATCATTTATAGAAAGTAATAAATCGGGGCTACAATAAAATAAGGCTTAGTTTTTACTCATATCTAATTCCATAGTTGCTAAGGTAGCTTTTTGAGCATCTTTTTGCCAACTTTTATCTAAAAGTACTACTAATACTTTTGCCCCTACATTTTTTTCTGGTCATTCCTTTAATTGCTACCATAACTAAACCAAGATGAGCTAGTCTTTTACCTGATTTTTTAATTTTTTGTATAGATTCTTTACTAATAATTTCTAAATTAACAGCATTGGTTGTTACTTGTACTTGTGCCTCTCTACTTATCTGTAACAAACTTGTTGAAAGGTTTAAGGGGTCTGTTCTATATAAAACACGAGGATTTAATAATTTAATTTGGTCATATCTATAAAGATCTAAATTAGATTCTAAGTCTATTACTTGTTCTAATGCTCGTATAGGTTATGAGTTATTATTACTAGAACTATTTCCTCTACTTAAGAGTTTTCCTAAAAAGGTACCATTATTTATACTAATTTGATTATTTTGTCCTATAGGTGCTAATGTTCTACTAGATCCGGAAAAAGAATGTCTTGCTAAATTCATTTTGCAATTCCAAAGAATGGATTTTTATCTTTAAAATGTCTATCCTTTTTTATTGTTGACTTTCCATTTATATCTAATTTTGATAATTGATCTATGATATTTTCAAGTTCTTTATTAGGAGGAGGAACTCCCTGTATATATCTATTCATTATTTCTTCTATGGTAGAGATTTTATAGATCATTATTTCTAAAAGACATATTATAGTATTATTTTGCCTTATGGATTGCTTATTAGTAATATTGGCGGGAACATGACTAGAATATCCTACGGGATCATCAAGATATTGTTTAGTTAATTCTAAAGCTTCTTGATATGCTTTTGTATTCATGCTAATATTATCTGTTTTATTTCTTCTAATATTTTTTTGCAGTGAATCTATTCGAAGAATTATTGGTTCTATTAATTTTTTCGAGTAACTTTTGGACTATAGCTTATCGCATCTGTAGACATAAATTCTTTTACCTTTGCATATATATCATTATTTTGAGACCTTATATATTCTATATTACCTAATTTTTCTATTACACTAGTTTCTATCTTAATTAATCTATTTTTAATATTAATAAGTAATTGATCATTATGGTTATTTGTTTCTTCTAATTTACTTCCTAAACTGACTAATAAATCAACTAAAGTATTCAAAACGGGTTGGTCACGGTGAAAATCATGTAATATATGTTGGTTGTCCGATTGGAAATAACAACGTAGTCTATAATTTTTATTTATATTACGAATATATCTATTACAAGTTTCTAATTCTAAATCTAAATAATCAATTCGTTTGATATTCATTTAAAGAATTCGTTTTCGTTTAGGACTTCCTATTTTAAGTTCGGGTAAATTTAATTCAACAATTAATTTTGAAATTAAAGTATCAGCCCAATCATAAACTATCCGTAATAAGTCTTTATTGTGTCTAATTGCCATAATTTTATCTGTACTACAGCTAAATAATTCTTGACCTAATTTATGTTTCAAATTTATCATGATATCTAAATTTTTACTATCTAACCGTGTAATGCCTATTACGATATGATGATTATTATTCATAATGAAAAATCAACGATTTGGGTTGTTTAATAATCTATACTGGGAAAGATAAGGATGACACTCTTTAAATTCGGGAATAGTAACCGCTCCGATACCAATTTTATTACAAGGGGTTAATTCATTGAAACACTACATGCCGCCCCGTGCCATGTATTCCTTGTGCCCAAGATAACTGGTTTTCACAACAATAGTACGTGTCTTGGTGAGGTGGATCAGTTGAAGAATACTTAACCTTCTTGATCGGTTCATCAAGATATTCTTCTTGATCGTTTAGTCAAGATATAGGAAATAAATTCCTTATTCTTTCCTGTCCTCCGGACAATATACTTTTTTTTTTTAAGGCAACTTCTTATGATTTCACCTTAACCTTGCTGCTAATAGGCATCCAGAATAATCAAAGGCCAAAACACGGGCTTCTTCCCTAACAGGCCACTCACAATTCTTTAAGCCTAACCAGAGTCTATTAATCATAAGAAAACATAAAGACAAACAAACACAAATCCTCGGGATCTCACCTTAACCTTTCGGCTAATAAGCATCCAAGATATTCACAGATATCTCTTAAGCCTAACCAGAGTCTTTTGATCGGAAAGATGATATTTAAAAGAAAAGAACAATTGAAAAGAAATGAACAAATAGATGAAAACCAAGCAACTTCTTATGATTTCACCTTAACCTTGCGGCTAATAGGCATCCAGAATAATCAAAGGCCAAAACACGGGCTTCTTCCCTAACAGGCCACTCACAATTCTTTAAGCCTAACCAGAGTCTATTAATCATAAGAAAATATAAAGACAAACAAACACAAATCCTCGGATCTCACCTTAACCTTTCGGCTAATAAACATCCAAGATATTCACGGATATCTCTTAAGCCAAACTAGAGTCTTTTGATCGGAAAGAAGATATTTAAAAGAAAAGAACAATTGAAAAGAAACGAACAAATAGATGAAAACCAAGCAACTTCTTATGATTTCACCTTAACCTTGCGGCTAATAAGCATCCAGAATAATCAAAGGCCAAAACACGGGCTTCTTCCCTAACAGGCCACTCACAATTCTTTATGCCTAACTAGAGTCTATTAATCATAAGAAAACATAAAGACAAACAAACACAAATCCTCGGATCTCACCTTAACCTTTCGGCTAATAAGCATCCAAGATATTCACAGATATCTCTTAAGCCTAACCAGAGTCTTTTGATCGGAAAGATGATATTTAAAAGAAAAGAACAATTGAAAAGAAACGAACAAATAGATGAAAACCATGTTATGAGATGCAAAAAGGATATAAGAAGATGAGTTCCTGAATTCATTGAGTTATCATACCCCTCTTTCCCGGAGGGGTTTTTAAGCTATCATTCTAATAAGAATAAAGCAATATTAACTTTAAAGTAATACAAATTTACAATCTTTATTGATATGTTCCAGAAACACTTGTACAAAAGGCAAACTAGCACACTTCACACTTTCTCACACTATCTTTTCTGTTTTCTCTCTATATTTTCTTACTCGAGAAATCTTGGTGTTTTTTTGTGTTACAAAGGAAAGCCTTATATATAGGCGATTGAAGAAAGCAAAACAAATAAAGCAACAAAGCACTAACAACAGTAAAACTGTCATTTACAAGATAATTTCACGCGGAAAGAAAAAGTCATACGCAAAGCTGTAAAGAGTCACACAGTAAAAGATGAAAGATGTCACATGCAAAGCTATAAAAAATGTTACACAGAAAAAGATGTCGTTCTGGTGAATAGGTAAGCCGCCATGTCCCACAACTAGGTAGTGCGCAGAGCACTCGGATAAATCAAACTTCCATCATCATGTTGTCATTTTCCTGGAGTGCATCAAATTCTTCTAGATCAAGTCCTACAGGAGCGTGTCCAGGTGGAATCTCGGTGACCTGTGTATCTAAATAGTCTCCATAGTTACGAGCAACTTGGTACTGATGAATGGACTGAACATGGAACATCCGTGAGACGTCTTTAGTGACATGGTTGAGGAAAGGAACATCAAAAGTCCTCTTGTGTAGGTATGGACTTCCATAAACTTTCATATTCTTTTCTTCCGTGAAGAGTTGGAAATCATACCCGGGAATATGTGAAATTAATGGTTCGTGTTGCTTGGAGATATACTCTCGCAAGAGTATACTATTCTTCTTCATTTCCTTTGAGAAGTGAGAAACCAAACTCCAATGGTTTCTGGATTGGTAACTTATAGTCGTGTGTTGTAATCAGAATGGTGTGTCGTGCAGCATCTGGAAATGTCAAATACTGGGGAACTGTTTCAAATTCAAGATTAATATTTCCATTGCGGACAACATCAGTCTTGAGTATCTGCTGAAGTATATAGGCAAGTCTCCATGAGACTGGTTCAATATGATCAATCACTTGCCTAGGAGTTGTCACCATGATTCTTCTTATCATTCCTGTAGTAAACAAATTTTTGAATGATAGAAAATCATCAACATCTTTCCAAGTTCGTAAATCGATTGATGCTTGGACAAGATTAAAGTCTTTGTCACACTTGCAGTATTGTTGAAGGTGTTTGTTTTCCTTAAAGGCAAGAACACAGAGTGCTAATCCACTGAAAGGGACTTCCTTAGTTTCCGCCATTGCCCTTAAAGTCTGTTGGGTTGCAAGTATTTTCTGCTTGGTATCTCGTAGAACAATCTCTCGGATTTTTTCTTTAACTTCATCGAGTTTTTCTGTAAAGACTTTCAAATATTCTTGCTTGTTATTCCATTCTTTTTCCCATTCTGTTTTTAATACATTGAGTTCTGATGCTTTCTCAGCCAGCATCTTTTCCATATCCTGCAACTTCTTTTCTAGTTCGGAAATGCGTTTTGTTTTGTTTCCATTTTCAACGATTAATAATCTTTCCTTTTCACGCCAAACTGGTGAAAGTATGGGTTCAGTTGGTTCATTATGGTTAGGAGAGGGTTTCTGTTGAAAACAAAGGATTTGGCCGTTTAGGTTAGCCAGGTGTCCGACTAAAGCATGGATAACAGTAAGAAATTGATTTGTTTTTGGTTGATTGAACAGATTATCAACCAAGCATTGTTGTTCCGGGAAAAGTGGAAATTGTGATCCGAAAGCATGTTTCTGTGGAAAGGTCATGAAACTATAATGACCAAATTTAAACTGACTAGGAATGTTGTTGGCTGCCATCTGCAATAACAAAATATGGTTAAGCAAAAGAAATATAAATCTAATCTATAAACCTATTCCCAAATGTCGCAGGCTCCAGTAATGAAACGGTACCTGGATTAAGAATGAATCTTAAACTATATCCGGGAGATCTATTTCAATAATCTACAAATATCAACTAATATTACTAACTATGGACTCCAGTATTTAAACGGTATCCATAACAGCTTTGAATGTTGTTTTACAGGTGATTTATACTAAATAACTATGGTGGTTCTTCAAGAACTTGTTGATCAAAAAGAAGAAATCTAGATAATTTATCGGCTAAATAATTATTTGTTCCTTTAATATGCTCAAATTTAATTCTATAATTGGAATTAATAATACTATCTTTAAAAACAAGCCATCTTCTTTGGCTAATTCTTTTACTATTTTTATTTTCAAAAAACTTAACAATAGCTTCACAATCAGTTCTAACTAAGATTTCATGCTTATTTATCAAAAATAATCTAAAACTATCAAGAGCATATTTCCTTGCTAGTATTTCTTGATCTATACTACTGAGATTCTTTTCTCTATATTGTCCACTAGAATATCTACAAAGTTCTTCACTAGTTTTATGACTATATTTATTAGGTTTTCGTTTAAGAATACCACCCCATCCTTGTTCACATCCGTCTGTTTCAACTATCATATAATCACTATCTAATGGTAACTTAAGATCCGATAATACTTTAACAGCCCTTTTATTTTGATCAATTTGTTTGTGATCTTCTATATTAAACAGTTTCATACCTGTAATTCCTATTTTACTATATAAAGGTCCAACCATTTTTCCTAAATTATGTATAAAGGGTCTTGCATAATTAACTAATCCTTAAAAAGGCTTGTAATTCTTTAATGGTTTTAATAGGAGGAAAATCTAATACTTTTTTAGCAATATGAGGCTGTAATTTTATTCTTCCATTTCCTAATTCGACACCTAAGAATTCTATATTATTCTTAAAAAATTGTGTTTTTTTACTACCGACTACTATACCATTTTTATCAAATTCGGATAAAACCTTTTTTAAATGTTCTACATGATCTATCCTATTCCGACTAAAAACAAGAACATCATCTATATAAACTGCTACAAAGTTTCTATATTTTCCAAAAATATCATCCATTTTTCTTTGAAATATACTTGGTGCATTTTTTTAAACCAAACGGCATTACTAACCATTCAAAATGTCCTAAAGGACAAGTAAAAGTTGTCCATTCAATACTATCAGGATGCATTTTAATTTGCCAAAAACTAGATTTACAATCAAATTTACTGAATATAAAATTATTTTGTATTCTATTTATTAATTCTACTTTATCAGGAATATCATAAGCATCATCTATAGTATTATCATTTATCTTCTAAAATCTATAATCATTCTACTTTTTCCTCTAACTATTTCACTATGTTTGTTAACAATAAAAGCAGGAGATCTGTGAGGACTGGTACTTCTTCTAATTACTTGTAATTTTTGTAAATCTTTTATATGCATTTCAAATTCTCTAAGATTTTCATTTGTTGCTTCTATTTTCTTAGAAACTATACGAAATTGTGGATCTTTTAATTCTAATTTACAAGAAAGAGAATTTCTTGTCCAGTGACTGAGGATTTTCTCAAAAAATATTATCCTTTTCTAATCTACTAATTATATTATCTATGTCATAATGTCATGTACTAAGGAGATTAAATAAACAAGAATAGTTTAGGTGAGGAGTTATAGCCATATAATCTATATCTATAAGATCATCATTTTGGTCTAAATCTATTAATTCATTTTTGGGTTTACAATCACCTGGAGTTTTACATTGACATTCTTCTTCTTCATTAAGCACTTGGTGTTCTATGTGTTCATTAGTATAAGGTATAGGTGGTGTTTCTAATAAGCTAAGATTGTTTTTATTTAGAATTATTCCATAATAATGGTTTAAGACAAAGTTTAATCCTATTATAAATTTAACATGACTAAGAGAGAAATCTCTAAGGCATATTCTACTAGGATTTACATAAGGGTTCGTATATCCTTTTTCAGTGTAATAAGCTATTTTATATTTATTTAATTGTCTATCATACTTATAAAGTTGTCCATCCATTTGTTCTGCATGAAATTGTTGATCTAAAGGAATAATACTTTGATATTTTAAAGGAACTAGCTTATTATCAAGAATAGTATTACTACAACCCGAGTCTAACATTCCTATTACTTCTAAACTCCAATTATCTATATAAATTTTACATTTTATTTTAACAGCATATATCCTAGGATGTTTAGTTGATAAATAATTAATAGCTATGTCTTTATTATTAGGAGATGTGATTTCTAATTTTTCTAAACAAACTCTATTTTTTCTAAACTTTCTTTGTATCTTAGTTGTTGCTATATTATTTCTAATTGTTTCTAATTTAATTAAGTTGTGGATTAAGCAAGCACTTTCATAATCTTCTATAACTAAATATTGTTCTAACTGTATTCCTAAAATGTCTAAGCTATCCATTTCTTTAATTTTAACTCAATAATAGATAGTTTTTCTTGTAATTCTTGAAGTATATTTTCAATATGTAATATCCTAAGTTCTATAGTATCATGTTTTTGCTTATCATTTATTTGTTGTTTTGGTATTGGGACTAGTGAAATGTTTAAATCTTTAAGACAAAAAGCACAAGCTTCTTTATGACATAAATCACATTTATATCTAAGATGTAAAACAGGATACTTAAAACAATATGAACAGGGTTTATCATTACTACCTCTATTTTCTATCCAATTATGGGAACAGTTTATAGACATGATTAGTTTTCTTTAGGAATAAATAAGTCATCTAACCATGGGTGTAATGCTTGAGCTAAGAGCATAGGAATACTTAGTTGCCTAGATGTAGAAGGTTCTGATGTACCTGATATAGGAGGAAGAATATTTGGTATATGTACTATAGGAAGTGGAATTTCCGGTTCCGTATTAGAATTTTGATGTTCAGGAGTTACTAATACATTATCGATGTATATATCGGTGTTACTATTAAAAAGTTCTAAGCTTAGATTTATAAATGGATCTAGACTTGGATTCAGTGATTCAGGTGTCCGACTAGGTTCTATTTGTTCACTCGTAGTAGCTTCATCTGTTAATTTATCTAAGGGCCATATATTTGGGCTATTACTAAGTTCTAGAATTGTGTTTATATCACTTCTTACTATCATTTTAAATATATCTAAGTTGTTTTTTAACTTAAACTGATTTTTATGTAATTCTAATTTTTCAATATCTTTAGTAGCACCGGACTAAAGCGCATGTCTTTTTAATAAATTAAATTTAACCTGTGTCAAACTCTGTAACATATAACTCCTATTTTTGCTTGGTCTAAATAATTTTTTAATACCTTTGGAAACAGTATCTATTACTAAGCTAAGGTGATAACTATCCTGGTTCACGATTTTGACTACCTTGTAGTCATTCTAAATGAAATACTTTAAAATGCTCATGAATATCTTTATAATGGGATTTTAATACTAATTTTTTTCTTAAAATAAGTATCCTCATATCTAAAATATTATGTCGATGTGTAAGGCTATTATTGCTTAGGGATTGCATCTCTTCTAATTTAATTTGATGACTATCAATATCTATTTTAATATGGTCTAAGTATTCTTTAAACATAAGACAACATTCACATTGAGATCTACATGTCCATGTTAATAAACTTTCTATAAAACTTGCCATTTGTTCTCTACGGTTTTGGTCATCATTTTGTTCATTTTCTTGTTGTATGACAGGTTCTAAATCGGGAGGTACTATATTATCAGGAGCTATCGATTTTTCACTAGTTATATTTTGTCTACCGGGCATTTTCAAAAATTAACAAGTATTTTCACAAGTTTTCGATACATCATCTAAATTTGTTAACATAAGATCTTCTAACTGGTCTATTTTATTTTTATATAAATTATCAGTTCCTATTAAATCTTGTGCAAAACCTAAGTTTTTATTTTCATTTTCCTGAGAATAAATTATGTCATCTATACTAATAATACTAAAAATGCTTTCCGTATCGAGATAAAGTTTCATCTATATGAAGCAAATCTTCATTTACACATTCAATTAATACCGCTTCTTTATTTTTCGTTATTATATTTTCTATCACATTCTCTAGCTAAATGATCAAGACTTCCACAAGTAAAACAACTAAGCCTATTCTTATAATTTCGTTTTCTATCAAATCTTCTAACGTGTTTATCTTTACTAAGATAAGGTTTCCTTGCATTGCTCTTTCTTAAATAATATTTCTTCTTATTATTTTTATATTTTATATGATTTCTAGGCTTAGACTGTTTATTTGGCTTATCATATACTTGAGGAGTATAAATATTCTTACAAAAACTATACTCTCCTTTTAATTGTTTACTAATTGTTATATCAGTACATTGCTCTACTAATTTATCTATAACAAATTTAATTTTAGTGCCTACATTATCTAAAACAGGAATATACTTACCTTCAGTAATAGCCTTCTGTTTTTCTTCTAAATATTGCCTAAAAATTTTTGTACCTAATGGATCGGGTAATTTTAAAAATAATTTTTCTCCTATTGTTTGATTATGGTAACATCCGGCTACAGTACTATGGTGCATAAAATCTAAAAAGAAAAGTTTACAAAATTCCCATTTTCTAAGTTGTAACATCTCTAATTGTTTCAATGCTATTTCCTGTTTCTTATCATAGCCAGGGTATTCGGTTGTTCACCAAGAACCGAAAGAGTTACTTTATTAGTAAAATTATAAGGATTTTCACCTAATTCTATATCTCTAGCAAATTCCATAGGGTAGTTTGCTTTATAGCTTTCCCATAATGCTCTAGCTGTTTCTCCTAAAAAATTTTCTAAATAATTATACATTCCTACAAAGCATCAAAAGTTAAGTCATCTTTAGTATATTCTCTACCAACTATTTGAGACCATGTTTCTAAAAGTGTTGGCCATATTTGGGGATCATGTGCAGTGAAATTCAATATTTTACTATTATCTATTAAAAGATTACTATCTAATGTTTCTAAAGGAATTCTACGTCCTTTACTTTGAAATATTCTACCTTCATTCCTATCATTATATGCTGAATAAGGTGTTCTATGTGGTTTTCCTATAGCATAATTTCGCCGAGCCGCATATGATTGTCGGCGGTGCATTACCTGGATGTACTAGGGTTTTGTATAGGTGGTGAACTTGTTGATTCCATAAATTCTATATTTTGATTTTCATATGTTACGCTATGTCCATTTAATGTTTTATATAGATAATCAGTTTCTAACAATTGTCCTAAATTTATCATTTCTATTTCTAAAGCTAAAACTTCATCAAGAGATAAATCTATTCCTGGTCCTATTATAATTTTTCCTTCAGAGAATCTATTCATTGTTCTTCAATTTCGTCTACTTCCGAATTATTTTGAATTTGTTCTGTATAATTACTAAATCTTAAGGAATAAGAACCATCTCGGTTTTTAAACATTTCATGTGATTCAGGAGTACTAATAATATCTTTATCCATTAAATTTTTTCCTAAGTTCCATTCAAATCCTTCTAAATTACTAGAGGTTATTTTCATTGGTTCTAGAAATTTAATATCTTTTGATATTATAGGTTTCATTATACCATCTATATTTAACTTACTCTGGATACAACTACTATTTGTAAGTTTTCCTAAAACTCCTATATTTATTAATAAGTTTCCATCATTTCTCGAAATCCTTCATATCCTTTAGCTTGTAAACCTATTACTATTTTATCTAAATCATTTATAGAAAGTAATAAATCAAGGCTACAATAAAATAAGGCTTCGTTTTTACTCATATCTAATTCCATAGTTGCTAAGGTAGCTTTTTGAGCATCTTTTTGCCAACTTTTATCTAAAAGTACTACTAATACTTTTGCCCCTACATGTTTTCTGGTCATTCCTTTAATTGCTACCATAACTAAACCAAGATGAGCTAGTCTTTTACCTGATTTTTTAATTTTTTGTATAGATTCTTTACTAATAATTTCTAAATTAACAGCATTGGTTGTTACTTGTACTTGTTCCTCTCCACTTATCTGTAACAAACTTGTTGAAAGGTTTAAGGGTCCTGTTCTATATAAAACACGAGGATTTAATAATTTAATTTGGTCATATCTATAAAGATCTAAATTAGATTCTAAGTCCATACCTACACAAGAGGACTTTTGATGTTCTTTTCCTCAACCATGTCATCAAGACGCTCTCACGGATGTTCCATGTTTCAGTCCATTCATCGTACCAAGTTGCTCGTAACTATGGAGACTATTTAGATACACAAGGTTTCCGAGATTCCACTGGACACGCTCCCTGCAGGACTTGATCTAGAAGAATTTGATGCACTCCAGGAAAATGACAACATGATGATGGAAGTTTGATTTATCCGAGTGCTCTGCGCACTACCTAGTTGTGGGACATGGCGGCCTACCTATTCACCAGAATGACTCTACTCAGTCCAATAATACATGGTGGCCGACATCTTTTACTGTGTAACATTTTTTATAGCTTTGCATGTGACATCTTTCAACTTTTTATCGTGTGACTCTTTACGACTTTGCGTATGACTTTTGCTTTCTGCGTGAAATTATCTTGTAAATGACGGCTTCTCTGCTGTTAGTACTTTGTTGCTTTATTTTTTTTTTTGCTTTCTTCAATCGCCTATATATATGGCTTTCCTTTGTAACACCCAAAAACACCAAGATTTCCCGAGTAAGAAAATATAGAGAGAAGATAGAAAAGATAGTGTGAGAAAGTGTGAAGTGTGCTAGTTTGCCTTTTGTACAAGTGTTTCTGGAACATATCAATAAAGATTGTAAGTTTGTATTACTTTAAAGTTAATATTGCTTTATTCTTATTAGAATGATAGCTTAAAAACCCCTCCGAGAAAGAGGGATATGATAACTCAATGAATTCGGGAACTCATCTTCTTATATACTTTTTGCATCTCATAACATGGTTTTCATCTATTTGTTCGTTTCTTGTCAATTGTTCTTTTCTTTTAAATATCATCTTTCTGATCAAAAGACTCTGGTTAGGCTTAAGAGATATCTGTGAATATCTTGGATGCTTATTAGCCGAAAGGTTAAGGTGAGATACGAGGATTTGTGTTTGTTTGTCTTTATGTTTTCTTATGATTAATAGACTCCGGTTAGGCTAAAGAATTATGAGTGGCCTGTTAGGAAAGAAGCCCGTGTTTTGACCTTTGATTATTCTGGATGCCTATTAGCCCAAGGTTAAGGTGAAATCATAAGAAGTTGCTTAAAAAAAAAAAAAAAAAAAAAATATATATTCTGGAGGACGAGGAAAGAATAAGGAATTTTTTTTCCTATATCTTGACTAAACGATCAAGAAGAATATCTTGATGAACCGATCAAGAAGGGTAAGTATTCTTCAACCGATCCACCTCACCAAGACACACGTACTATTATTGTGAAAACCAGTTATCTTGGGCACAAGGAATACATGGCACGGGCGGCATGTAGTGTTTCAATGAATTAACCCCTTGTAATAAAATTGGTAATATCTAAGGTGCAAAGCAAGATATTTAAAAACAGTGTATACATGACTTATCATTACTACCTCTATTTTCTATCCAATTATGAGAACAATTAATTGACATATTTAACTTTTGCTGGTATTAATAATAAATTGTTCATTATTAATTACTAGATATCTATTAAATATTCCTTGAACTATCCGTTCGTATTTATCTAAAACTAGAGTTTTCTTTCCTATATTTTCTATGTATATTTTTATAGTATTATGAAAATCTGCATCTATTATACCTACACTATTTGCTAGTTTTAGTCCTTTTTTTGAAAGTACTACTTCTTGAAACTATTAGTAGGTATTCATCAGGATTCATTTTTACTCTAATATATGTATCTATCACTTTTATTTCTCCTTTCTTAATTTTAGTTGATTCTGGGATGTAAAAATCATAGCCAGCACTATATTTTGTCTGTCTTTCTGGGAGTTTTCCTAAAGGATTTATTACTAAAAATTGCCTCATTTTATAAATCTAATGATTTTTCACTATTATTTTCCTCAGGATTATGGAGTAATTCTGCTACCCATGGTTCTATTTCTAATTGAAGAGGTGCGACTTCCTCATGTAATGCTAAAGCTAATGTACTAGATATTGGAAATTCTGGTATATGTATTATTGGAGGAGAAATTTGCTGTTCTAAAGAAGAGTGTATATTTATATATTCAGGAGTAAATATTAAGTTTTCTATCCATGATTCTGTTTTAGGATTATCAAAAGAATAAGATTCTAATTCAACATTGAACATTCAACATTGATTTATACTCTACAGGAGTACAACATTCAACATTGATTTATACTCTACATGTCACCCCGTGCATGTTATGCCCTGTTTCCCAAGTAAACTAGTTTTCATCATTAATAATATATATATATATATATATATATATTATATTTTTTTTTTTTTTTTTCTCTCTCTGATCTCACTTTAACCTTTTTGGCTAATAGGCATTCGGGATAATCAAAGGTCAAACACGGGTCTTCCGCCCTTACAAGCCACACATAATCCTTTAAGCCTAATCAGAATCCATTAATCATAAGAGTAAAAAGAAATAAACACAAATCTTTTGAGATAATCAAGTCTCAATATATATATATATATATATATATATATATATATATAGAGAGAGAGAGAGAGAGAAACATTTTCACGTCATTAAGGTTGTCATTTAGACCTCTAATCTTGAAATTACCTGCCGAATTGAACTGTTATGCAATGATTTATCATATAGTTTAGAGCATCACCATTTAATGGCTGGGACGATGGAAGAAGAAAAAATTGGCATCCAAGTTGTTTCTTCAAGAAACTGGCTTGAGGATGTACATTTTGCATCCATGAGATTCCACAGTAGATGTTAAATTCCCCACAAATTCCGACTTCAATATCTTGTGCTGATTGCAGGGCAAACACAGAAACATTAAAATTAGTAGTTAGCTTAGCAACCAATGTGAATATTGCATTATTCCAAGAGTGATGAGAAGAAATGAGAGTGTGAGTTAGTTACCTCCCATAGGTCTCTAGCAATTACAGAAGTAGAAGGAGGAAGGCCGATGTCATCCCAGAAGGCAGTGATTGGGTTGCGCATGGGACCTCGGTTGACAAGTAGTAGAGCTACTCTATACCCAGAAAGAGGCCCTGCCCAAACCTATCCATCCAAAATCTCATGTATTGTTATTGTTCCCCAACCAATCATTAATCATCAATCATCAAGTCTGGATATTGGTTGGATAATTACCTCAAGGTCTCCTTCCATCCTAACTTTCTTAGCTTGAACACCAAGTTTGTCTGTTCCCAGTAATCAACAACAACAACCAGTACAAGAAAAAATTATAGTTAATAGAGTTTAATTCCTATTTGAGAAAAATCTTTAGTCCAATACAGGTTTGGATATATATTATTCATATGTTTGAATTTGTTTAAATAAGAAATAAAGAGTGAGTGAAATGGTGAAAGAGTACCTTGGTTCACTTCAATCACCTCTTTATTGCCAAGAATCTCCATAGTCTCTTTTGAGGCATTTCTCACATCACATCCAATAAGAAGGGGAGCCTTGATTTTGTGAGAGAAACAACAACATTAGTATACAATTATCTGTCAGTCATTATTTGATAGCTCTCCCAAAAATAATAATAATAATAATAATAATACCTTTGAGATTGCCCAAATGCTGAAGTGCACCATGTATTCATACTTGGTCATTCCTCCATTTCCAACTTCAAGCATGTCAGGATCTGTTGAGAATTAGATTTATTGAATGAGGAAAAGATGAATTTTTAGTTCTAAATAGTATATTCTATAAGGGCCAAAACTAACCGTTCCAGCCCCCAGGTCTTGCATATTCTGCATATACTTCGTTCTGATCTGCTCTGGAAACCATGCTGTTGTACGACACAAACACTATGTTAAATAGATAGGAGCCGAAGTTCTTACCAATTAACATGCTTGGAGTTGGACTCGTACCTTTCCCACGTATCGGTTATATCATTTGTAGTTCTCCAGCTGTTCCCAATCTTGGCGCCCCATAGAGCAGGGTGCATATCTCCCCTGGTTAAAAAAAAAAGAAAGAAGAAAACCCATAAAAACCCACCCATCTAGAAGCTAGAAGCTACAAGCGCAGATGCCATCGCAACAACTAGAAAAGAAAAAAGAAAATGGCACCATTCACATAGTGAGAAGAAGATAGGGCGGCCAGCATTCATCAGTGCTCGAGTCATCACAGGATACCTACAATAGTAGAGCAATAAAAGGGTTCAAATCCACATGGACTTCAAATATAGAACCAATTTTGTTATTCGACTTCGAGATCAGTGTCAGTTACCAACCGGACAGTTGGTTTTATGCCGCCATTATTGCAGTTATCGTATTTGAGGTAATCAATTCCCTGTAAACGTGAGGAAGCATGGTATAACAACTACTGCAGATATATATATATATATATATATATATATATATATATACATTCATCCTAGACGAAGAAAGGAAAGGATAGTCTTACTTACCCATGCAGCAAAGGTCTTGGCATCTTTCTCCTCGTATCCAAGAGAACCTGGCATTGTCTTGCTACAAGTAAAAGAGCTGTCCAGTGGAAAGGAAATGGAATGAAAAGAGATTGAAACAAATAAAAAATCCATACATATATATATTATATTGAAAGGGAGGCAATTCCAATTCCCATTTTCCAACCTACCCTGCATCCGAGTAGATCCCCAACTTTAGACCCTTGCTGTGAACGTAGTCAGCTAGAGCTTTAATCCCTGAAGGGAATTTGGATTTCTTGGGTACCAAATTACCCTAAAATAATATAATAATAATAGAAGTATTTCAGCAAAATAAAAAGGGGAGGATAATTAATTACTGATTAGTGGCGTTAAAGTAAAGTAAACCTTGTCATCACGAGAGAGTTCAGCCCAGCAATCGTCTGAGAAAGAAAAATTTAAACAGAAAGAGAGAGTAAAGAAAGGATAATATCAACATTCAAGAAAAAAAACTTACCGATATTGACGAATCGATATCCAAGCTGGGCAAGACCAGTTGAAATCAGTGCATCAGCTGTGGAACAAGCAAGGAATTGAGCGAGTAAAGTGATAGAACCATTTTAACGCCATCAAAACAATAATAATGAATGATTTCCGTCGTACCAGTTTGTCTGATGATTTTCTCATCAATATGACATGAGAAATGATTCCAACTATTCCAGCTATAATTGGGGAAAACAAAAAAAAAATTAGAGGATGAGTTATGATTATGAAGAGGAGAAAGAGGATTAGGAATTGTAAGTTACCCCATGGGAGGAGTAACGGCCAGGCCATTGGTAAGCAGACCGCGGCGTTTTGCGGCAGCGGAAATTGGTGATAAATGAGAAAACAATGCTACTAAAAAGCAGAGTAGCAGTGTTGGCTTCATAGCAGTGGCCATGGCGTGAATGACTGAATGAACTCTTCCTAGTTTTGCATATACATGATATATATAAAAATTATAGAGAGAGAAAGGGACTCCCACATGTCGGAGAAGATAAGGCTTTGATTCAAATGATGTGATCCAAATAAGTTTATTTTTCATTTGTCGATCTTTTTAAATTTGTTAAAATTATTTAGTGTTGGTGATAAATTTTGGACAAGAAAAACACTTACCACTACGTGTGAGAGAGTAAATATGTCTTTTTAGAGTTTAGAGCTGTAAATAAATTATGCTTTTAGTCAACAAAATTCATTCAAATAATTTTTTAAATTTGATTTGTGAATCTACTCACAAAATACTGTTTAAACTCTCACATTAATATGATATTATCCATTTTGAGCCTATACCTTCACAAATTTATTCTTAAGACTTTCTCAAAAGACATCATATTAATGTAGTAGATAGAACACCCTTATATAATAAATAACTCTTATCCAATTTTTCGATATGGGATTTTGGTTAACACTCCAATTCCAACAGTTTAGTTGGACTTGACTAGTTTACTGCTGTGGTAATTTCTGGACAATACCCACCAAATGCACATTTCATTATCATTTCTCTAAGTGCAAGCTGGCATGCTGATGGAAAAGTAAGTTGGTAGGATATATATATGTATAAATATAGTATATTGGAAAAATCTTTTCTGATTTGAATCCAAACAAAAAGGAAAAGGAAAATGGAATCAATCAGTGTGGGCGGCCAAGTGTCATCATCAATGGTCGAGTTTCTGCCGTTTCCTTGATTTCGAGATTTCGTCATTTTTCTGTCCTTATGTGGAAAAGGTAGGTTTATTCCCAAAAGGTAAATTGGTATAAATAGTCCTTAAATTATAGATATTTGGTAATATTGGTCTCTAAATTAATTTTTTTTGGGATTAGTCTTCGAACTATAAAGAAATTGTGACATTGGTCTTTCCGTTAAAAATTCTGTTAAATCATCGTTAAGTTATTAAAAAATAAATAAATAAATTTTAAAGACATTTATGTCATTACATTATTTAAATATAATTAATAATATATATTACATATAAATATACTTCCAAAGAATATTTTAATATATTTATATATATATGCATATAAAGAAAAAAACGAAAAATTTTTAAAAAAAAAATGAAAAGTAATAAAGAAAAAGAAAAAAAAAAAAATCCCTTCTGGTCGGGTAAACAACAGCCAAAACAAGAACGCAGAGAAAGAACAGAAAGAGGGAAAAGGAAGAGAATTGAGGAAAATTTTGAGAAAAATTTTCTTGGACTTGATGATTAACAATGGTAGAATGCACATGTAAGCGTCCTTTAAAAAAGACAAAATTTTAACTTCGCTTTCAATTTTGAAAACTTTAATTTCTCAATCCATGAATTTCAAATGACTATTTTGAATTCACAAACACTTTTTTTTTAATGGGTTCTTAAATATTTTTTAAATGCTATTTATTATGAATATTTGTATGTTAATTACCTTCGCTATCTCCATACCTAAATTATCTCAATTACCTTCACTATCTCCATACCTAAATTATCTTCATTACTTTCACTATATTCATACCTAATTACTTTCACTATCTTCATACCTAATTACTTTCACTATCTTCATCCATTATTGTTATTATTTACATTATCTCTACTACCTCTTCATCCCTATAAATAGGGGTGAAATGTGTAGTTTTGTAGTGAGAAGAATACACAAGAGATATATGAAATATACAAGGATCTCTCTCTTCCTCTTCTTTTCATTTGATTTATATCTTACATTTTGTTCTATATTGTTTTTGTTAACAATAGTTTTATAACACGTTATCAGCCACGAGTCTCTAACCAATCGAGACTAGAGGCTCTACTACCGAGTAAAGTGTTTTTGAAGTTTATTTGAAGAATAATAAGGTACGTTATTTACCATTATGACAAATCTTACTAAACTTGAATTTGTGATCTTCGTCATCATCTTCATGATGATTTGAAAAGAGAATATCTTACCGTGAAAGATCCCCTTGTTTTGTGGGGAAAATTTTGAAAGAAAGGTTCGACCACTGGAAGATGGTCGTCCTCCCAAAAACACGGTATAATTGGTTGCACCTGAAGTTGCAAGATTTTAAATCCAACAAAACAATGAGTTGTTGATGAAAAACACGATACTTGACCAACGAGTTCTATTCCATTCCCAGAAGTGAATGATATTATAACTCATGATCCCAAGAAAGAGATCGTGGTCGTGGTAATAAGTATGATCATGAATATGTACGCCGTGATAAATTTGGTCGTTATAATCGTAATTATCGGGATGATAATTCATGTGCCAAAAATGTTGATGACCACCAAGAGTGGCCAAAAGAATTAGAACATTATATTATATGTTATATGTTTATGTAATATATTATCTTTTAGAGAGTATTATATGTTTAATCTTTTATAACTTTTTACTTTATCTTATTATATTATATTTAATGTTTTTGTTTATAAATATTTTGTTATTATTATGATGGTCTTATGATTGCTTATTATTAACTCACAACCCGAAGTTTGTGAGATTATTTACTTAATTCACAACCTGAAGTTTGTGAGATTATTTGCTTAATTCACAACGAAGTTTGTGAGATTATTTGCTTAGTTCACAACCCGAAGTTTGTGAAATTATTTGTTTAATTCACAAACGGAAGTTTGTGAAATTATTGCTTAATTCACAACCGAAGTTTGTGAGATTATTTTGCTTAATTCACAAACGGAAGTTTGTGAGATTATTTGCATTGAATATTATTAACTCACAACCCGAAGTTTGTGAGATTACCAAATGGCTATGATCCCCTTTTTATGGGTTGAATGATGACATTGAAAGTGTATGTCTAATTGACAGTGGAACTACACACACCATACTTAAATACGAAATATTTTTCTCATTTGAAATGGGAGAAACAAGTGTTACCACAATAAATGGTAGTGTAAAACTTATTGAAAGGCTCGGAAGAGCTAATATAATATTATCACGGAGGAACTATGATTGCTATTGATAAAACACTATTTTCCTCAAAGTCTCAAAGAAATCTATTGAGTTTTAAGGATATCCGACATAATGGATATCATATTGAGACTATGGAAGATAACGGTCATGAATATTTGGCTATTACGAAAATGACCTCAGAATAAGCATTTGTTGGAAAAGCTACCATCTTTATCCTATGGCCTATATTATGCTAAAATTAATGACATTGAGGCGCATCATTTAGTAAACCGGAAGTTTACTAATCCCGTTATTTTTCAAATTTTGCATGATCGTTAGGTCATCGGGATCAATTATGATGCGAAAAATTATCGAGACAACGCACGGTTATCCTTTGAAGAATCAAAGGGGTTTTGACTGCGATAAGCTTTCCTGTCTTGCATGTTCCAAAGGGAAATTGATTATAAGGCCATCACCATTAAAAGTAGGAGATGAAAGTCCTACATTTCTAGAACGGATTCATGGAGATATATGTGGACCGATTTGTCCACTTTGTGGGGCCTTCGATATTTTATGGTTTTGATTGATGCATCGACCCGATGGTCGCATGTTTGTTTATTATCTACTCGCAACCTGGTGTTTGCGAGATTACTTGCCCTAATAATTCGCTTGAGAGCGCAATTTCCGATTATCCTATTAAACAAATCCGTCCAGATAATCGCTGGTGAATTTTCTTCGCATGCATTTGATTCTTATTGCATGTCGATTGGCATAATTGTGGAACATCCTGTAGCTCATGTTCACACACAGAATGGTCCTAGCTGAATCATTTATCAAAAGGCTACAGTTAATTGCTAGACCATTATTGATGAAAACAAATCTCCCCAAGCAGACTGGGGCATGCCATTTTACATGTTGCGGCACCTTGTGCGTTTAAGGCCATCGAGTTATCATAAATTTTCTCCACTACGATTGGCTTTTGGTTGAGCCTAATATTTCTTATTTGAGAATTTTTGAGGTGTGTTGTATATGTTCCTATTGAACCAACCCAACGAACAAAAATGGGTCCTCAAAGAAGATTGGGGATATATGTTGGGTATGACTCCCCGTCTATTATAAGATATCTTGAACCTTTGCGAGGGGACTTTTTTACAACAAGATTTGTTGATTGCCATTTTGATGAGAATTTGTTTCCCAAATTAGGGGGAGAGAATAAATGGCATAAAATTGAACTTGCGTGGAGAACATCATTGAATCATTTAGATCCACGCACAAATGTGAGTGAATCGAAGTTCAAAAGATAATTCATTTGCAACAAATTGCAAATCAACCGCCAGATTCTTTCGTTGACGCCGTGAGAGTCACTAAATCGCATATTCCACTATAGATGCTCCTATACGAATAGAAGTTCCCGAAGAACAAAAAGTAAATCCTATAGCTATTGAATCAAAGGCACGCAGAGCGTGGCCCCCTTAGTTCTAAAAAATAAAAATCCCGAAAGAAAGAGAGGATTAAATGATCCAGATGATCAGAAGATCATGATGAAAACCAAGGGACAACCGATGAAAAGATTCCAAATGATGAAGAGAATCTTGAAATCTCTATTAATTATACAACTTGAATAAAAGTTGGGATCGAAGTAAAATTTCTATTGATAATGCTTTTGCATATAATGTAGCCCTTGATATTGTCAAGGATAATGAGGATTTAGATCCTTCATCGGTTGAAGAATGTCGGCATAGAATTGATTGGCCTCAATGGAAAGATGCGATTCAATCAGAGTTAAATTCGCTTGCAAAGCGAGAAGTTTTTTGACCCGTAGTCCAAACGCCGGACGATGTGTAAAACCTGTTGGTTATA
The DNA here is from genome assembly GCA_025388415.1 of Cynanchum wilfordii. NCBI lineage: Eukaryota > Viridiplantae > Streptophyta > Magnoliopsida > Gentianales > Apocynaceae > Cynanchum > Cynanchum wilfordii. Next base: position 46,834 of record JAHSUH010001893.1, read on the forward strand.
AATGGGTGTTTGTGAAAAACGAAATGAGAATAATGAAGTCGTAAGATATAAAGCACGACTCGTCGCACAAGGCTTTTCACAAAAGCCGGGAATTGATTATGATCAAACTTATTCACCCAGTTATTGATGCTATTACACTCCGATATCTTATAAGTTTGGCGGTTCATAAAAAGGTGGATATGCGTCTAATGGATGTTGTTCTGACTTATCTATATGGAAGCCTTGAAAAGGAAATTTATATGAAAATCCCTGAAGGATTAAAATTACCAAAGGCTTCTAATGGCCCTCGTGAGAACTATTCCGAAAAATTACGTGAAATCATTATATGGGCTTAAACACAACTGGACGCATGTGGTACAATCGCCTTAGTGAATTCTTATTGAATTCGGGATATAAAAATGATCAACTCCGTCCATGCGTATTTATTAAGAAATCAAATTTTGGTTTTGTGATTCTTGCTATATATGTTGACGATATTAATCTCATCGGAACTCCGAAGAGCTCCGAGAAGCTATAGATTGTTTTGAGCGAGAATTTGAAGTTAAAGATTTTGGGAAAACCAAGTTTTGTCTTGGGCTTCAAATTGAACATGTGGAAGATGGAATTTTTATTCATCGGTCAACATATCTGACTAAAGTTTTGAAAAGATTTTTCATGGACAAAGCATATCCATTAAGTATTCCAATGGTCATGAGGTCATCGGATGTAAATAAAGATATTTTTAGACCTCGAGAAAATGATGAAGAACTACTTGGTCCGAAGTACCATATTTAAGTGCTATTGGTGCAATAATGTATCTAGCAAATAGCACTCGACCCGATATAGCATTTGCTATAAATCTATTGGCAAGATTTAGTTCTTCACCAACACGACGACATTGGAATGGTGTTAAACATGTCCTTAGATACCTCCAATGAACTATTGACCTCGGATTATTTTATTCAAATAAAAATGATCCAATATTAATTGGGTATGCAGGATGCGGTTATCTTTCCGATCCTCATAAGGCACGTTCTCAAACTGGCTATTTATTTACATATGGCATCACTGCTATATCATGGCGCTCTACAAAGCAAACTATAACAAAGAACTTCTTCTAATCATGCCGAGATAATAGCCATTCATGAAGCAAGTCGAGAATGTGTATGGTTGAGGTCAATAATACATTATATTAGAGAGAGTTGTGGTTTATCTCCCGAGTGAGATTCCAACTCCTCTATATGAAGATAATGCAGCCTTGTATAGCTCGAATTGAAAGGAGGGTATATCAAAGGAGATAGGACAAAAACACATTTCACCCAAATTTTTCTCTACTCATGAACTTCAAAAGAAGGGTGATATTGATGTACTTCAAATCCGGTCATGTGATAATCTTGGATTTATTCACTAAGGCTCTTCCGACCGCAACATTTGAGAAATTGAGATATAAAATTGGTTTGCGCGGTTCAAAGATTTCAAGAGTTCATCTCAACAGGGGGAGTGTTGAGATTAATACCCGTCGATGTATGGATTCTTCATATTCCTCGAGAATGACCAATGAAGGAGGCGTAATTTCAAAATACGGTTTCTCATCTACGCATCGGACGAAATTATTACTACAATCGAACAGAAGGTTCGAATGTTCCTCTAGCAATAAGATTCTAGAAGTAAAAATCTTCCTTAAGATTCTTCTTGTGGAAGACAATAAAATTAATGTGATGGTAACAAAATCAATGATGAAGCGGTTGGGTCACGACATAGAAGTCGTAAATATTGGAGTTGAAGTTGTGCGTACATAAAAGAATATTGTACTCTTTTTTCCTTAATAATTTTTCTCCCATCGGGTTTTTATCCGATAAGGTTTTTTAACGAGGCATATTCCTTATGTAATGGATATCCAAGGAGAAGTGAACCCCGAAGATTCATCACATTGAATGGAAGTGAGAAGGTTTTCATGAGACATATTTATTTACAATGGACATACAAAAAAAGGGGGAGTATTATGATTATTTGTATGTTAATTACCTTCACTATCTCCATACCTAAATTATCTCAATTACCTTCACTATCTCCATACCTAAATTATCTCCATTACTTTCACTATATTCATACCTAATTACTTTCACTATCTTCATACCTAATTACTTTCACTATCTTCATACCTAATTACTTTCACTATCTTCATACCTAATTACTTTCACTATCTTCATACCTAATTACTTTCACTATCTTCATACCTAATTACTTTCACTATCTTCATCCATTATTGTTATTATTTGCATTATCTCTACTACCTCTTCATCCCTATAAATAGGGGTGAAATGTGTAGTTTTGTAGTGAGAAGAATACACAAGAGATATATGAAATATACAAGGATCTCTCTCTTCCTCTTCTTTTCATTTGATTTATATCTTACATTTTGTTCTATATTGCTTTTGTTAACAATAGTTTTATAACACTATTGTATTTAACCTCCATATTTTCTCTTCAATTTCTACAAATCTTACCCGGGATGAACCATAAGCCTCCTAATCCTTTTACCCGCAATCACAAGCTACCGTAACTCCTTCTTCCTTCCCGCTCGTCCCCCCCGCTTTGCAAATCTTCTTTTTTTTTTTTTCTTTTCGTGCTTGTTCCTATATATATATATATATATATATATATATATATATATATATATATATATATATATATTAAATATATTAAACTATATATATATTTTTAAGTTATATTAAACTATTTTTTGAAAGTATATTTATATAAAATATATATTATTAATTAAATTTAAATAGTGTAATGACATAAATATCCTTTGAATTTTCTTTTTTTTAATAACTTAACGGTGATTTAACGAATTTTTAACGGAAAGACCAATGTCACAATTTTTTTATAGTCCGGGGACCAATCCCACAAAAAATTAATTTGATGACCAATGTCACTAAACGTCTATAGTTTGAGGACTATTTATGCCAATTTGCCTTCCCAAAATATGGAAAATTTTGGTATTCTTCTCAAAATATGGTTGTTTTTTTTATCATATTCTCAAAATATGGTATCTCTACTTTGACAAAATAGAGGCTCATGTTTTTTTTAATAAAATATTCAGTTTACCAAAATAGAGGCTCATTTCTTTTAATAAAATATTCACCTCTGTGGCAATGGCCTAAGAAGCAACAAACAAGGCGACCGAGACAATGTGAATGTGAGTGTGTTAGGCAATTTGGACAATTTTGTTTTTCTATTCATTTATTTTATCCTTTTATTTTCCCTAATTTTCTGGGCTCTAAATGTACGACAACAATGAAGCAACCGAAAAGGAAAAAGGGTGAGAGAATAATTTACTTGAAAAAAAAAAACAAATCTAACTAAGAAATCCATTCTCAATCTAAATCCAAAAAGCTAAAAAAACAAGGAAGAAGAAAACCACATGATCATCTTAATCTTCGATCTAATAATAATGGATGATGAGGACGAGATCACGCGACTCCTCTTACTCGATGCAACTGAAATGAATTCATGAGCAGTTGTTGTTGTTGTTGTGGGCGGCAATAAGGGCGACGTGAGGAGCGGTCTTCTTGATGATCCGCTCATCAGAGACAGAGATGACAAAATCATCATATGCCTATCAATGACGTTGCTTAAAGATACCAACTCGTACGAATTGTAAAGAGGGATCCCACAATCCCACACTTTCATCGACTCTTCTTCTTCTTCTCCTTTTCTGGATAAGGTAATTCCGATGATTTAAATGGAATAGAATCGGATTCTTCCCTTGTCAACGGAGGTGACTTTGTAGACGAATCCTTTACCGGAAAGTACAGGGGTGGCGTTGTATACAGTATACTATATATATAAAGGAAAAGACATTTTTACCCTTTTAAATATAACAATTTAAAAAAAAATAATAGTTGACCGTCAATAAAATTGACGGAAGGATGAAAATTGCCAAAATTATAAAATTAAGGGATGAAATTGTATAAAAATTTTAAAAAGGATGAAATCACAAAAATTATATAACTTAGGATAAAATTTGTCAATTTGCCTCATATATTATTTATGCATATATGTATATATATATATATATATATATATAAATAATACTATATAATTATGCTTACATATGTTTAGTTTAATTTTTTTAGTTATTTTTCTTTTAAAAATATATATTTATGTATTTATTTATATTATAGATTGTTTACATTATATTTATGAGAATTAGAAATATGGATGAGCTCAAGAATTTTATGTTATGTGTTTAAATATGTTATTAGATTCCTTAAAAAAAAAAAAAAATGTTATTAGATGTAAATATTTATATATTGTATCAAATTTAATACTTTAAAAGTTTTATAATAAAATTATTGTAATTTTAATATTTTTTGTATTTATTAAAATATTATAATAATAATTTTTATATATATTTCTATATTGTCCGATATTTGACCTTTCGTAGATCGTCCGATATGGAACAATGGCCTCCGATACAACGTCTCGCCCAACGTCAAAAGGACCCTACGGTCCAAACTTTGGCAAAGTCTTCTCATCGCCCGATCACTTCCACCCGAAGATCGGTTTGAGAGGTCCGATAGGGCTCAAAGGTCTCGCACAAATGGAGTAGACCACCAACCCCCATCGGCAACATGTGTTTGAACTTCTTGGAAATCTTCCTCGAAGAAGACCTCCAAAGACACATTGAATTGCCAGAGGGAGAAAGAACCGATAAATCGATCGAAGAACGGAGGTTACAATGCTCTTCTAGAGGAACTTGCAGCCCTCCGGAAGTACAGAGAGGTCGTGGCGAATCAAGCTGGGGCTGAACGAGCAATAGCCCGCTTAAGTAAGGATCCTACTCTTGCACCAATGATGAGAGATGTTGGAAGACAAAGTACTTACCAAAACCGACAATGGTGTCGAACACCACTAGGCGCCCTCCCGAAATCCAACAATCGCAACTCCTCTAAGTCACTCCTGTGTGCACCATTAGGAGTGAGGTAGGTGAATCTCATCATTCCGTCTCGTAATAAATCTAAGAATCACACGATAACTCGTGTCACGACGAGAAGAGAGCAAAGACAAGGGGTTCGCCCATGAAGCATACTATGCAAGGCGTCCCCTTGAGCTCACACTACCGCTATCATTCTTCCCCCAATTGTCCCTGTCATAGGTCCCACCAGTGGCACTCGATGTGGGACCCTTCACCAAGTGGATCTACGAGATCCCTCCCATTCCAGTGTTGAAACTCCCCCAGTTCACGCTTCATCATGGGAAGGATCACCCGCATGAGCATGTTTACACGTACAAGTTCACGATGAGCTTGGTGACTTATGATAAGGCGATGCTCTGGCAGAGCATTTTCCAAGACGCTCGCCGACAAGGCCTTGTCATGGTTTACATCTTTGAAAGATGACTCCATTGACTCGTGGGAGACCTTGGAGAAAACTTTCTTGGATAAGTTTTGTATTGTAGATATCATCCCGAAGACCCAAGGAGATCTTGCAAATGTCAAACAAAAGGAGGCGAAAAACTCGTTGGCGTATATTAACAAGTTAAAAAAAGTCCTTGATGAGATCAAAGGCTTCAATGATGACATTGTTCTCACCTATTTTGAGGGCAGGTTCAAATCTAGTGTTATAGCCATTCAGTTACAACTAAAGAAACCCCCAAGTCTCGAAAAAATGTTTGAAATAGACCAAGGTGTCGCCATAGCAGAAAGAAACACCTCGGAATTGGCAAAAAAGGGAAACACCCTTCTCGAAGAAGAAGGATAAAACTCAGGAGGGTAACTCTATATCTCTTTGCAACACCGTAACAAAGGTCGATTCAAAGATAAAAATGAGAGTTTCACTCCACTAAACATTCCTCGAGCATAACTCATCTCAATCATTAAAGGAGCAAGATAGAGTAAGGGATTCACATCTTATGGACCCCAAGACACTCGAGACAAGTCAAAATATTGCGCCTTCCACAAGGACCATGGCCACAAAATAGAGTCATGCATCCACTTGAAATGGGCAATAGAGAGGTTGACTCGTGAAGGAGCCTTGGTCGAATATAAAGCTAACCGGGCCTGTGGAGACTCCAATCAAAACAGGAGGTCATGGGAGAGGGTTATCAACATAATAACTGAGGAGATCTCCTCGATCAGCCAACTCCAAGAAAGATCCACACCCTTCAAATTGTCTACACCACGAAGATGTCGAGGGAAGAAGAGAGTATCTCTTTCACCAAGGTAGAGCTTGGTTACAATGAAGGCAAAATTCACTCCGGTGGTAATTAATTCAACCCTCACCACTCTAGGAATCGATAAATACATGATAAAGAGAATCCTGGTTGACACTGGAGCCTCTAAAACGAGAGACGGGAAATTTCTTATTGGTTGCATCCTCTCACATATACTTGTTCTCCAATTTCTCTCAAAGTTCTTTTGCAATTGATACATTGTACTAAATATCAAATAAAACATAGCTAATTGCATTCAAAATATGACAGCTGCAAATTTCATCACAAGTGTACCATTTATATTCTCCTAATTTCTTTAAGAGTTTCATTATATTTCTCAGGTTTTGGTATGTTGAGAACATAAATTAACTTGCAACAAAATCAACAAAAAGTGAAAGACTCATTTTTTGCCATATGATAAAACTTCCTTCATCAAATCATTCTAACTTAAAAGATACATGTAACAAGTTCCTTCAATATTGCCATTATTATTATTATTATTATTATTTTAATTTTCCCTAATATTGCCTTTAGATTGTTGAAATATATTATAAAAGCACTAAAATAAGATAAATTTCAAGGAGTGTATCAATGTCACTTTCCTAAATATTTTTTACATAATTTTTGAGAACCTTTAAAATATTTATCTTCGTATTAATCCTGCATAAATTAATATCAAAGATATTTATTAACATAAAAATGACTTCCATAGTTAAAAATATGGCTTTTTCATAAATATCATGTTAGAAGTGTGTAGAAAACCACATTTTCAACCTCAATCTCGGATCATTGAACTAGTAGGAATGTTAATATTTTGAAAAAGTTGAAAAAAATGTTTAAACAGTATTTAAAGCTACTAACAAGAACAATTAATGCTGGCAAATGTTCTGTCAATAAAATACAAAATGCCCATTCGTAAGGAGGACATTTCATTTGAGATCGTGTGCCACCTACCTGCGTATGGGGGAAAGAGATTTCAAAACAATTAAAGCACCCAAAAAATTTAGCTGAAACTTTAATATTGCAGGTAAACATTTTCTAAATAACAGGCTCATCCCGCCCAAATTCCTTAGCTTCAAAAAGACAACTCTGCCACTTGAAACAAGCTTTGCCATTATTCTGAAAATTAGCAATGAAGTATAATTCTTAATGCCAATAAAGAGCAAGCATATATGTCAACGCATTACAATAGTAACTAAAGTTATACTTTAAATACATTGAAAACCCCTTGAAGATGATCACAAGGCAAAATGGTGGCTCAGCCAGCACAGAGCTACTCTAGCCAAACTTTGAAGATCAAGTTTATTTCACGATGCAAATCTTAATGACAGATGATACTCCAATGCGGTGAAGTGCCACAACTGCATCACCAGGCTTGCACAACCCTTTCTCCGTGGCTGACTTCAGGGCAGCTTCCAAAATGACTTCAGTGGATTCTGAATCAGTGGCTTTTGCAGATCCTTCAGCAAGCAGTGGAATCAGACCCCTATAGACCAAGCTATGCCTTGCTGGGGTCTCATCGCTGATGCACCAATCAAAGGAATCAGTTGTAAATACTGGAACAACTACTGAGAGAATCGGAACAGCTGGTCTATACTTAGCAACTAATTTAGCTGTTGTTCCACCACGGGTCAGGACAACAATAAGTTTAGCTCTAGCTTTGTTTGCAGTCCGAACAGCTGAAGATGCAAGACTCTCCAGAGGGCTCATTGGCAATGGAGTTGACTTTATCATCTCTTTAAACATAGCCCCATAATCCAAAGAGGACTCTGCCTCAATACAAATTCGAGACATGATTCTCACAGCAAGTTCTGGATAGGCCCCAGCAGCACTCTCACCACTTAACATTACACAATCTGTGCCATCCAGGACAGCATTGGCTACATCAGTGGCCTCGGCAGGGTGGGCCTTGGAGATTTAATCATTGACTCAAGCATTTGAGTGGCTGTTACAACAGGTTTCCCAACAAGATTGCACTTGTATATCATCATTTTCTGTGCCAAGAAGATTTTTTCGACTGGAATTTCCATTCCAAGGTCACCTCGAGCAACCATGAATGAATCTGTCTCACGTAGGATTTCATCAAAGTTGATAACTCCTTCTTGATTCTCCACCTTCAGTTCAAGCATCAGCAATCATTACCATTAAGGATTACAAATCCCCATATCCAAAAGAATAAAAAAAAGGATGTACTCTAGCCACCAATTAACGGAAGAAAGGTTATGAAAAACATATCTTTTTAATTAAATTTTTTTGCTTACTATTTTCTTTCCAAAGCTTCAATTATGCATGCAGAACCATATATACACCTAAAGAAGACTTACCTTGGACATCAACTGTATTCGCTTTGCATGTGGTCCAAGCACCTTGCGCACATTCACAAGATCTGAACCCTTCCTAACAAATGATAGGGCAATCATATCAATGTTGTTTGGAACACCCCATCCCAGGATATCCTCCTTATCCTTCTCAGTAAGTGTTGGGAGATCCACCACAATACCAGGAAGGTTCACATTCTTTCTCTCTCCAAGCATGGCAGTATTCTCACAGCGGCATCGTACTGTTCCAGCAGGTGGATCACAAGACAGAACGGTAAGGGTGACTGTGCCATCTGAACACAATATCGTATTTCCGGGCCTCAAATCCACAGCCAACTTTTTATAGCTCATAGAAATCATTTCTTCATCTCCTTTTATGCTGTAATCAGTTGTTACAGTGATCTCCCTGCCCTCCTTCAGTTGAATAGGTTTCCCATCCTTCAAAAAACCAGTACGAATCTCAGGCCCCTGTGTGAAAAGAAAACGGTTGTGATTTTAGATCTTTCTTACTGATGAATTAGGTAAACGGAACCACAGAGAGAAATATTAAAAGATGGTCAAACCAGAAGTTATCACAAAATATGCCTGATGAAAAATCCACAAAAACAGCTGAGCAAAAAAATGGCCTGGCAGGAACAAAATGGAACTTTAAAACTCAAAACACCCATGAAGAGAACTTTTCTGGAGAGAGTTGAGTTAGTTCATATAGTAGTCCAGGAGGGCTGATATACCAAATAATTTCATCTGAAGGAATTTAGCACATGCACTGAACTATTAATATAAGTCGGGATAGAAGAAGTGATTAGTGCTGAAAATGTCTAAAGCTACTCACAAACAGCTCGTGCTTTTTCAAGGATTGGCTTATTCACGTAAATTCACATTCATCGATGGGAGGACATATGAGCTAGCTCAAGGAGTTTAAGCCTTTTGCCCGAAAGGTTAAGACCAATTGCAATTTTATAAAATTGACATGTTTTCCACGTAGAGGCTTACAGTCATTTTATGAGTTTATATAAATATAGCCACCATCTCCAACAATAGCCTTCATTTTTCAGCTTATAGAAACAATTTGTTAGTACTTCTCAAAACCTTAGATGCATTAAGTCCCAATACATGTGAAGAAAGTTCAATACAGAAAACTTTAAAAGAATAAATTGTGTATAACTTGGGGGAAGAGGGGGTGATTTTTGCACTCCCACATCCTATGTTTTGTGATTAAAAAATATACTCCACTGACCACACAAAATTTGTTCTTAGCTTGAAAGAATCTTGGAAAAGTAATCTAATACATGTAATTGAAATCAATTGACTTCAGTTTTTAACATTCCCACAGTACTTTTGTCAAAATCATTTTTCAGAGTGATTAATCACCAGAGAAATAAAAGGCAATATGGTACAAACACCACCAAATTTTTTTGGGAACCTGATTGAATAATCAGGTGGCAAAGGAGAGCTGAAGACACAAATGCATCTGTATTTACAAGCAGGCCAATTTTTTAAAGAAAAACCCTTCAAAAGAATCACTTAATTTGCATGAGAACCACCATATAATATCGCTCATTATTAACACAAATTCAAAGAAAAATTCTAAGATCATGTTGAGTAACCTTCCCTTAAGCCTTTGACTTGTTCAAATAAATCTACTTGAGTGGCATCAACATGCCAAGTATATGGCCTCGCAGGGGGTACAGTAGGACCTCGCAGCATGGCTCATAGCCTGGAATTGCCACCTGAACAATTCTGCTATGCTCCTATTCTAATTGGCAACAATAATTCATGCATTACTTCTTCACTCCTATCCCAAATAGCCAAAGACCTAAACTGGTCAAGAGATATCCCTAATGTTAGGCATTTCACTACACTGTTGGCTTTAGATGCCAAAAGGATAGATGAGTTCAGCAACCAAGTACCAAAGGGCATAAAGAAGCAAGAAGTGGTGTAACAAGTGAAGAAACAATAAACAAAAAATATTTGTGAAACGCGGTTAGAAAGGGGGGGCAGTAATTTAAAAGGTTTTGTCCCAATTATTTAATTTCAGTTCTTTACAGTAACTGCAGATCACTGCAGCAAAAAAGAAGAAAAAAGAGGTTACTACTTACTAATGTGATCTTGCAGAAAAGAAAATGAAAGATAGTTTTTAAGCCTTTCCAGTGGATCAAGCCAAAAAGATTTTGATATTGTTGAAATTTCTTGTATGGAATAGAAAATTCAAGAACAAGTTGCATATAAAAAGGAGGCACGAAGAATGCAACAAACCTTAGTGTCAAGCATGACAGCACAAAGGATCTGAGTGTTATGCATAGCAGCCCTGAGGTTGTTGAGTGTTTCCTGGTGATACTCATGGGTCCCATGGGAGAAATTGAACCGAGCAACATTCATCCCAGCCCTAAGAAGCTTCTCAACCATGGGCACAGAACGAGAAGCTGGGCCCAGAGTGCAGACAATTTTAGTCTTGCGTACGCAGCCATCATCAGGATGCTCCTTCAAGATGCCCTCGATGTCAATGTTGGACATAATTATTGCGAGATGTTGCTAAACCTAGCAAAGGTAACAGGATTTAAATCAGATCTTAAAAAAAAAAAAAAAAACTAGTGAAACTGAAACTAAGCAGAAGCAAAAGAATCCCCAAATCAAATCTAAATGATAACATAATCAAATTCATTCAAATAAGGCAATTGCAGTTCATCAAAGAAATAGTTTTGACACAAAGTACAAAATTAAAAATAATAAATTATAATCCTCTTGCAAGGGTAAAGCAATTGACAAATCAAATTAGTACTTACTGAAGCAAATATAAGAAGCAGCAAGAGCAGATAGAAAGTGCAAAAATTGATTTAAAAAAAAAAAAAAGTACCGGCGGTCAATCATCTAATTCCACAAATGCAAGAATTTCACAGAACAGATCATTAAAAGAAATGATAATAATAATAATAAATAGAAAGCAAATAGAAGTGGAGGCAAGGAAAGAGACGGTGACCGTACAGATATGGTGCTGGTGAAGGAAGCTCTGTACCAGAAAGAAAGTCCAAGTTTAGGAATGGAAGAAGAGGGAGAACCAGCTGCTGCAGTAGCGTTGAATAAAAAAGGAATAAAAAATAGTTTGGTAGAACTGTAGCTAGGAATGGGTTTTAAGACAAACCAACGGCGTGGATGAAATGAAAAACACGTTGTTTCTTATGATCGATGCATGCGCTCCATGCTGAATGTATTTTTAAATTTTATGAAATAATAATCGATAAATTTGGTTTAAACAAATTTATGTTTAGAAAATTTAGTTTTAAAATATTTTTTTTAATTTTTAAAATTTCAAATATTTTTCATTAAGAAAACTAAAGTATTTTTCACAAATTTCATTAAAATTTAATAATTTGTGTGGTTTATTGAATAAAAGAAAAATGTAATCAAATCATTTTATATGAAATATATTTTTTAATATATAGTTTTACCTTTCGAAAATATTTTGTAGATATTTTATTTATATTTCATTTAATGTGACTTAATTATCTTTTTTTAATCGATTAAAATTGCATAAAATTTTGATGAAATTTGTATAAAAAAGACTTTATTGTCTTAAGTAAAAAGGTTTGAATTTTAAAAGTTAAAAAATATTTTAGCACTAAGTTTGTCAAATATAAATTTATTTTTGGACTAAATTCATCAATTACCCAATTTTATATTCTATTTTAGTTTTCTACTCCTTTCTTTTTTTTTTTTTTTGGTTAAATATCATGAGATATTTAAAATCATCACAATTTTGACTAATCTAAATTCGATCGGGTTCAGCCCGCCCACAGAGTCTAACCCTTACTTTGGAAAATGTCTCTCCTTCTTATATAGCACTCACAACAAGTGTTGAATTCTCAACTTAGTATAGTGTTCACAATGAGTTTTCTCATTATCTTAAACCAATATCTTTTCTATTCCTTTTTCTTTACAATCAAAGGAAAATTTATTACACTCTTTACTTTTCACAAATACTCCTTTACTTTTATTATTTTAAACACATTATTGAAAAACACTGATTTTTTTCTAAAATATTAATTACTAAAGGTTTAAGGAAAATATATATATATATATATATATATATATAATTTTTTATATATAAAAGAATTGTAAGTTGCACCCAATTAAGAATTAACTCAATTAATAATGATAATAATAAAAAAAAAACAGTTTTAGTTTTCCAATAAAGTCACGTGCTCCCCGGCTTCCCTAGGAATGAACGAATGTTGTTTGACCATTTTTCCCATTGTTTTCTCTACTTTTCAGTAGTATATGTCTACAGTCAAATCGTTTGGTTTCCCACGAAATCCATAGGATGAATTGCCCACAGTTTCAAGAAAAAAAAAACACACACACACCAAGATATGAAATGTATAACCTGAAAATTGATCACACCACAATAGGTAATGCTTCCCAAAGAAGGTTGTCTCTAATCAAAGTTCATACACAACAATGATTTTGGTGTCATGAACCTATATATGTATAAGTATGTATCCTCTACTCTACCTCTCTCTATAACGAAGGAGGTAACTCTGTCCAAATTGGTTAAGAGGAAGAAAGGTGATGAACATCTTGAAACTAAGTTGTAAAGGGCACTGAGGTGTTCATGGTTTGGAATTTTTTTATTTTCTTGATTCTACAGACCAAGGGGAGGATAAAATCTTGTATTTTGGAGCTGGTTTCTCCTCCTACTTATCCAATTCAATGTCTTTTGCGAATGCGTCGATATTTGTTTTGATACAGGCATGAAGAATCACTAATGGATTCACACAGTCGGAACCCTAAAATCAAAAAATAAAAAAATGGATTAATTCCAAGTTTGGCTCATTTAATTTGACAAATTACGACAATAGTTCATACTTTAAAACCATGGCAAAATAATTGGAGATGCATAATTTGTCGTTAGACCATCCATTCCAATTAAAGGGTCGTTGGAATACTTTTCTCTTTGATTCACATCACAATGACAAGGATAAGGAAAAAAAGGATGAGAAAGGTATTACAAGGCCTAATCATAGAGATGTATAGCAAAGTTAAAGTTTTAGAAGGTTCCGAAAAGATTTTTTAAGAAGTAAATGTTACAACAAGTATCATTACTTATCTTCAAGTAAAAGATGATGGTTAACTCCAAGGCGCAAGTGGGCTGATAAGGAGTTCTCTAGGCTTAAGTGAGGTCAAGGGTTCAAACATTGACTCATGTATGCAACTGCTTAAAATTTGGGGGCCAGAGCTTTCCCCAACAATGGACTAACTCGGCTCAAACAGGAAATTAATCTGGATGTAAATTGGCTAAATGTGTCCTCCCATAATTTGGGACCTACCTGGACGACACTTCATACTCTAAGCTAAAAAGATGATGGTCAATGTGAAAAACAAGTCTTGGAGTCCAAGATATAAGACTAAGCTATTTGGGTCATAAAGAACAAGAACGCAATTCACATAATCAGATGTATTAATGGGCTTATTTCTTATTTTTGTTATAGTGGAGTTCTTTTTTTGACAATTAATCTTATTAAGGTTTATGCTTTCCTAAATTTTGTTGGCAATTAATCTTATTAGGGTTTGTGCATGTCTATAAAAAGGTCATTAACATTATGCACGAAATTAGACAAGTTTATTATTACTCTTTAAGTGTTTTTTTATGGCAATGTTTACTTGCTTTCTTGTGTTCTTGGTAGAATACATTGTTTACTTATCAAATGAGTTATTAACCTTTATGGCGTGTTCAAAATTTGAGTTTTGAGAACTTTGTTTCCTTAGGGTTCTTATCTTTAATCATTCTTGTTTTCTAGTGTTTCGGGCACATAACAAATTGATTATGAGTTTCAATAGCAGGTCATCTAGTAACAAAATTTAATAAATAAATATATGAATTTAACAAAATTTAAATACCTACATAAATATTATTATTCTATCTAATTTAGTAACATAATTTTTTAATATAATTTTAAATTAAGAGTATATATTATTTTAAAATTTTTAATTTTTTTTTGAGTAAAATTTTTAATTTTATTATAATTTTAATTTTTTTTATTATCTTTATTTTCACATATAAAATATTTTTTTATAAAATGTAATTTTAAATAATTATGAAATGTTAATAATTTTAAGTTTATTAATATTATTTGATATAATTTTAAAAATATAAAAAATAAAATAAAAATATTATAATATTATAGATATTTTTTCACTTTTAAAAAATAAAAAATTACAAATTGTAGAAATAAAAAATTTTCAATTTTTCTTTTAGTTTGTTAAAAAATAATAATAATAAAAATTAGTCAAAATGAAAAAGTTTTTAAAAATTAAAATTTTTTAATAAAGGTAAATTATGAAAGATTATAAGTTAAATATGAAAATACTTCAATTTTTTAAAAAGAAAAAGATAAAGATTAAAGTAAAAAAAAAAATTGATGAATAATCTTAAAATTAAAAAAAAAAATTACAAACATGTTAATAATAACATGTAAAATAAAAACTCAAAAGTTATAAATACAAATACTTTTTAAAAAACCTAAAAAAAATTAAAACTTAAAAATTTAACATAATTACAATTATACCATAAAAAATAAAAAATGGTAATTCATTCTTTTGTTATCAATTAAATATCTTCTCCATTTCAACTCTTCCTAGTACATATAGAATCATCAATTCTATTATGTATCAAATCAAAAACACCATTCTTGTTTTTCTTTCTACTTCATTTCTTTTTTTTTTTTTTTTTTCTTGAATGTTGTATTCTTTTTTTTCTTGAAAGATACAACTAGTATGGCTATTGATAGTGATATTGCAACTACTTTATCCAAACAACTAATATTATATACGCCCAAATGAAAAATTCTTCATTGGTTTTAACTTCGACTCAATTGAATGAAAGCAATTACTTCATTTCATTGGTTTTGTGCTCATATTGTTAATTCAATTCATTTTGTTGTTTACAGAATCATTATCATTATGTTGCTTCTAATAAATTTGTGAAACTCTTATGTGTCAATTATGTAATAAAGTGATCTAATAAAGTTTATTGAGTTATTATCGCATCGAAAATAAGTATGAGCCCACTTATGTATATACCCTAATTCATAGTCTGTAATGAGTTAGTTAAGGATTGATATATTTCATTGATTATGATCCCGAGAGAGTATTGAGAGTTTCTCTTCTATATCCCGTCAATAGAACAGAACCCAAGCTCCAATAAATTTCTCGGAAGACTTTAATCGCTTCGACAAGTTTTTTTCGGAAAGGTGTCTTCTGGGATTATTGAAGGCTACAAAAGATTTTGAATTTACGGGATGGAATCAGGTACGCTTCCGCAATTAGTTAAGTTATTCTTAATAATTTAACATATAGATCATGGAAAAATATGTTTATTTTCATTCCCAACAAGTGGTATCATAGTCTATATGTTGGGTTATTAGAATTTTTTTTTAATATATAATCCATAATTTTTTTTTTTTTGAAAAGATTAAACTTTTTAGGGTTTATCAATATGGACCTGAAGTTTTTTTAAAGGTGTAATTTTTGAGATTTATTTTATATATATATATATTATGGAATTAGAGTTTGATTACTGGCTTTTGTCGGTAATTATATGCATATATATATGTATGTATGCGGCTGTTTCTGGAAATGTTGGTAATTATGCATAATATATATATATATATATATATATATATATATTTTGTTATTCCTGTTATTTTTTGTTGGCTTTCTGCGCTGCAAATTAAAAAAAAATTATAATAATAATAATAATTTGCAGCGGGATATATAAATATACTGCTTCTGGACTATTATGTTTTTTACAGTGAAATGTCATATATATATATATATATTATATATATTATATATATAATATATATATATCTTATGTATGTATATTTTATAGTTTCAGTGGGCCTATGTATATTTTATATTTGTAGTGGGCCTATACAGATTTTATCTTTGCAATGGGCCAATTTATGTTTTATCTCTGCAGTGGGCCCAAATAAATAATATATATTGTTATATATATATATATATATATATATTAATTTTGTTAATTCCAGTAAAGTGATTTGAAAGAAATTCTATATGTTGGTTGGGTATTCAATTGATAAATCCAGCACGTGAATAAAGAATTAAAAAATTAAACTTCATTAAGGATGAAAATCTTTGATTTTCAATTTAATTCCATTTTAGATAAAATCAATTATTTTTTGGGATATTCCTTTTCTTGAAAATTCAGAATTATAGAATTTAGTTTTCTTCAAAAATTGACCTCTTACTATATATATAAGGATAGGGTTATTTTTATTTTATAGCTATGACTATATGAGTTTGTTTTGTTGCGGGACAATTTGTTTTTTATTTTGTTTGCGCAATTTGCTGCACGTGTATACACACATACATATATATTTTTGGACTATATGCATTCATTTCAGTTTCATATTTTATTAGAGGATATATATTATATATATATATTCAAGATTTCAGCTGCTATGTATATATGTATATACATTTTTTTTTTAAAAAAATTGCTATTTATATTGGCTAATTTTATTATTATTTTATTTTATGGGATTTTCAGATTTTAAGGAATTTGGATATATGTATATATATATGATTTGGTGATTATCTTATTTGGAATTTAGCTACTAACAGTTATCTATAATCTAAAGTTTTCTTTTGAATTTATATATCTTATGGTTATATTATGTGTTTACCTTGCTTTCCAGATTTTATTTTGCTTTCCAGATTTTATTTTGGTTATATTATTTTGTTTTATGTGTTTACCTTGCTTTCCATATCTGCTCATTTCCCCCCTTTCATCTTAGGGCCACACTTTCCGACCCCTTTTGGTATCAGAGCCAGATGGGGAAGTAAGGTAGCCTTCAGGTTAGCCGAATATGTTCAGATCTAAAATAGATCCGACAGATCTTAAGGTTTTATGAAGTCTGTTATGCATCTCTGAACTATTTATGTTAAAATGGTTCGGATCTGGAAGGAAATCAGGTTTCCCGGTTTACACCGATGTTGTTGTTGAGGTAGTTGGTCGTGGTAGGCGTTGTAAATCCTCATATATAGCAGCGAGAGATTCCATCTCATGGCCAGATCCGACTATTTTCACATGAACTTGTGAAGTAATGTATAAACAAGTATATTGTTTGGAGGATAGAAAAGAATAAGAGATTTATTCTTTATATCTTGACTAATAGACTTCGATAGGTTTCGGCTTGAATTCTACCTCGCTAAGACACGTACTTGTATAACGGAACTCTTAAAACTAGTAGATCTGTCAGGATCTATCTTGTATCTTTACATATTCATTAACTTGAAAACTATTTTATGGAACTTGAAGGTGATGAGAACCATCCGGGTAAGGAAAGTATCACACACTTTTGCATACACGTTTTTATTTACACTTCATATCATTTATTTTCTACATTTTTATCATGTCTTTCCTCAATCCCTTTTCTCGTACTTCTTCTTTCTCTTCATCTTCATCTTATTCTTCTCAAAACCCTTCATCCTTGTCGGTGAAACTCAAAGAGAACTACTCGGATCTCTTACAATCTATAGATAGTTAGAAAATTCCCAACCTTCCCACAAACCAGGTTTATAATACCTCCAAAACTTGTATAACGGAACTCTTAAAACTAGTAGATCTGTCAGGATCTATCTTGTATCTTTACATATTCATTAACTTGAAAACTATTTTATGGAACTTGAAGGTGATGAGAATCATCTGGGTAAGGAAAGTATCACACACTTTTGCATACACGTTTTTATTTACACTTCATATCATTTATTTTCTACATTTTTATCATGTCTTTCCTCAATCCCTTTTCTCGTACTTCTTCTTTCTCTTCATCTTCATCTTCTTCTTCTCAAAACCCTTCATCCTTGTCGGTGAAACTCAAAGAAGAGGTCAACTACCTAGATCTCTTACAATCTATAGATAGTTGGAAAATTCCCAACCTTCCCACAAACCAGGTTTATAATACCTCCAAATGGTCTCGTACTAGTGACTACTCAATTAGGACTGTTGAACAAACTGTCGAAATGGTATCCAATACCTTAGAACTCAAACTTCTAAGCCAAAAATCCATTCAAAAATTCCAACAAAAGTACAACTACTTACATCTAGGTTTAGTACAGATTGCTGCCAAACCTTTATCAACTGAAGGTCTCGATACAACCCTTCTCCTTTGCCTTAGAGATTCCAGATTTCTAGAGTTTCAAGATTCTCTTTTAGGAATGGTAGAAACCAGCCTTTGTGATGGTGTTGTTCACTTCGACTGTTTTCCAAATTTTACTGTTTCTTTAAAAGACAAAAATATTTTGGATACTTTAACCTTAAATGTTAAATCTTCCAATTTTAAGATTAAGGCAGGATCCTCTCATGTTGCAATCATTTATAGAATTCAATATAAGGCTATGAATTCTGCTTTTAATTCCAAAGCTTTGCAAAGATCTCCTGCTAAAGGGGAAACTATCCTTTTTCAAACAGATCTGGGAAGATCTCATCTTTCTGTTCCAAAACGTATTTCTTGGAACCAAGTAAATCTCCATATTACTTGGAAATTAGAAGAGATCACTCCTTCTGATGCTCCGGAAAATATGGATATTTCCAATATTCAACAATTCTCCAATGGGAATGTTGAAATCTCTTTTCAAAGGTCAAAATCTTTTAGGAATCATCCTTTTAATTCAATGATTCCTCCTTCTGTAACACCTGCCCGATCTTCGGTGTCTAGTGTTGCAACTCAACTTCAAGATTTAATTTTTGAATCCAGAATTCCTCAAGCTAGATACTCTGTTCAACATAATGAGCAAGAGTCTGATAGCCCAACTTCTCCTACTCCTTTTGCTATGATAGGTGAATTAAATGTCTTACAAATTGATGATTTTCAAATTGATAAAATAAGTTTAAGGAAAACTTTTTATTCTTCCGAGAATCTTCTTAAAAGAACTTGGTTCTTTGAAAACTTCCAAGGAACTGCCGGACAAGCAATCCAGGATGAATTTTATGAATTCCTTGGTGAAATTCAACAAAATTTAGATTTCTTTATATGGTTTGAAGCTTATGCTTTGATCCATAAAATTGATTACCCTTTTTCAAAAACTTTAAATGTCACAAAACTTTGGCATACTGCCCAAGGCATAATCTGTTTCTTCTGAATTTCCTCCTCCTCGGAAAATCAAAATTAATTTTGGTATTGAAACCATAGATGCATCTCCCTTTAAGAGAAAGGAAGATGATACCCTTATTGCCGGGGATATTCAAAACATTTTTGAACAAAACAACTATACCAATAAGTACTTACAAGTACTTGGTGATTATTTATTTTCAAAAAATTCTTCATTTTCTCAAAATGTTTCTTCCTCCTTTTTATCTATTCCTCTTTTCAAACCTTATGAAATTCCTTCCCAATTTAGGAAAGAAATTCAATCGAAAAACCTGTTCTTAGTGAATTTCAAGCTAGGATTGCAGAAATAGAGAAATCTATTCCTAAGTCTTCTGCTTCTCCTTCTACTCCTCAACATCCTATCCATAGTTTAAAGGATATCACCAAAGGTTCGATAGCAGTCTTAGATGAGGCCCGATTCGAGGAAAATGAAAGTGACATCAGTCATCCTCCCAAGAGTGTCAACCTCCTTTAGAAGTTTCCCCACTTAAATTAGGTAAGCCTAATTGGATACAACCACATAAGTTGTATTATCCCAAGCCTAGTCCACCTGACATTGGTCTAGAAGAAAAGCCAGGAATTTTACAAAATTCCTACAATGCCAACAACATCTATGAATGGAACATAGATGGTCAAACCGAGTATAACATCATGTCTATTCTCCAACAAATGACTATGGTAGCCACAACCTATAGAACCTCTCATCGGTGTTCCGACCCATTTGCTATAGTTGCCGGATTTACTGGTCAACTCAAAGGTTGGTGGGATGAACATCTCACTGAAACAGATAGGAATATCATCTTTCAAGCGGTTAAGCTTTCCGAAGATAGTATCCCTATCATCCAGGATGGAAATACCATCCCGGATGCTGTGTCAACATTATTGTTTACCATAGCCAAAACCTTCATAGGTAACCCGGGTGTTTTTAGGGAAAAATCCTCTGAAATCCTTAATAACCTAAGTGTAGAACTCTTTCCGACTTTAGGTGGTACAAAGATTCCTTCTTAACTAGGATTTATTCCGGACTAGATGGTAATAACCAGTACTGGAAAGAAAAATTCTTAGATGGACTCCCTAAATCCCTTCGTGACTTAGTTCGTGAAGATCTTCAAACTCATTATGGTCAAACTATTCCATATGAACAAATTACTTTTGGCCGGTTAACTAGTCATATCCAACAAGGTTGCCATGAAAATATGTAAACAGGACAAAATGCTCGGGCAATTAGCCAGAGATAAAGCCCAAAACAAGAAAGATTTAGGATCTTTATGTGAACAATTTGGTCTTCCTTCTTGTAAGTCTAAACTTCATAAGAAGCCCAAAGCCCAAACTAAGTCTTTTGAACAACATAGGCCTTATAAGCCTTATAGGTCTAAGTTTAGATCCAAATATAGGAAAACTTTTCCTAAACAGTCTTGGACTACCAAGCCTAGGACTCAGCCTAAACTTCCGAAATTAGATGGTAACCCATCTAGTAGTAAATCCATAGTTTGTTACAAGTGTAATAAACCCGGGCACATAGCTCGTTAATGTAGAGTTTCGAAAAAGATTCAAGAATTATCCTTAGAATCCGAAACCCTCCTCAAACTTCAAAATCTTCTATGTAATTCAGATTCTGACTCTGAGGACAATGAAGATTATGTCAAAAACTTAGAACAAGATGATATATCATCATCTTCTTGTGATAGTGACCCAATACTTAATGTACTTACCAAAGAACAAGATCTCCTATTAGAACTCATAGGAAAAATCCCCGATAGTTCTGAAAGACAGAACTACTTAGAAAAACTCAAAGGGACTATTCGGGATAATAGTCTTAAAACCTTTAAGAATCATCCTAGTATGAAAAATACTTACAATATCACAGATATTTTCAATAGGTTCCCTAACCAGAAACCTAGTACTTGTATTACTATACAAGACCTTTAATCTGAAATTGCTTACATAAAGCAAGAGATCGAAACATCAAAGCCTCTCAGGAAATTGATAGGTTTGCAATCCAAGCAACTTAATTCCCCTATCAAACCTACTGAAACATCTACTAGTGTCTCTCCTAAACCAGTAGAAAAATCCGATAATTTTTTAAATTATCTTTCTCAAATCTCTATTCAAAGATGGCATATTAAGATTACCTTAGTCATCAATCAAACCTTTATTTTAGAACTTCCAAGCATTATTAGATATTGGTGCTGATCTTAATTGTATTCAGGAAGGGTTAATCCCTACTAAGTACTTTGAAAAAACTAAGGAACGTCTTAGATTTGCAAATGGTGTTAAACTAGGAATAAGTTTTAAACTTTATGATGTAGAGGTCAAATACTCTTCCTTGTCTGTTAAAACTTCATTCCTCCTTGCTAAGGATATTTCTAACCCGGTTATCCTTGGTACACCTTTTATTCAAAAGCTTATGCCTTTCCAAGTTACCCAAGAAGGCATAAATATTCAAAAATTGCATTTACTTATTCCTTTTGATAGGCCTCCTATCACCAAAGCCCTACAGGTCCTTGAGACCAAGAAATCTCAAATCAATTTTCTCCAAGAAGAAATTTCTTTCAAAATTCTCCAACAACAGTTAGAGTCTAGTGAAAACAAGACTAAGATCAAAACTATCAATGACTATATCCAGTCTCATCTTTTTGTCGACATTCCCAATGCCTTTTGGGATAGAAAACAACATATCATCAATCTTCCTTATGAGCCCGACTTTGATGAAAAACTCATTCCAACCAAAGCTCGTCCCATCCAAATGAATAATGATCTCATCGATCATTGTAAAAAAGAAATCCAAGATCTTCTGGACAAAAAGATTATTTCCCCCCCAGTACATCTCCTTGGAGTTGTGCTGCCTTCTATGTCAACAAAAATGCTGAAATTGAGCGAGGAGTTCCTCGACTTGTGATCAATTACAAGTCTCTCAATACAACATTAAGATGGATTAGGTATCCTATTCCCAATAAGAAAGATCTTCTCAACCGCCTTCATTCTTCTGTTATCTTTTCAAAATTCAATTTAAAGTCGGGATTCTGGCAAATTCAAATAGATCCTAAGGATAGGTATAAAACTGCTTTTACCCTCCCTTTTGGTCAGTATGAATGGAATGTTATGTCATTCGGTCTAAAAAATGCACCTTCTGAATTCCGGAAAGTCATGAATGATATTTTCAATCCATATACTCTTTTCATTATAGTATATATTGATGATATCTTAGTATTTTCAAATGCATTAAAACAACATTTTAATCATTTGCATACTTTTCTTAAAATTGTCAAACAAAATGGCTTAGTTCTTTCTAAAACTAAAGTTTAGTTTATTTCAAACAAACATCCATTTTCTAGGACATAATATTTCTCAAGGAACTATTATTCCCATTCAAAGATCTATCAGTTTTGCTGATAAATTTCCAGATCAAATTCTTGATAAAAAACAACTCCAACGTTTTCTTGGATGTTTAAACTATGTGTCCGATTTTATTCCTAATCTCAGCACCCTTTTAAAACCCTTGCATAATAGGTTAAAATCCGATCCTCTTGCATGATCCGATGTTCATACTTCAGTTGTTCAAAAAATCAAAACAAGTGTTAAAAATCTTCCTTGCTTAGCACTCCCCGATCCTCAGGCTATCAAAATAGTTGAAACCGATGCATCCGACATTGGTTATGGTGGCATCTTAAATCAAAAATTAAATGGACATGAACATATCATTTCATTTGCATCAAAACATTGGAACTCTGCTCACAGAAGTATCCAACTATTAAAAAAGAAATACTTGCTATTGTCTTATGTATTTCTAAGTTTCAATCTGATTTATTAAATCGGAAATTTTTACTTCGCATTGATTGTAAAGCTGTTAAATATGTTTTACAAAAGGATGTCAAAAACCTTGCCTCAAAACAGATTTTTGCTAGATGGCAAGCTATTTTAAGTATATTTGATTTTGATATTGAATATATAAAAGGAGAAACCAACTCCCTTCCGGATTTCCTAACTAGAGAATTCTTACAGGGAAGATAATGGCCCTAAAAAAGAAGAAACAGGATGAACTTGCTGTCATTCCCACTCAGCAAACTTTAAAATCTTCCGCTAGCCGGAACCCCAAACCTTCCGCCAGTCGAAACTTACATCAAGTAAATCTAAATTTACTACCCCGGATGATTATGCCATGAGCATAACCCAAATGTGTCAAAACCCTTTCCCATCAGCAGGACCACTTTCTGTTGATCAACTCCCTCCAATGTCTTGGGCTGATTTAGCCGAATTACCCGAAGCCCAAACCCAATCCTTTGGTCCAGATGACATGGCCAATTGGTGCGGACTAATGGGTTTTAAAACCCAACAGGTAGTTTCTCCCGACCTTACAAAAGTGATGGCTCCAAGCCCCACATCTTCTCATTCTAAGGTGGTGGATAAAATCCCCACTTCTTCTTCCAAAACAGTAGCAAAAGCTATTGAGTCAAAACCGATGCATTTGGCATCACAGGCCTCTTCTTCCATGCCTACGTCCACTTCTTCAAACCCGGGATCCTTTGATCCAGGTTATCAAAATAATTCCAGAATTATTCACATAATTCAAATGGAACCAGAATGGTGGGATCAAAACCCACAAAAGGCAGCTGGATATATTCTTGGTCCAAATGCTAATTTCTTTAAAAAAACTCCCCGACATACCCAAAAATTCTATGAACTTATTCTTATAGATACCAAAAGCATCTCTATGCACCCGCATAAAGATAAATTAACAGAGACCTTTGTCACAAACACTTCGGTTCAAATTCATTCAATTCTTTCTCCAAAACAGTGGAAAACTCATCCACTCTCTCAAAAGAAATTTTCAATTCCCTTCAATCCTTTATATTTCCATTATTGGGACTATAAAGATTCTTGGTTCAATGTTTTTACCTTTCAAAATTCAGCGAGAAATCATTCGTGGTTTTTCTATTTCAACAAATCCAAACCACAGATTGACCATTTTCCGAATTGGTCCATTAATGAATGGTGGCCTTCCTACGGTCCATTGAAGAAATCTTACCAACCCCAGTAAAAGAAGGATTTCATTATTTTAAATCCCGATTCTACTGTCCTGAACAACAGCAGATACCTATTCTACTCCAATGGATTTACTCCCAAAATTTTGTCTACCAAGAGACCTCTAAACAAATTGGACTTCCCTGTCTTATTTTACAAGGACAGTCTAAATGGTGGAAAGATTGGAAAGTTGATAATGCATATATTCCTTCCATCGAGAAATGGTTCAATAGTAACCCAAAGTATTTGTCTCCCACAAGTATTGAACAAACAACCTTCCTACAACAAAAGTCGGTTGCAACTTCCCAACTAGCAAAAGTAGGATCCAAGTCCGAATATATTGCAGCATTAAAAACATTAGTGTTACAATTGGATGTCAGTCATTCCGAGCCATCATCCGAAGCATCATCAACTAAAGATGAAGAAGACGAAGGCACTCAAGACGAAGACAATGAAGAATATTGTCTAGAGTAACAGTATTCTACTTGTATTTGTATTTAAAAAAAAAAGAGAGAAAAAAGAAGATCGTAGTCAAAAATAAACAATAACTTTTTACCTGTTCATTCAATTTTTGACTTTTTTACCCAAACAGTGTAAAATTTGTCTATTTAAAGACAAATTCCCCAAAACCAAAAACCAAGTTTTGTAAGAGCCTTAGAGAGAGAAAGTCCCGTCTTCTCCCCATTCTCTCTAGATTCTTGGTTAGTTCCTCCTTGTATTATTATTTTTTAATATATATCTATGTTTATGTACATCTTATGGTAGGTTGTGCCTCCTGAGTTGTGTTTTAATTATTTTCTTTACTTCTTATTGTTGTTTGTAATCCATGGTAGGCTGAGCCTCCGGATTTTGGGATGATTTTGTTTTATGTGTTTACCTTGCTTTCCATATATATATATATATATATATATATAACCTTCTATTATTCAATATGATAATTTGATAAAAAAATGCACTATTTTATTATTTATAAGATGGTGAGACTCATATTACATGAGTATTGTACTTTATTTTAAAGTATACAAATATTATTTATTTTGTGATAAAGAGAATTTGGTTTATATTTTCTTTCCTTCCGATAAATTTGTTTGGAACCTTTTCTTATTGGGTTTTATTTTACTCATGCAATTAAGGTTTTGTCATGGATAATTTAAAATACTACGGAAATTAAAGTGTTGTAATTATACTTTTGTATAATTCAGAAAAGGTAGAAACAATGAGATTTTTTTATTAAATCTAGTTTCTTTACTACAGAAATTATGGTGTTATTAATTATTATACTTTTGTATAAATCGGAAAAGGTTGAAACAATTATGAATTCTATAAAATCTTGTTTCTATAAAGTATCGGGATAATGAGCATAATGAGCACTAAAGTTAAAGATTTTGAGGGATTTATTGTGCATTTGGTATTTAATCTCTCTTCTATTATAATTCAGTCAACTTAGGGACAGTTATAAGTTATAATCGTTTAAAGGAGAAATTGACTTTTAATGAGTTAATTTCATATTTTGTTTGGGAAAGAGAGAGATAAAGTAGATCATGAATTTTTAGTACTCATTGGAATTTACCGGTAATGGTAAAGGAAAGAAAATAAAGAATATAAAGAAGTTTGGGCTTTGGACCACATAAGAAGCAAGAAAAGGGAACAAATTAAACTAAAGAATTTTCTTGCTATTTTTGTGGAAAGACTTTGGATAAGGATAAAGAATGAATACGTCAAATATCATACTTGATATTCAAATAAGGGGTTGTCTAATTACTGAAAATCCAGTGATGGTGAAAGATACATCGACTATGGTGAATGGACAACGGTTAAAGTTGAGGCAATAAGGACTTCTATGGTATCCTTTGAGGATGAAAATTATTTGGATTTAAAAGAGACTTATATGGTACCGTTTTTAGATGGAATTTTGTTTCTATTTTTGTAATGGACAAATTTGGTTATTTTTGTTCATTTAGAAATAGATAATTTAGTCTCTTTTGTTAATTTCATTTCTCTATCTAGATTTGATGATTTGCATTGGTTGAATCTAATTGCATCATCGAATGAACTTTCAAGAAAGGAGAAAGAATAAACTAATGCACATGATTAAGAATTGTGTTACATTGACACGATATTAAATAATTTATTGGAATCATCTTTGATGATTTTGATTCAATTGTGCATGTTTAGTTATTCTATCATTCAGAATAATCAAGATTATGGGTTGGTTATGTATACCCATTTTCGGCTTCTTTTTAAAGGAATAAAGTTTATTCCTTTTTGGTAATCTTGATTATTAATTTATGGAAATTTTGAAGTTTGATATGTTTTGGCTTTGCATAAAATCACGATTCTTGATTTATGATGCATGACACTTGTTTACCTTTTGTATCTTAATTCTACAACATGATACTTAAACTCTTATTTTTATGGTAATTGTAAATCATGAATCTTGATTTATAGTTTTATTTTGAAATAAATCAATTGTCGGAAAATAAGGGATATATTATGATATTATGCATTATATATATTTGGATCGTTTTTGTGATGTATTATATATATTCTTGAATTCAGTTAAGTTACTTATATTTTTAGATTGATTAATTGAAACTTAAATGCTGCCAAAGTAGCTTTTTGTGTAAATTAATTGATTTATAATATAAAGTTGATCATGTGTGTTTGAGTTTCGTGCGAATAGTAATTGGCCCAAATGAAAGTTATTGTTTGGTAGAAATTTGAACATACATGTAGTCATATCATTTGACAAAATATAATGGGACCTTGGTTAAATTCAATTTTGGTTAGATTACTTATATTTTATATTGATTAATTGATTGAAACTTAATGTCGCCAAAGTGACTTCTGTGAAAATTGATTAGTCATTAAATATAAGGATAGTTATTTGTGGATAATTTCTCATGCGAATAATGATTGGCCCAAAGGAAAGTTGTTATTTGGCAGAGATTCTAGTGATAAATATGTGACAATTATTGAGTTGTTCTTCCATGTGAATAATTAGTCGGTCCAAAGAAAGGCTTATTGTTTGACAAGAATTTATTGTCAGTATTTGATTACTACGTTGAGAGTACCACTTACAAATTGACATTTCTGTCCAAAGACTAAATCTCAATGTTGTGTTAGGTATCTTGTGATGGATTTTACCATTTTTTAATTACCTCGGTTAATTTTGGATAAGTATTGTGAGTTTAATTTTATTTTTAATTGTTTGTTCTCTATTCGGTTAATGTTTTTGTTGCTTCCAGTATATGCCAATATTAATTTTGTGTTTGTACTAAATGGTACAAATTTTTAAAGGATTTGGAAAGGAATATTTTCATATATCATAATTGCATAAATATTAATCGTGCTATTCGGATTGAGAAACCGCTTATTGATATAGATTTTAATTTCTCTGGTAATAGGAGAAATTGGAAACAATGGGAGTATTCAAATTGCATGAGTTTATGGTCATATAATATGCAATTTCAAAATACATTTGGGGTATTATGTTTGAAGAATTTATTCTACACAATTATTTGGTGACAAATGAAGTCCAAGTGGGAGAATTATTGGATTTATTTATTAAATAAATAAATTATGTGGACTTATGTGTCAATTATTGTGTACTAAAGACTTAAAGACTACAATAAAGAGATTTCTTTGAATCTCAAGTTTTTATGGGAGATAAATGTATCTCAATGAATGCCCCAATAAAGTGATTTCTTTAATGCTAAAGAGATTTAAAAGATTTCTTATACTTCAGTTACATGAAGTTTTATGTATACTTGAGTTTGTTTGTATGCGTTTGGATACCGCATACATTATTAAAGTATATGATAGATATTTAAGAGATCCATGAATGGATTCTGAAAGCACTTAAAAGCTTATGAGATATTTTTTTGAGAACAAAATATTATACACTCACATACAAGAAATCGAATCAAGGGAGATCATCAAGTATTCGATTCGATTTCACGGGATGTCAAGATAGTTATAGATTTACCCTCGACTATATCTATCTTATTTATGGGAAGAGTAATTTCTTCAGAGAGTGTTAAGCAAAACACTCATAACTCTTTCACTATGATAATTAAGTATAACATATTGTATGGTATCCAATCATAAAATATAGCTAAGGACTATTGTCACTAAATTGAGGAATTGAGAATTTTGGATAGTATTTAAAGACCATTAAAGTTATTTTGTGACAATAATTTGGTTGTGCTATATTCTAATATATATTAGAGTGGTTTGATGTTTATAGTATATATTGAGACAAACTCTATGGTTGTGGATCCATTAATTAAAGTCTTACCACCCAAGGTCTTTTATGAGTATATTACTCATATGAGTGTTATATGCTATTTTGATATGATATATCATTTCAGTGAGAGTTTGTGTAATAACTATAGACATGTATTACAGATTTGGTGTTTATTACTGCAGTATTTAAAGTATTAATTAAATTTTTACACTCTATTTCTATTCAGTATGATCTCATTAAAGAATAAGAAAGAGACCAGTTGAAAATTGGCATGTGGAGATCACATTGCATGTAATTTTCATGCTACATACCATACTTGATCCATGTCGTTCGGTTACATTAATATATGTGATCATTGTTGGGTTTGGTTACGTTTTTTTGTAATGAATGCCCCTTTGGTCCTATGTTGATGTGATTGATGGACCGGATTGGTTAAGGATGTGTATAGTAATGATAACAAAAGATTGAGTACTCATAAAGATTAATGATGCATAATTGTTTGTGACACATTAAGCCCAAGTGGCAGATTGTTGGATTTATTTTAATAAATCATGTGGGTTTCTGTGTCAATTATGTATTTAAGACTATCATATTTTATTAAACCCTATTAAAGTGATCTAATAAAGTTTATTGGGTTAATATGCATCAGAAATAAGTATGAGCCCACTTATGTAGATACCCTAATTCCTAGTCTATGATGGGTTAGCTAGAGATTGATATATTTCATTGGTTATGGTCCCCGAGAGAGTATTGAGAGTTTCTCTTCTATTCCGTCAATAGAACAGAACCCAAGCTCCAATAAATTTCTCGGAAGGCTTTAATCGCTTCTACAAGTTTTAATCGGAAAGGTGTCTTCTGGGATTCTTGAAAGCTACAAAAGATTTTGAATTTATGGGGTTAAGTTATTCTTAATAATTTAACATATAGTTCATGAGAAAATATGTTTATTTTCATTCCCAACAAAACTATCTAATGATGAGCTGGTTCAAGTTACACATGTAGGAATAGTTGAGATTTTACCTTCTTTGGTTCTTAAACAAGTCTTTTACATATACCTAATTTTGCATTTAATCTTATTTCCACTTATCGGTTAATTAAAGATCATTTTTGCTATCTAGTATTTTCTTTTAATTTAATCTTGTTGATTGTGCTAATTCTATGAAAAATCATTTGTCTCCATCTTAATCAAGTATCTTTCCTTCTCTTCTACCTTTTGTTTCTTATAAGCTTTCTAGAACAATTAATTTACCTTCAAGACTTTGTTGTTTCTTTGCCTAAATCTAAAACAACACTTCACCGTATTTCTCAAGTTATTTCTTATGATAAATGTACTTCTAAACATCAATTCTATCGACCGAGTTGTCTCTGGTATGGTGGTCTCCGATACAAAGATATAGAGAAAGATCAAAATGCTACTAACTCGGTCAAGACTTTGAAGCATGCTCCATATAGTTTGTCAAGAAGCTCAGCGTCCCAATATTGCACAGTTTATGGAATGGAGGCGGAGATGAATCGCCTATGTATGTATATATATATACTAGAAGCAAAATCATTTAAAGTTCTAACTATTTGAAAATCAAATTTTTGCCTAAAGACTATTGATAAATATTTAAGGATAAGAGGATAGAACATAAACGATTGCTTCTAATTATGTGTTACAATATAGAGAAAAGAATAAAAAAATTTAAATTTTAAAAAAATTTTAGGAATAAGATAAATAAATCTTTACCACTATAGCAAAAATTATTATATATTAATGATATAATGAAAAAGATATAATCAAATAATAATAGTATATATCTTTTACAAATTAGTACATCAATATAATTTATTTATATTATTTGATTATATTGAAAATTAACTAACAAATGGTAAGTGGTAATGTTGGGTATTATATTATATTATGCTAAGTATTAATTAGCATCCTGTTACAAAAGTAAAGATATCTGAGAGGGAATATATATATATATATATATTTACACTACAGATGTGTATATTATAATTTTTAAAAAATCTATTTTGGATTTATTTTATTTGATTTTTTCATTATATATAAGTATATTAATTTTAAAAAATATATTTTAATTGAGACAAAAGAAGAAAGTGAGAAGATAAAAAAAAAAGCAAAAATTTCTTAAAAGGATAATAAGCAATTAAAAAATATCAAAAAAATAGGGGGAAAAAAAATCAAAAAATAACTTAAACAAATGAGAGAATGAAAAAAATAAAAAAATAATATAGATTAAGTTAAAATATGAATGTCTTCGAGAAATAAGTACAATGAAATAAAAATAAAAAAAAAATTGAGAAAGATAAAATAAATAAATATATATATACAAGTGGTAGAATAGACTTATTATTTAATCTTTATTTTAGAAAAAATTAAGAAAATAAAAAGTTTAAATTAGTAAAACTAAAAGTTTTTTAATAAATAAATTAAAATTCAAAATATATTAGTTAAATAAATTTTTAAAAAAAAATTCTAAAAAAATAGTAAAGTTCAAGAATATTATTTATTATGAATATAAAAATAATTATCATTTTTTTTTATATTCTTTATTTTTTTCATTCATCTTACATAATTTGTTAATATATTTTTCTGAATTTCTTTACTTTAAAATTTAAATTTTAATTAAATTTATAAATATATCATAATTATGAGTTTATTAATTAAAATTTTATTATTTAACATAATTTTTAAAAATTAAATGAGAAATTGAAAAAAAAAAGATTAGAAAAAAAGTGTTAAATTATTATAGCTATGCCTTTTTATATTTAAAATTGATTTTTTTTTACTATAACAAAAACTCTTAATATAAATTAAAGATAAAATATTTTATAAATTTTAAACTTAATTTCTCTCTAAAATACATTTATTTAAAATATAAATTTACAATTTATAGAAATAAAAACTTTTCAAAGTTTTCTTAAAGCTTGTTAAAAAAAAAAAAAAAAAAAAAAAAAAAATTACAAATAATAATAACAATAAAATAAACCAAACAGAAAAATTTATTGTGAATGTTATACAATGTCAAAAATTCGACATTATGAGCATCATTTAAGAGTTAGGGTTAAAAATAAATAGGTGAAACTTGTAATCAGATATATATATATATATACATATATCCTTTGCTAGGAAGAAAGGTGAACAACATCTTGAAACTAAGTTGTAAAGGGCACTGAGGTGTTCAAAGTTTAGATTTTTTCGATTTTCTGGATTCTACAGACCAAAGGGGAAGGTAAATCTTGTATCCTTCAGCTGGTTTTTCCTCTTCCTTGACTTCCTCCTCCTTATCCAATACATCCTTTGCAAATGCGTCCGGATTTGTTTTGATACATGCCTGAAGAGCCACAAATGGATTCACACAGTCTGAGCCCTACAAACAGAAAACACAAAAATTCACATCACAAAACCAAAACGCTGTTGTTTTCTTACAATATTCAGAGAGACTGAATCTGTCTAAATACAAGAAGAGAACACATTCTTTCTTCTATATGTATGAAATGAAATTAACAACAAAATCATCAATTCATCAAGTAAAATCATAATCCAAATTCAAAATCGCAAAGTCTAACAACATGCCACTGAATCTCATCAACAATTAAAATCTTTCGTGATTACACAGAAAACTTCTCTTTCATCACTTAGAACATCTTATTCCATTATTGACAAAATATCAGCAGACTAGAAGCAATATCTACAAAAGTGTTTTTGTAATGAACAGAGTAAAAGAATAGAAGTTGCCATGTCAAGAACATCATTCTTTGAATTGACTCAAAATCTAGCAAAGACCGGATTTTGGATATTTGTATGCATTTGCTACTATTTGATCATCTACCCAATACAGGGCCGGAGATATATTCTGCAATCTAATTGGAGCTAGAAAATCTTAGAGCAGTTTCATGGGACTGCTTAATTGGTTTTGGCAGTTACATGAAAGCATTGTGTGTAATCTTCTTTACTTAATTTTTTTTCCTATCTCCATGTACTGCTGTGGCAGGAACTTGCAACAACCTTGTGCTATTTTGAAGGTGAAAAAGGGGAAGCAAGATAAACAGTGATACAAAGAATTATTCAGCTCGTACAAGACATTTGCTAAAGATTGTGGGCAAAACAGAAAGGGAATGAATTTTAAGTAATGAAAACAGGAGATCAGAAGATGTAAATAAGAACTTAGATTTTATATGTTTTGTAGTTCACTTAGATTGTAACTGCAACATTTATTTTTTCTTTGAGTCATTGTAACTAATCCACAATTCTTTAGCAGGATTGGATTGTTCAATTATACAAATTAAAGAGAATATTGATTTAAGTAAAGAAAATGAAGAAAGCTACCTTCTCTTCAGCAGTGCTCTTGAGGAAACAGAGGAAAGCATCCGAGAATTGTGAGCCACAAGGGCCAGAACGCAAATGAGCAATGCAAGGGCACTCTAGTGCTTTCTGAGCCTTGGCCTCTAGAGACTGAATAATAAGATAAAGGACCATTAGGCAGTAATCCAAAAGGCACAAAATTCAAGCAAACAGAGGAAAAAAGAACCTCATTCTCGTCTTCCTCGCCAAATGCAGCTGCCTCTGCAAAAGAACATATCATCGTCATAATACCATATGAAAATGCTATTCCATCAGTGGAAGCCAGGATTTAAGCATAGTTCAGATGCAGATTTCACAAATTAGGAGAAAGGGACCGACCGGCAATTAAAGAATCGAGAGAGGGCTGCGAGGGATTGTTGTCCGCAGCAGAAGTAGAGGATGATGATTGGCCTCCTCGAGTTTGAGGTTCCCGGGTGGCGGCTGTGGCTTCGTCTGCGGTGGCTGTTCTGCTTTCTACTTGTCCCATTCCGGTAATTGTTATATTTCCTTCCTTGAAAGAGAAAATTTGATTACAGCAATATAGTGGCGATAAATCTTGTTGGAGGATTTGATTTTAGATACTATTAGACTGTTTGAATTCTGCAGCTGAAACAAGAGTTACTACTACTTTTCTTTCTGTTTGAGGTAAACCTATTAATAGTAATAATAGGTATTTTTCTTATGAATATTATGAATATTTGTATGTTCTACCTTCAATATCTTCATCACCTTCACTATCTCCATACCTAAATTATCTCCATTACATACCTAATTACTTTCACTATTTCCATACCTAATTACTTTCACTATCTTCATACCTAATTCCTTTCACTATCTTCATACCTAATTAACTCCATTATTGTTATTATTTACATTATGTCTACTACCTCTTCATCCCTATAAATAGGGGTGAAATGTGTAGTTTTGTTGTGAGAAGAATATACAAGAAGATATATGAAATACAAAGATCTCTCTCTTCCTCTTCTTTTCATTTGATTTATATCTTACATGTTGTTCTATATTGCTTTGTTAACAATAGTTTTATAACACGTTATCAGCACGAGTCTCTAATCAATTGAGACTAGAGGCTTTACTACCGAGTAAAGTGTTTTTGAAGTTTATTTGAAGAATAATAAGGTACGTTATTTGCGATCCGAATTTGCGATCTCCGTCATCATCTTCATGATGATTTGAAAAAGAATATCTTACCGTGAAAGATCCCCTTGTTTCGTGGGAAAATTTTTGAAAGAAAGGTTCGACCACCGGAAGATGGTCGTCCTCCCTAAAACACGGTATAATTGGTTGCACCTGAAGTTGCAAGATCTTAAATCCAACAAAACAATGAATTGTTGATGAAAATCACGATACTTGACCAACGAGTTCTATTCCATTCCCGGAAATGAATGATTTTATAACTCATGATCCCGGAAGAGATCGTGGTCGTGGTTATAAGTATGATCATGAATATGTACTCGTGATAAATTTGGCCATTAAAATCATAATTATCAAGATGATAATTCATGTGCTAAAAATGATGATGACTACCCGAAGTGGCCAAAAGAATTAAAACATTATATTATATATTATATGTTTATGTAATATATTATCTTTTGTTATTTAATATTTTAGTTATCTTATATTTAATGTTATTGTTTATAAATATTTTGTTATTATTATGATTAACTCACAACCTGAAGTTTGTGAGATTATTTGCTTAATTCACAACCGGAAGTTTGTGAAATTATTTACTTAATTCACAACCGGAAGTTTGTGAAATTATTTGCTTAATTCACAACTTGAAGTTTGTGAGATTATTTGATTAATTCACAACCAGAAGTTTGTGAGATTATTTACATTGAATATTATTAACTCACAACCTGAAGTTTGTGAGATTACCAAATGGCTATGATCCCCTTTTATGGGTTGAATGATGACATTGAAAGTGTATGTCTAATTGACAGTGGAACTACACACACCATACCGAAATACGAGAAATATTTTTCTCATTTAAATGTGGGAGAAACAAGTATTACCACAATAAATGGTAGTGTAAAACTTATTGAAGGCTCCGGAAGAGCTAATATAATATTACCGGGAGGAACTATGATTGCTATTGATAAAGCACTATTTTCCTCAAAGTCTCGAAGAAATCTATTGAGTTTTAAGGATATCCGACATAATGGATATCATATTGAGACTATGGAAGATAACGGTCATGAATATTTGGCTATTACGAAAATGACCTCCGGTAATAAGCATTTGTTGGAAAAGCTACCATCTTTATCCTCTGGCCTATATTATGCTAAAATTAATGACATTGAGGCGCATCATTTAGTAAACCCGAAGTTTACTAATCCCGTTATTTTTAAAATTTGGCATGATCGTTTGGGTCATCCGGGATCAATTATGATGCGAAAAATTATCGAGACAACGCACGGTCATCCTTTGAAGAATCAAAGGGTTTTGACTCACGATAAGCTTTCATGTCTTGCATGTTCCAAAGGGAAATTGATTATAAGGCCATCACCATTAAAGGTAGGAGCTGAAAGTCCTACATTTCTAGAACGGATTCATGGAGATATATGTGGACCGATTAGTCCACCTTGTGGGCAATTTCGATATTTTATGGTATTGATTGATGCATCGACCCGATGGTCGCATGTTTGTTTATTATCTACTCGCAACCTGGCGTTTGCGAGATTACTTGCCCTAATAATTCGCTTGAGAGCGCAATTTCCTGATTATCCTATTAAACGAATCCGTCTAGATAATCTTTGGTGAATTTTCTTCGCATGCATTTGATTCTTATTGCATGTCGATTGGCATAATTGTGGAACATCCTGTAGCTTATGTTCACACACAGAATGGTCTAGCCGAATCATTTATCAAAAGGCTACAGTTAATTGCTAGACCGTTATTGATGAAAACAAATCTCCCTACAACAGCCTGGGGGCATGCTATTTTACATGCTGCAACACTTGTGCGTTTAAGGCCATCGAGTTATCATAAATTTTCTCCTCTACAGTTGGCTTTTGTTTGAGCCTAATATTTCTTATTTGAGAATTTTTGGGGTGTCTTTGTATATGTTCCTATTGAACCAACCCAACGAACAAAAATGGGTCCTCAAAGAAGATTGGGAATATATGTTGGGTATGACTCCCCGTCTATTATAAGGTATCTTGAACCTTTTGACAGGGCCTTTTTACGACAAGATTTGCTCGATTGCCATTTTGATGAAAATTTGTTTCCCAAATTAGGGGAAGAGAATAAATGGCATAAAATTGAACTTGCGTGGAGAACATCATTGAATCATTTAGATCCACGCACAAATGTGAGTGAACTGGAAGTTCAAAAGATAATTCATTTGCAACAAATTGCAAATCAACTGCCGATTCTTTTTTCGACTCCAGAAGAGTCACTAAATCGCATATTCCAGCTATAGATGCTCCTATACGAATAGTTCCTAAAGGACCAAAATGTAAATCCTATAGTTGTTGAATCAAAGGCACGCCGGAGCGTGGCCGGCCCCTTGGTTCTAAAAATAAAAAAACACAAAAAAGAAAAGGATTTAAATGATCCGGAAGATCATGATGAAAACCAAGGGACAACCGATGAAAAGATTCCAACTATAAATGATGAAGAGAATTCGGAAATCTCTATTAATTATACAACTTCGAATAAAAGTTGGGATCGAAGTAAAATTTCTATTGATAATGCTTTTGCATATAATGTAGCCCTTGATATTGTCAAGGATAATGAGGATTTAGATCCTTCATCGGTTGAAGAATGTCGGCATAGAATTGATTGGCCTCAATGGAAAGATGCGATTCAATCGAAGTTAAATTCGCTTGCAAAGCGAGAAGTTTTTGGACCTGTAGTCCAAACGCCGGATGGTGTAAAACCCGTTGGTTATAAATGGGTGTTTGTGCGAAAAAGAAATGAGAATAATGAAGTCGTAAGATATAAAGCACGACTCGTCGCACAAGGCTTTTCACAAAAGCCGGGAATTGATTATGATCAAACTTATTCACCCGTTATTGATGCTATTACACTCCGATATCTTATAAGTTTGGCCGGTTCATGAAAAAGGTGGATATGCGTCTAATGGATGTTGTTACGACTTATCTATATGGAAGCCTTGAAAAGGATATTTATATGAAAATTCCTGAAGGATTAAAATTACCAAAGGCTTCTAATGGCCCTCGTGAGAATTATTTTGTAAAATTACGAAATCATTATATGGGCTTAAACAATCTGGACGCATGTGGTACAATCGCCTTAGTGAATTCTTATTGAATTCAGGATATAAAAATGACCAAATCTGTCCATGCGTATTTATTAAGAAATCGGATTTTGGTTTTGTGATTCTTGCTATATATGTTGACGATATTAATCTCATCGGAACTCCGGAAGAGCTCCGAGAAGCTATAGATTGTTTGAAGCGAGAATTTGAAGTTAAAGATTTTGGGAAAACCAAGTTTTGTCTTGGGCTTCAAATTGAACATGTGAAAGATGGAATTTTTGTCCATCATCAACATATACGACTAAGGTTTTGAAAAGATTTTTCATGGACAAAGCACATCCATTAAGTATTCCAATGGTCGTGGCTCACTGGATGTAAATAAAGATATTTTTAGACCTCGAGAAAATGATGAAGAACTACTTGGTCCTGAAGTACCATATTTAAGTGCTATTGGTGCATTAATGTACCTAGCAAATAGCACTCGACCCGATATAGCATTTGCTATAAATCTATTGGCAAGATTTAGTTCTTCACCAACACGACGACATTGGAATGGTATTAAACATGTCTTTAGATACCTCCAAGGAACTATTGACCTCGGATTATTTTATTCAAATAAAAATGATCCAATATTAATTGGGTATGCGGATGCCGGTTATCTTTCCGATCCGCATAAGGCACGTTCTCAAACCGGCTATTTATTTACATATGGCAATCTCGCTATATCATGGCGCTCTACAAAGCAAACTATAACAAAGAACTTCTTCTAATCATGCTGAGATAATAGCCATTCATGAAGCAAGTCGAGAATGTGTATGGTTGAGGTCAATAATACATTATATTAGAGAGAATTGTGGTTTATCTCCCGGAAGTGAGATTCCAACTCCTCTATATGAAGATAATGCGGCTTGTATAGCTCAATTGAAAGGAGGGTATATCAAAGGAGATAGGACAAAACACATTTCACCCAAATTTTTCTTTACTCATGAACTTCAAAAGAAGGGTGATATTGATGTACTTCAAATCCGGTCATGTGATAATCTTGCAGATTTATTCACTAAGGCTCTTCCGATCGCAACCTTTGAGAAATTGAGATATAAAATTGGTTTGCGTCGGTTCAAAGATTTCAAGAGTTCATCTCAACAGGGGGAGTGTTGAGATTAATACCCGTCGATGTATGGATTCTTCATATTCATCGAGAATGACCAATGAAGGAGGCATAATTTCGGAAATTACGGTTTCTCACATGCGCATCAGACGGAATTATTACTACAATCGAACGGAAGTTTGGAATGTTCCTCTAGCAACAGTACTTCTGCAGAAGTAAAATCATCTTTAAAACTTAAGATTCTTCTTGTGGAAGACAATAAAATTAATGTGATGGTAACGAAATCGATGATGAAGCAGTTAGATCACGACATAGAAGTCGTAAATAATGGAGTTGGAGTTGTGCGTACATAAAAGAATATTGTACTCTTTTTCCCTTAATCGGAATTTTTTCCCACTGGGTTTTTATCCGATAAGGTTTTTAACGAGGCATATTCTTTATGTAATGGACATCCAAGGAGAAGTGAATCCTGAAGATTCATCACATTGAATGGAAGTATGAGACATATTTATTGTACAATGGACATACAAAAAAGGGGGAGTATTATGAATATTTGTATGTTCTACCTTCAATATCTTCATCACCTTCACTATCTCCATACCTAAATTATCTCCATTACATACCTAATTACTTTCACTATTTCCATACCTAATTACTTTCACTATCTTCATACCTAATTCCTTTCACTATCTTCATACCTAATTAACTCCATTATTGTTATTATTTACATTATGTCTACTACCTCTTCATCCCTATAAATAGGGGTGAAATGTGTAGTTTTGTTGTGAGAAGAATATACAAGAAGATATATGAAATACAAAGATCTCTCTCTTCCTCTTCTTTTCATTTGATTTATATCTTACATGTTGTTCTATATTGCTTTGTTAACAATAGTTTTATAACAATGAATAGTTATTATCTATTTTGCTTATCACATAATTTTGAAAAAAAAATATATAATAATAATAATTGAAAAGGTCATTCAAGAAAACTTCTTTCTTTATGTCATTAGAGAAAAACGCCATTTATAAGGTTGGTCATTTTTTGTTTGGGTTGTTGGAAGGAAGGTGGTTTTTTTCGCCTCTTTTTCACTTGTTAGCTGCCAACACCTGACGGAGAAATCTATGTCAGTAAACAAATATAGAGTGAGGAGATTTTCTTCCTTCCCACAATCCTCGTAGTTTCCGACAATCCTTTGATTCCCTCTGCAATCTCTCTCTCTTGAACTTCTGTTAGTGTGTTGCTTGCAGGAAATGATTCACCAATACCTTTCAAGACCTCCCATTTCTTCACCTTCTCCACCTCCTCTCTATTCCAGCCATCGCCATTCTTTTTCAAGAATCAACCCCACTTCTGCTTCTGTAATTATCAAATGTGAATCTCAGTCTACTGAATGGAAACCCGCCGAACCTTACAATTCTTCGTCATCTTCGTCGTCGTCAGCCTCAATTTCTATTAATGACAAAGCAAAGCCTGGGGGCCCGCCTTACCCCGGCGGGATGGGACCTTACACGGGGAGGGATCCCAGTGTAAAGAAACCAGGTTGGTTGAGACAGAAAGCGCCTCAAGGGAACAAGTACGATGAGGTCAAGGATTCGTTGTCTAGGCTCAATCTCCATACAGTTTGTCAAGAAGCTCAGTGTCCCAATATTGGGGAGTGTTGGAATGGCGGCGGAGATGGGATCGCTACTGCTACCATTATGCTTCTTGGGGACACGTGTACTCGTGGCTGCAGATTCTGCGCAGTCAAGACTAGTCGGAACCCTGCGCCTCCTGACCCTATGGAGCCTTACAATACTGCTATGGCCATTGCTAGCTGGGGGTACGTCTCGTCTCATGTCTTGTTTTCGCTTTCTAATATTTTGGCAGAGGTTCAATTTTGGGTTTAAGACTGTACATTTATCATTTTGATAGATGGTGATTATCAAACTGCTGCATTAGATTATCAGAAGCAAGTATTTTTGTTCTTTTTCATTTTTCTCTCTGGTAATTACCCAATACCTAAGCTCATGTATAAGCAGATCATGTTTTATCAATTGCTTATCAAAAAAAAAAAAAAAGATCATGTTTTATCAATAATTATATTACTTCATTACCTGGCTATTCTACTCCTGTTCCAAAATATCTCTGCAAGGGATAGCGACCTACTGAAACCTTTTTCAAACTGTGGCACTGACAGTTATTCTGATCACCGCTCAGTATCACACATAGTGTACTTTCCCAGATATAATCTCTTTTTTAGCAGTTTGTTGCTTTCAGGGGTGGCCATATTTACTATTTTAAGAATTCTTACTTCGCGGGGAGTCAGGGACAACTGAATGTTTCCTAGTGAAATTGTACATATGCATTGTTTTGGGAGTGAATCTGAGTACTGGACAAACGATGTCTATGTTATCTGTTTCTGTTTCTACAGACAGTTTAGGATTAGTACATTGAATAACCTTAAAAGATTTAGCTACATCTCCAGCATTTTATTGGGTTTAACTGCAGAGGTTGTTGCACATTATTGGAAATTGTAGAGGAAAAATTTAGAAATGTTCAGTACCATTATTACCATTTTTGTGATATAATTTTATTATTCATGTTTATCACCTCTTCTCCAAAGATATTGAACACGCAAGAGTTTAATGATAGAGTGGTATGAATTTCAACTTGAGCATTCATGTGAACGCAATGTTTTTTTTCTTGCAGTGTGGATTATATTGTCCTAACCAGTGTGGACCGTGATGATTTACCTGATGGAGGAAGTGGCCATTTTTCTGAAACAGTTAAAGCAATGAAGGTCTTACCATCTGTCTGAATATTGTAATCCAACCTTTTCCTTTTCTTATTTTCTATAAAATTTGTTTCAAAATCTCTCTGTATGGGTATGGAAGTAGGATATTGGGGTATGACTGATTCTATTCGAAACTTTATTTGATTTTCCTGGCAGGAACTGAAGCCTGAAATTTTGGTTGAATGTTTAACCCGGATTTTCGGGGTGACCTTGATGCTGTATCTTT
>JAHSUH010001896.1:0-7500 GCA_025388415.1 Cynanchum wilfordii
TTTTGTCGTTATAGAACACAGGATTCGAAGAAAACAATGATAAATAGATACGAATAGAAAGGAAAGAAAAAGAGGGGGTAATAAAGAGTAGAGAAAGGTTATCCAAAGTTATATACAAAAAATGCCCCTTTCTTGTATTTCCTTAATTGAATTTCGTTTGATTAGGATAAAGTTCCTTAAAATCCCCACCCTTTTTAAAATATCCTGAACAGTTCCTGTAGGTTGAGCCCTTTTTCAAGGAAATAGAAGAGCAGAACGTTTAAATAAGTTTGATTCTTTATCGGATCATAAAACCTACTTTCTGAAGATCTTTTCCCTTCTTCGAGATCGAACATCACCTGCAACGATTCGATAGACGACTCATTGAGATAGATGTAGATGAACAATACACCCCCTGTATGCATAGGAAGGCTTCGCCCCGTATGGCTCGAGAAAAAAAATTGGTTTTGAAGTTTTATCTATGGTATGGAATCGAATAAATTCCATAAATGAAAAGGTTCTATAAAATCATCAAATTAATTAGACTGGGGTTAAGTCTGTTTTTCTTCTTTCTAAAAAAAAAAAAAACCATTCTTACTCATAACTCAAGTTGATAACTCTCAAATAATTCAAAAGAGAATCTTTCGTTTATTGAGTAGTCTTTACCCCCTTTTGTGTTTGTCTCGGTTAAAATATATTTGGATTCTTAAGTCTGGCCCAGTTAGTGAGACGATTAAAACGGTGTTTCCTTGTTCTGGGATCCTTTATCTTTGTTTTAAATCCTTGGGTTTAGGCATTACTTCGGTGCTTCTAATCCTTTCAAAATGGTAGC
This sequence comes from Cynanchum wilfordii, assembly GCA_025388415.1. Taxonomy (NCBI): domain Eukaryota; kingdom Viridiplantae; phylum Streptophyta; class Magnoliopsida; order Gentianales; family Apocynaceae; genus Cynanchum; species Cynanchum wilfordii. Next base: position 812 of record JAHSUH010001896.1, read on the forward strand.
AACATCCCCTTTTTTTTTTTCCTTCTATCAAAGAATCCTACGGACACTAAATCCTTCTTTTGATCGAAACGGTTTGATTAATTCCAACAAATTTTCCTTTGAATTGGAAACTTGTTCGAATAGATCCCTTCCATTTCTATATCGAAATCGAAGATATATTCACGAAGTTGCTCCAATTTATTGATTTGCATTAACCCTAGATTCTTGTCCTGAGAAATGAATTAATACTTCTACTCGAGCTCCATCATGGACTATTTAGGTTACCAACGGATGTCGAAGCCAAGAGCCACCTTCATTACTATACAAATCGAAAATGGTGGATATAAGAAAAGAATCCACAATGGATCATGTCCTTCAAGTCGCACGTTGCTTTCTACCACATCGTTTCAAACGAAGTTTTACCATAACATTCTTCTAATTTGTAATTTGGACCCAGTATGGAATTGATTCAATCATGGAATCATGAATAGTCATTGGTTTGTAGACATCGTAATCTATATCCTTTGTTCTATAAATTGTTCTATAAATACAATAGAGATTTTATATATAGTTATAGATCGGTATATAAAGAATATAGCTATAAATCGGTAAAGAGTTTTCTGAATAAGTTTTAGCAAGTCCTCTTAATTTAAAGAATTTCTATTTAATAATAGATTAATAGATTAAAGGTTAGTAAATATTTTCTATTTTTATTTAAAAATTTCAAATGGGGATCAAAAACTTTTCACAAAAAAGAAAAATAGAATAGAAGGGATAATATACGTTAAACATTTCCTCATTTTTATGTTATTTTGTTTAAGCTGTGTAGTTCAGCAAGATTTCGCTAATCCAATCTTGCCATACATAATAGAATAGAAAGTGAATAAAAGATAATAAAAGATATAAAACACTCTCTTAGTGTTACGTAAATTTACAATTATTTATTAGCCAAACACGAAATACTTATTCAAAGAAAATACATCGGATGGATATATAATTACATATATAACATATATCTCTTTTTTGTTAATGCAATTCAGGCAGACGCAGAAATTTGCAATATCTTCGGTTAATGCATTCGCCCCGGGGTACTACAGGACTAATGGGACATAAGAGAAAAAATGGGAATTATGATCGGGGATGCGGACTGGCTAGGTACAAATTCCAACAAGTCCAAATTAACAAATTAAGTTGCTCCTTTTTTATTTTAGCCTAACCCCTTAGAGAATTAATCCTATTGACTTTGACTGAATTTGATTAGTACCAAAATAGTTAGAATTAAGAAATCTATATAAAAATTCCAAAAAATTTTGTTTCTAGGATAAGAAATAATAGATAGGATCCTTGAAAATCCAAATATTGATAAAATAGAAAAAATATGGGACGGAATGCTTTTCTAAATAACTAACTTCCCGAAACAAGATGGGGATTGGGCATAGGTGAAAGACCCCCTTTAAAAAATTCCAACTCTTGGAACCCATGTTCCCCATTTGCCCTGGATCAGAAATAGAGTCAATTACATTTGCGTGTCATTTGTACTCGATTCAATAAAGATATGATTCATGCATAAAAGATAAAAAAAAAAAAAAGAAATTCCAGCTAACATTAGACTTTAGCCCATTCAAAAAAATCTTTATTCTATTCTAACATAATGAATATGCTCTGGGACGGAGGATTTCGAACCTTCGAATGCCGGGACAAACCCGTTGTGCCTTACCACGCCCTCATTTCGATTTCGCTTTCTATTCGATACTACTTTCGATACTACTAAATAAAGTATAATTATAAAGTATAATTAATTAGTATATAATTATATAATTAATTATAATTAGTAATTACTATTTAATATTTAAATATTTTTTGAAATATTTTTCATTTAAAATTTTAATTAATTAAAATTTTAATTAATATAAATTAATATAATATTCGTTATTTGTCAACTCCAATCTAATTAATTCTATAGATATTTAGATTATTACCAATTACTAGGATTTTTTGAATATAGAATTAAACTTAATTTATTGATCATTAGATATAATTCAATTAAGATATTGTATGAAAGTATGATTTCCTCTATTCTCCTTTGAGAATTGGAGGTTTTTGATTGGGTGAGTTCAAAAAAAAGAAGGATTTTTGTCTACCTAAATTTTCCTCATATCATATCAATAACTCAATCAAAATGCAATTATCTTCCAAGAACAAAATGTTGTTATGCTTAATATCTTTAGTTTGATCTGTATCTGTCTTAATTCTGCCTTTATTCAAGTAGTTTTTTCTTCGGAAAATTGCCCGAGGCCTACGCTTTTTGACCCTCGTCGTGATGCCATGCCAGATACCCGCGTTCTTTTTCTCTTAGCTTTCGTTTGGCAGCGTTGCCGTAGTTTTCGCTAAGATCCTTAATCCGAAATCTAAATTATTTAAATTGAAAATTTTTACAAATTTCCTAAATTTCCTAGATTTCCAGAAGTTCGCCGATTTTTCTAGAAAGAAACTCGGTTCTTGATATCCAAATAGGATATGTGGTAGAAAAATGGAGGATCTATTTCCTTCTTTTTTAATTATCTTGGAGATTGTGTAATGCTTACCTCAAACTCTTCGTTTCCACAGTAGTGATTTTTTTTCTCTCTTCATCTTGGGATTCCTATCTAACGATCCTGGACGATCCCGGGCGCGAAGAATAAGGGTTTTTCTTTTCTTTCGGATTTTTTGTTTAGATAAAAACAAAGGATTTGCCAACTTGAAAAAAAGTCATCAAGGGAACGGAAAGAGAGGGATTCGAACCCTCGGTACGAATAACTCGTACAACGGATTAGCAATCCGCCGCTTTAGTTCACTCAGCCATCTCTCTAATTGAAAATTAGGTTAGATTACACATAAAATAAGGAGTATTTCTTTCTCGATTCTATAGATATGTACCGTTTTTATCAATTTTTATCAGTAATTTATTTTCGATAAATAAAGAAAAGGGCTCAAAGCGCCAACAATAAAAAAAAAAAAGGTGGCCCCTTCATATTTTGCTCGAAAGACCCTTCTTCTTTCTGATTGACACGGCCCGGCCTGGTCAGTACCTCCAGCCGGGCCCTCTTGTTCCAACTAATTCCAGAAAATAATGATGATTTTCATTTTTTCTGATTTGAAAACAAAATGCTTAGTATTATATAAATTTATAAATATAAAAGTGAATAGAAATATTTAAGCACGAACAAAAAAGAAGGAGGACTATTTCATCCGCGAAAATGAAAAAGAAAGGAGGGTCAATACTTTAAATTTTATGATTTTTTGATGATCCCATCTTATTACTCCATTTTCCGGTTCGACAAAAGGTCGAATTGTATACAATAATCGAATTGTAGCGGGTATAGTTTAGCGGTAAAAGTGTGATTCGTTTTTTCCCCTTGATAGTAAAGGGTCGTTGTTTTCGGTTTGATTCGTATTCCGACCAAAAACTTTATTTGCAAAATAAAAGGATTTACTCCTTTACCTCTCAATCACGGATTCGAGAAAACCCATAATTCTCGTGATTTGTATCCAGGATCACTTAGAAAGTGAGAAATTGGATTATGAAATTACGAAACATAATTTTGGGAATTGATTAATAGTTCCAATTGAATCAGTATTGAATCAGTATGAGTAAGGGATCCATGGATGAAGATAGAAAGTAGGTTTCTAATCGTAACCAAATCTTCAATTTTGCTTTTACAAACCAAAATTGAATCAAAATAGCTATTAAATGATGACTCTGGTTTACTAGAGGCATCGACCCGGTTTTTTAGCTCGGTGGACAAAACCCTTTCTCAGACCGCCTCAAATAAAAATAGAGAACGAAGTAACCAGAAAGATTGTTAGAATTACCCTCTTCTAGAGGGATCATCTAGAAAGCAATCAGTAGTCAGACAAAAGCTGACATAGATGTTATGGGTAGAATTTTTTTTGTACTTTGTTCACATCCATATCCATAAAGGAGCCGAATGAAACCAAAGCTTCATGTTCGGCTTTGAATTAGAGACGCTCAAAATGCTGAATCGACGTCGACTAACCCCTAGCCTTCCAGCTAACGATGCGGGCCCGATTCCCCGCTACCCGCTTTCTTTTTTTTTTTTTCAGCGAAGAGGGGGGGGGAAAAAAAAACAAAAAAATCGGAATGAAAAGCGTCCATTGTCTAATGGATAGGACAGAGGTCTTCTAAACCTTGGTATAGGTTCAAATCCTATTGACGCAAATTTTTTCCATATTTTTTTTTTTTTTTGATACCACCAAAGACTTTCGAGTAACTTGAATTTGAGTTAATTTGAGACCCTTATTTTTTAAGAGAAATTTAAGATAAAAAGAAAGTAAGCGATCCTTTTTTATGCTTATTCCCGAAGTAGAAACCGGTCCATTTGTTCCCGAATAGCTTCTTTCGAAGGGCTTCCGCTTCCTCGGTAAACATCTTGGCAGAAGATATAATTTCTTGGAACCGAGGCTTCGTTAGTTTTTACGTAAGTCCGTAAATCAACAAGAAATTTCCTTACTTGTGCAATTTCTAACGAATCAAGATAACCGTTTGTTCCGGTATAAATAGTCATTATCTGTTCTTCCACCCCGCGGAGGACTGATTGGGATTTAGCACCACGCAATCGTTGACCTCTTGCCAATTGATTCTGAGTCGCTTTCTCGAGATCAGACGCAAATGTGCAAAGGCTTCTAATTCCGCGAATTGAGCCAGTTCCAGCTTTAATTTACAGCTACCTTTTTCATGGCTTTAATTTGAGCTGCGGACCCCACCTGGAAACGGAGATGCCGACATTAATAGCGGGCCTAATTCCAGCATTGAATAGGTCGGCGGATAAGAATATTTGGCCATCGGTAACGGAAATTACATTAGTAGGAATATAAGCCGAAACATCTCCCGATTGAGTTTCAACTATTGGCAAGGCGGTCATACTTCCTTCACCTAAACCAGAACTTGATTTAGCGGCTCTTTCCAAAAGGCGTGAATGAAAAAAAAACATCCCCCTGGATAAGCTTCGCCCAGGCGGTCTTCGTAATAAAAGAGACATTTGACGATAAGCCTGTGCTTGTTTTGAGGGATCATCATAAATGATTGAAGTGTGTCGTTCGCGATACATAAAATACTCAGCCAGAGCTGCTCCTGTATAAGGAGCGAGATATTGTAATGTAGCAGGGGAACCGCCATTTCGGCTACCACAATAGTGTATTCCATCGCCCCCTTTCCTGTAAAGCAGTTACTACCTGAGCCACAGAAGATGCTTTTTGACCTATAGCTACATAAACACATATTACATTTTGACCTTGTTGATTGAGAACCGTATCCGTGGCTGACCGCAGTTTTACCGGTCTGTCTGTCCCCAATAACTAATTCTCGCTGGCCCCGCCCTATAGGAATCATCGAATCAATAGCAATAAGTCCGGTTTGAAGAGGCTCGCATACGGAACGCCGCGAATAATACCTCGGGGCAGGAGATTCAACCAATCGAGATTCAGAAGCCGTTCGCCCCCATCAATAGGTTTAGCCAGGGGGTTATAACACGCCCTAGTGGCGTCATCACTGGAATTCGAGCAATTCTTCCTGTTAGCTGTCGAACTTCCTTCTTGTATCATCAAACCATCACCCATTAATACAACCTCAACATTATTTGATTCTAAATTCAAAGAATGAACTTCTACTACTCCTCTTTACAAGACCAATTCTTCTCGTACCATAAACCATCCTATTCATTGTAACACTATTTAGTTAAATGAAAAAAAAATAACTGAAGTCTTTGTACTGAGGCATTATTTTTTCCTTTTTTTTTTTTCAAATTTCAAAAAAGAATTAAGAAATACTCATGGTAACCATTCGAGCTGACGAAATTAGTAATATTATTCGTGAACGGATTGAACAATATAATAGAGAAGTAAAGATTGTAAATACTGGTAGCGTACTTCAAGTAGGCGACGGCATTGCTCGTATTCATGGTCTTGATGAAGTAATGGCGGGAGAATTGGTCGAATTTGAAGAGGGAACGGTAGGTATTGCTTTGAATTTAGAATCAAATAATGTTGGGGTTGTATTAATGGGTGATGGTTTGATGATACAAGAAGGAAGTTCGGTAAAAGCAACAGGAAGAATTGCTCAGATTCCAGTGAGTGACGCCTACTTAGGGCGTGTTATAAACGCCCTAGCTAAACCTATTGATGGTAGGGGCGAAATTTCAGCTTCTGAATCTCGATTAATTGAATCTCCTGCCCCGGGTATTATTTCGCGGCGTTCCGTATACGAGCCTCTTCAAACCGGACTTATTGCTATTGATTCGATGATTCCTATAGGGCGGGGCCAGCGAGAATTAATTATTGGGGACAGACAGACCGGTAAAACTGCAGTAGCCACGGATACGGTTCTCAATCAACAAGGTCAAAATGTAATATGTGTTTATGTAGCTATAGGTCAAAAAGCATCTTCTGTGGCTCAGGTAGTAACTGCTTTACAGGAAAGGGGGGCGATGGAATACACTATTGTGGTAGCCGAAATGGCGGATTCCCCTGCTACATTACAATATCTCGCTCCTTATACAGGAGCAGCTCTGGCTGAATATTTTATGTATCGCGAACGACACACTTCAATCATTTATGATGATCCCTCAAAACAAGCACAGGCTTATCGTCAAATGTCTCTTTTATTACGAAGACCGCCTGGGCGCGAAGCTTATCCAGGGGATGTTTTTTATTTA
>JAHSUH010001896.1:10000-13166 GCA_025388415.1 Cynanchum wilfordii
AATAGATCCTCCATTTTTCTACCACATATCCTATTTGGATATCAAGAACCGAGTTTCTTTCTAGAAAAAACACGAACTTTCTAGGAAATCTAGGAAATTTAGGAAATTTGTAAGAATTTTTCAATTTAAATAATTTAGATTTCAGATTAAGGATCTTAGCGAAAACTTACAGCAGCTTGCCAAACGAAAGCTAAGAGAAAAAGAACACGGGTATGACTGGCATAACATCTACGACGGGGTTCAAAAAGCGTAGGCCCCGGGCAATTTTCCGAAGAAAAACTACTTGAATAAAAGGCAGAATTAAGACAGATACAGATCAAACTAAAGATATTAAGCATAACAGACATTTTGTTCTTGGAGATAATTGCATTTTGATTGAGTTATTGATATGATATAAGGGAAAATTTAGGTAGACAAAAATCCTTCTTTTCTTTTGAACTCACCCAATCAAAAACCTCCAATTCTCAAAAGAGAATAGAGGAAATCATACTTTCATACAATATCTTAATTGAATTATATCTAATGATCAATAAATTAAGTTTAATTCTATATTCAAAAAAATCCTAGTAATTAGTAATAATCTAAATATCTATAGAATTAATTAGATTGGAGTTGACAAATAACGAATATTATATTAATTTATATTAATTAAAATTTTAATTAATTAAAATTTTAAATGAAAAATATTTCAAAAAATATTTAAATATTAAATAGTAATTACTAATTATAATTAATTATATAATTATATACTAATTAATTATACTTTATAATTATACTTTATTTAGTAGTATCGAAAGTAGTATCGAATAGAAATCGAAATGGGGCGTGGCCAAGTGGTAAGGCAACGGGTTTTGGTCCCGGCATTCGAAGGTTCGAATCCTTCCGTCCCAGAGCATATTCATTATGTTAGAATAGAATAAAGATTTTTTTGAATGGGCTAAAGTCTAATGTTAGCTGGAATTTCTTCTTTCTTTCTTTTTTTTATCTTTTATGCATGAATCATATCTTTATTGAATCGAGTACAAATGACACGCAAATGTAATTGACTCTATTTCTGATCCAGGTAAATGGGGAACATGGGTTCCAAGAGTTGGAATTTTTTAAAAAAGGGGGTCTCTTTTCACCCTATGCCCAATCCCATCTTGTTTCGGGAAGTTAGTTATTTAGAAAAGCATTCCGTCCCATATTTTTTTTTCTATTTTATCAATATTTGGATTTTCAAGGATCCTATCTATTATTTCTTATCCTAGAAACAAAATTTTTAGGAATTTTTATATAGATTTCTTAATTCTAACTATTTTGGTACTAATCAAATTCAGTCAAAGTCAATAGGATTAATTCTCCTAAGGGGTTAGGCTAAAATAAAAAAGGAGCAACTTAATTTGTTAATTTGGACTTGTTGGAATTTGTACCTAGCCAGTCCGCATCCCTGATCATAATTCCCATTTTTTTTCTCTTATGTCCCATTAGTCCTGTAGTACCCGGGGGGCGAATGCATTAACCGAAGATATTCAAATTTCTGCGTCTGCCTGAATTGCATTAACAAAAAAATTATATATGTTATATATGTAATTATATATCCATCCGATGTATTTTCTTTGAATAAGTATTTCGTGTTTGGCCCTAATAAATAATTGTAAATTTACGTAACACTTAAGAGGGAGTGTTTTATATCTTTTATTATCTTTTATTCACTTTCTATTCTATTATGTATGGCAAGATTGGATTAGCGAAATCTTGCTGAACTACACAGCTTAAACAAAATAACATAAAAAATGAGGAAATGTTTAACGTATATGTATCCTTCTATTCTATTTTTTTCTATTTTTGTGAAAAAGGTTTTTGATCCCCCTGATTTGAAATTTTTAAATAAAAATAGAAAATATTTACCCCTAACCTTTAATCTATTAATCTATTATTAAATAGAAATTTTTTAAATTAAGAGGACTTGCTAAAAACTTATTCAGAAAACTCTTTACCGATTTATAGCTATATTCTTTATATACCGATCTATAACTATATATAAAATCTCTATTGTATTTATAGAACAATTTATAGAACAAAGGGATATAGATTACGATGTCTACAAACCAATGACTATTCATGATTCCATGATTGAATCAATTCCATACTGGGTCCAAATTACAAATTAGAAGAATGTTATGGTAAAACTTCGTTTGAAACGATGTGGTAGAAAGCAACGTGCGACTTGAAGGACATGATCCATTGTGGATTCTTTCTTATATCCACCATTTTCGATTTGTATAGTAATGAAGGTGCTCTTGGCTTCGACATCCGTTGGTAACCTAAATAGTCCATGATGGAGCTCGAGTAGAAAGTATTAATTCATTTCTCAGGACAAGAATCTAGGGTTAATGCAAATCAATAAATTGGGAACCTTCGTGAATATATCTTCGATTTCGATATAGAAATGGAAGGGATCCTATTCGAACAAGTTTCCAATTCAAAAGGAAAATTTGTTGGAATTAATCAAACCGTTTCGATCAAAAGAAGGAATTTAGTGTCCGTAGGATTCTTTGATAGAAGGAAATAAAAAAAAAAAAAAGGGGTATGTTGCTACCATTTTGAAAGGGATTAAGAAGCACTGAAGTAATGCCTAAACCCAAGGATTTAAAACAAAGATAAAGGATCCCAGAACAAGGAAACACAATGTTTTAATCGTCTCACTAACTGGGCCAGACTTAGAATCCAAATATATTTTAACCGAGACAAACACAAAAGGGGGTAAAGACTACCCAATAAACGAAAGATTCTCTTTGAATTATTTGAGAGTTATCCAACTTGAGTTATATAAGAATGGTTTTTTTTTTTTCTTTTGAAAGAAGCAAAGAAAACAGACTTAAAACCCCAGTCTAATTAATTTGATGATTTTATAGAACCTTTTTTCATTTATGAATTTATCTTCTGAATTCCATACCATAGATAAAAACTTCAAATCCAATCTTTTTTCTCGAGCCGTACGAGGAGAAAACTTCCTATACGTTTCTAGGGGGTGTATTGTTCATCTACATCTATCTCAATGAGTCGTCTATCGAATCAAGTTGCAATTGATGCTCGATCTCGAAGAGAAGAAAAAGATCTTCAGAAAGTAGGGTTTTGAATGATCCGATAAAGAATCAAAACTTATTTAAACGTTCCTGCTCTT
>JAHSUH010001898.1:0-10420 GCA_025388415.1 Cynanchum wilfordii
AAGCTAAGGAATGACAAATATGAAAATCAGAGCTTCTGTTCAGTAAAATTTGTGAAAAATGTCGACTAATCCGCAGGCGGGGGCGAATTATAGTAATTTGTTCCAATCCGAGACATAAACAAAGGCAGGGATAATCACACTCGCTAAATGAAACGGTATAAATAAGGAATCTGTTTTAATATGAAATGAAATGGATATATCCATATATCTCTAACTCATATTTTCGAGATGATAAAATATGGCAAAGCTATACCGAGAATTGGTTCGCGCAGGAATGTACGTATTGGGTCACGTAAGAGTGCACGTAGAATCCCAGGGGGAGTTATTCATGTTCAAGCAAGTTTCAATAATACCATTGTGACCGTTACAGATGTACGGGGTAGGGTGGTTTCTTGGTCCTCTGCTGGTACTTGTGGATTCAAGGGTACGAGAAGAGGGACACCATTTGCTGCTCAAACCGCGGCAAGAAATGCTATTCGTACAGTAGTGGATCAAGGTATGCAACGAGCGGCGGTCATGATAAAAGGCCCCGGTCTCGGGAGAGACGCGGCTCTCCGAGCTATTCGTAGAAGTGGTATATTATTAACTTTTTGTACGGGATGTAACCCCTATGCCACATAATGGCTGTAGACCTCCGAAAAAAAGACGTGTGTAGAAATGCACATTGAAGAACTTTCAAGAGAAACAAGAGAAATAAATGATTCAATGATCTAATGAAATTATATTACTATGGTTCGAGAGAAAATAACAGTATCTACTCGGACACTACAGTGGAAATGTGTTGAATCAAGAACAGAGAGTAAACGTCTTTATTATGGGCGTTTTTATTCTGTCTCCACTTCTGAAAGGTCAAGCCGACACAATAGGCATTGCGATGCGAAGAGCTTTGCTTGGAGAAATAGAAGGAACATGTATTACACATGTCAAATTTGATAAAATACCGCATGAATACTCTACCATAAGGTATTCAAGAATCAGTACATGAAATCTTAATGAATTTGAAACAAATTGTATTGAGAAGTAATCTATATGAAACTTGTGACGCCTATATTTGTGTCAGGGGACCCAGATATGTAACTGCCCAAGATATCGTCTTACCACCTTATGTAGAAATAGTTGATAATACACAACATATAGCTAGCTTGACGGAACCGATCAATTTGTGTATTGTATTACAAATCGAGAGAAATCGCGGATATCTTATACAAACGCCACAGAACGTTCAAGATGGAAGTTATCCTATCGATGCTGTATTCATGCCTGTTCGAAATGCAAATCATAGTATTCATTCTTATGGGAATGGGGGGAAAAAAAAAGAGATACTTTTTCTCGAAATATGGACAAACGGAAGTTTAACTCCGAAAGAAGCACTTCATGAAGCATCGCGGAATCTGATTGATTTGTTTATTCCCTTTTTACATATGGAAGAAGAAAACTCACATTTAGAGAACAATCAACACGCGGTTCCTTTATTCCCTTTTACTTTTCACGATAAACTGAATAAACTCATTAAAAAGAAAAAAGAAATAGCATTGAAATCTATTTTTATTGACCAATTAGAATTGCCTCCCAGGATCTATAATTGCCTCAAAGGTCCAATATCTATACACTATTGGACCTTTTGAATAACAGTCAAGAAGACCTTATGAAAATTGAACATTTTCGCATAGAAGATGTAAAACAGATATTGGTCGTTCTAGAAAAACATTTGGCAATTTTTTTACCCAAAAAAAAGTTTAAAATCTATTGAATTTACTTCGTCTTTTTTTTATTTAAAAATGAAAATATATTTTGAATCTTTAGTACAATTCATATATTCTAGATAGATTCAGAATTTGATTGAATAGATGTATCTAGGGGTAATTACTTTAGAAGCTATTATTCCCTAGATACACAATACACACGTCGTGTTATTTCACAATTGAATTAAAAAAGACCTAAAGTTAGGGATTTATCAATAGGTAATGTTGCACCAATACCCAACCAAAGGGCGACTGCGGTACCAATCAAAAAGACGGTTGTCGCTACCGGACGACGAAATGGATTTTGAAATTTATTAACATTTTCTAAAAAAGGGTACCGTTAATAATCCTGTAGGTACTGAAACCATTAAAAGAACACCCAATAATTTATTGGGTACTGTACGAAGTATTTGAAATACGGGAAAGAAATACCATTCCGGTAATATTTCCAATGGAGTTGCAAACGGATCCGCCGGTTCACCAATCATTGATGGTTCTAGAACCGCTAAGCCTACGGTACATGCAATAGTACCTAGAATTACTACGGGAAAAATATATAAAAGGTCATTGGGCCATGCAGGCTCTCCGTAATAATTATGACCCATACCTTTAGCCAATTTAGCTCTTAATACAGGATCATTCAAGTCGGGTTTTTTGTTATTGGGATAGGTGAATTCTTATCGATCCATCCCCGAAAGAACCGGACATGATAGTTTTTCATCATCCGGCTCGAGCAAGAATCAAAAGAACAAAACGAATCCAGATAAAATATATATTTTACATATACTATACCTATAAATGAATGGATTAAGTGTAAGAAAAATTTTACTGAATTCTTTTTCTGGAGTTGCAAATATCGATTCCAAGGAGTTCAGTTCTTACAAGTAAATGCTCAATACCCAAGTAGGCTTACAAAGTTGATCATGATATGATCAAGTGCTTTCTGGGCCGTCTCAGACCTTACGATTGGTATTTATTCCCCCTAATATTTTGGGGTACGCACAAAAGGCTTACTTGTTACTAATATAGCCCCTGTTCTTCTTTAGACCGCCCGTTTCACTCCAATAGTATTAGTATGAATGATCGTGTCAATGCAGAGGAAATGAATGCATTTCTATACTATATATACTATTAAATATACTATTAAATCTTAAGCTTAAGTAAGTGAAAAAAATAAACTAGATATATTATCTTTTATCTATTTCATTTCCGGATTTTACGGAGCCTGCTCATGGACAACATGATTCGGATCTGATCATAGAAACAATTCTCTTCAAGCAACCCAGCCTATCCTATGTATAGGGCTTACACGGCGGTTGGAACAAAGACACATTTGGTTTGTAAATTGCAATCCCAATGTGGCAAGCATATAGCTACACAGACTAATCAATAATTCAAGTCACACACTCCCATAATCCATTTTCTATTCAGAGAATTCCCCTCAACAATTCCTGTCAAATAAATAATATTAGGGAGTTTGGGAAATATCCAAATACATGTCTTATTTTTTTTAATAATCCATATTTATAGCAATGAAATACTATTATTCCTTCCCCAAGTGATAAATAATTGATTCCAAATTCCAAATATCGATGAAATATCTTCTCTATAAAGGACCAGAAATACCCTGTTTCCGTATCATTGGAAAGTGCATTAACATAAATACGGCAGTAAGAAGGGGTAATACAAAAGTGTGTAAACTATAAAACCGAGTCAAGGTGGATTGTCCCACACTAGCACTTCCACGCAATAATTCTACCAAAGGGGATCCTATTACAGGAATAGCTTCAGGTACACCTGTTACAATTTTCACTGCCCAATAACCAATTTGATCCCAGGGTAAGGAATAACCAGTTACGCCAAAAGACGCAGTCAATACAGCTAGAACCACACCTGTAACCCAAGTCAATTCGCGAGGTTTTTTAAATCCACCGGTAAGATACACACGAAATACATGCAGGATCATCATTAGGACCATCATACTTGCCGACCATCTATGAACTGATCGGATTAACCAACCAAAATTAGCTTCAGTCATTATGTATTGAACGGAAGCAAAAGCTTCAGTAACAGTCGGACGATAGTAAAAAGTCATAGCAAATCCCGTAGCTACTTGTACTAAAAAACAAGTAAGCGTAATTCCACCTAAACAATAAAATATATTGACGTGGGGGGGACGTATTTACTAGTTATATCATCCGCAATCGCCTGAATCTCGAGACGTTCTTCCGAACCAATCATAAACTTTATTGAGATAGGTGGAACTCCCCCTCTGAGAACCGTATATGAGACTTTCATCTCGTACAGCTCAAGCAAAAACACCCAAATACTAATTGAATATGTAATGGAAAGTTTGAAACTTTTTATTTTGAATCTTTGGTCCAATCTTCTTTGAAGGTACGAAAGAAGAAAAATCCGAAAGCTTTTTTTTTGTTTGTGGCGATAATACGAAAATCTCAAGTTGGCTCAGCGGTCTTTATGTTGATCCGTACAGGCCTCTTGATTCCTCTTTTTCCTATTAATTTTTATGTATAATAATATGACTTTTATTATTTCTTATTGTATTGATAGGAATTTTCTTGTTAAGAACCCTATAAATATAAAAATATAAATATGAATTGATTAAAACCTCAGATTCATACTAGAACCACGATGATTCAATAAAAAAATACTAAGTTAAGTCAAGGATTCCCCGAGTAAGAACCTTTTGACCATCACTTATTCCATGAATATATAGACTGACTCAATATTCAAAGAAAGTCTTTTCTTCTATTTCTATTTTGACCAAAAGAAAAATGTTTCGATTTTAAAATTCGAATTCTTTGAAAATGGGTTGGAGTCCGGATACGAGGTCTGAAGATTAAGTATGAATCATAGTTCAAAAATTTCTTAATCTATTTCGTGTCCCAGATACTAGAAAAAATATCCGACGAAGTAGAACCATCTCTATCAAGATGACAGAACCATTTTCTGTACTATCAATAGGATCGATTAGAACAAGTCACACACTCATATTCCGGAAATACAGAAACAAAGAAATTCCGCGATTGAACTCCCAAAATAAAATAGAATGGGCTCAAAACCCGGGTTCTAAATGATTTATTTTGTAAAACTTTTGCGATTCTTATAGATCTAATTCATTGAAATTCCATCCAATAAAACGGAAGAATTATAAATTTCCAAAATAATAGATAGAAATACTGTAAATAGGGCCATTGCGACACCCATCAAAGGAGTTGTTCCCCACCCAGGGGCTACTTTACCATATTCCGAATTCAATGGTTTTAATAAACTCCCTGCATTAGTTCGTCTTGGAGCAGATTTAGAACTGTTCTCAACAGTTTGTGTAGCCATAAATCCTATTGTATGCATTGAGATCTGTTGACTTTGTATACCATTCCATCGTAAATAAATGATCTTATCATAGATCCTTTTGGGCCTTGAAATTATATAAGAATGGAAACAGCAACCCTTGTAGCCGTCTTTCTGTCTGGTTTACTTGTAAGTTTTACTGGGTACGCCTTATATACCGCTTTTGGGCAACCTTCTCAACAACTAAGAGATCCGTTTGAGGAACATGGGGACTAGTTGAAGTAATGAGCCTCGCGATATTAATATTGCGAGGCTCATTACTTCAATTGAGATAATGAAAAATCATTTCAACCTTTTAGTTGAAATTTTAGGCAGTTCTCGAAAAAGATAGCGAAAAAAATTATTCCTAGAGTCGAGACTAAGAGGAATGTATAAACCAGTGCTTCCATAGATTCGATCGCGGTTTACAATTATAGCTTCCATACCTGTTTACTTATTTTTATTTTCTTTTTTTGGTTTTTTGGGGGGACCAGAGAAATCTTGGTCTGAATCATGACTTTTGCTTTTTCTTTATCTGCGCGCTGGTCCCCTATGACAAATTCTAAAAAAAAAAAGAAGAGAGACAAAAGATAACAAAGCAGTGTTGTATCAGACTGCCGGTCTTCTTGTAGTCGGATCCCCAACTTTTTGGAATGTTCCAAATTCTACTTGAGAATCCAAATCCGGGTCAATCCCGGCAAAAACATCTCTGAACAAGGTTCTAGCACCATGCCAAATGTGTCCGAAGAAGAAGAGCAAAGCAAATGAAGCATGTCCAAAAGTAAACCAACCCCTCGGACTGCTACGAAAAACACCATCGGATTTCAAAGTAGCACGATCTAATTCAAAAATTCCACCCAATTGAGCGCGTCTAGCATATTTTTCCGTGGCGGGATCACATAACTCACTCCGTTGGTTCGCCGCCGTAGAACTCAGCAGTTGCACCTGCTTGTTCAACACTATGCTTCGATTTGCCCCAAAAACGCAACTAGCCCTTCGATGTTCGGTGTTTTGCCGGATTGACCCGGGTTTGGATTCTCAAGAGAGGGGCTTCAAAAGTTGGGGACCGACTGCAGAGACCGGCAGTCTGATACAACACTGCTGTTTTTCTTTTGTCTCTCTTCTCTCCTTTTTTTTTAGAATTTGTCAGGGCCGCGCGCGATAAAGAAAAAGCAAAAGTCATGATTCAGACCAAGAATTCCTGTCCCCCTAAAAACCATAAAAGAAAATAAAAATAAGTAAACAGGTATGGAAGCTATAATTGTAAGCCGCGATCGAATCTATGGAAGCACTGGTTTATACATTCCTCTTAGTCTCGACTCTAGGAATAATTTTTTTCGCTATCTTTTTTCGAGAACCGCCTAAAATTTCAACTAAAAGGTTGAAATGATTTTCATTATCTCAATTGAAGTAATGAGCCTCGCAATATTAATATCGCGAGGCTCATTACTTACAGTCCCATGTTCCTCAAACGGATCTCTTAGTTGTTGGAAGGTGCCCAAAGCGGTATATAAGGCGTACCCAGTAAAACTTACAAGTAAACCAGACAGAAAGACGGCTACAAGGGTTGCTGTTTCCATTCTTATATAATTTCAAGGCCCAAAAGGATCTATGATAAGATCATTTATTTACGATGGAATGGTATACAAAGTCAACAGATCTCAATGCATACAATAGGATTTATGGCTACACAAACTGTTGAGAACAGTTCTAAATCTGCTCCAAGACGAACTAATGCAGGGAGTTTATTAAAACCATTGAATTCGGAATATGGTAAAGTAGCCCCTGGGTGGGAACAACTCCTTTGATGGGTGTCGCAATGGCCCTATTTACAGTATTTCTATCTATTATTTTGGAAATTTATAATTCTTCCGTTTTATTGGATGGAATTTCAATGAATTAGATCTATAAGAATCGCAAAGTTTTACAAAATAAATCATTTAGAACCCGGGTTTTGAGCCCATTCTATTTTATTTTGGGAGTTCAATCGCGGAATTTCTTTGTTTCTGTATTTCCGGAATATGAGTGTGTGACTTGTTCTAATCGATCCTATTGATAGTACAGAAAATGGTTCTGTCATCTTGATAGAGATGGTTCTACTTCGTCGGATATTTTTTCTAGTATCTGGGACACGAAATAGATTAAGAAATTTTTGAACTATGATTCATACTTAATCTTCGGACCTCGTATCCGGACTCCAACCCATTTTCAAAGAATTCGAATTTTAAAATCGAACCTTTTTCTTTTGGTCAAAATAGAAATAGAAGAAAGACTTTCTTTGAATATTGAGTCAGTCTATATATTCATGGAATAAGTGATGGTCAAAGGTTCTTACTCTGGGGAATCCTTGACTTAACTTAGTAATTTTTTATTGAATCATCGTGGTTCTAGTATGAATCTGAGGTTTTAATCAATTCATATTTATATTTTTATATTTATAGGGTTCTTAACAAGAAAATTCCTATCAATACAATAAGAAATAAATAAAGTCATATTATTATACATAAAAATTAATAGGAAAAAGAGGAATCAAGAGGCCTGTACGGATCAACATAAAGACCGCTGAGCCAACTTGAGATTTTCGTATTATCGCCACACAAAAAAAAAAAGCTTTCGGATTTTTCTTCTTTCGTACCTTCAAAGAAGATTGGCCAAAGATTCAAAATAAAAAGTTTCAAACTTTCCATTACATATTCAATTAGTATTTGGGTGTTTTTGCTTGAGCTGTACGAGATGAAAGTCTCATATACGGTTCTCAGAGGGAGTTCCACCTATCTCAATAAAGTTTATGATTGGTTCGAAGAACGTCTCGAGATTCAGGCGATTGCGGATGATATAACTAGTAAATACGTCCCCCCACGTCAATATATTTTATTGTTTAGGTGGAATTACGCTTACTTTTTTTAGTACAAGTAGCTACGGGATTTGCTATGACTTTTACTATCGTCCGACTGTTACTGAAGCTTTTGCTTCCGTTCAATACATAATGACTGAAGCTAATTTTGGTTGGTTAATCCGATCAGTTCATAGATGGTCGGCAAGTATGATGGTCCTAATGATGATCCTGCATGTATTTCGTGTGTATCTTACCGGTGGATTTAAAAAACCTCGCGAATTGACTTGGGTTACAGGTGTGGTTCTAGCTGTATTGACTGCGTCTTTTGGCGTAACTGGTTATTCCTTACCCTGGGATCAAATTGGTTATTGGGCAGTGAAAATTGTAACAGGTGTACCTGAAGCTATTCCTGTAATAGGATCCCCTTTGGTAGAATTATTGCGTGGAAGTGCTAGTGTGGGACAATCCACCTTGACTCGGTTTTATAGTTTACACACTTTTGTATTACCCCTTCTTACTGCCGTATTTATGTTAATGCACTTTCCAATGATACGGAAACAGGGTATTTCTGGTCCTTTATAGAGAAGATATTTCATCGATATTTGGAATTTGGAATCAATTATTTATCACTTGGGGAAGGAATAATAGTATTTCATTGCTATAAATATGGATTATTAAAAAAAATAAGACATGTATTTGGATATTTCCCCCAACCCCCTAATATTATTTATTTGACAGGAATTGTTGGGGAATTCTCTGAATAGAAAATGGATTATGGGGGTGTGTGACTTGAATTATTGATTAGTCTGTGTAGCTATATGCTTGCCACATTGGGATTGCAATTTACAAACCAAATGTGTCTTTGTTCCAACCGCCGTGTAAGCCCTATACATAGGATAGGCTGGGTTGCTTGAAGAGAATTGTTTCTATGATCAGATCCGAATCTCATTACTGTATTTCTGATCGTGGAGTAAGCGAGCGATCTAAAGAAGAACGGGCTGTACTAGTAACAAGTAAACAGTACCAAAAATTGTTAGGTGTTCTTTTTGTGGTTTCAGTGCCTGCAGGATTATTAACGGTACCCCTTTTAGAAAATGTTAATAAATTTCCAAAATCCATTTCGTCGTCCAGTAGCGACAACCGTCTTTCGATTAGTACCGCAGTCGCCCTTTGGTTGGCTATTGGTGCAACATTACCTATTGATAAATCCTAACTTAGGTCTTTTTAATTCAATTGTGAAATAACACGACGTGTATTGTGTATCTAAAGAATAATAACTTCTAAAGCAATTACCCCTAGATCATCTATTCAATCAAATTCTGAATCTATCTAGAATATATGAATTGTACTAAAGATTCAAAGTATTTTTCATTTTTAAAATAAAAGACGAAGCAAATTCAATGGATTTTTAAACTTTTTTCGGTAAAAACTTGCGATATTTTCTCTAGAACGACCAATATCTGTTTTACGCTCTTCTATGCGAAAATATTCAAGTATAAAGATCTTCGTGAACGTTCAAGGTCAAGTAAAAGCTAGAGTCTGGAAGGCAATTTATTGTCATGAAAATAGATTTCAATGCTTTTTCTTTTTCTTTTTTATGTTTATTCGAATTATCGAAAGTAACAAAGAGAAAGGAACCGCGTGAGATTGTTCTCTAAGTGTGGTTTTCTTCTTCCTATGTAGCAAAGGGAATAAACAAGTCAATCCCGCGATGCTTCATGAAGTGCTTCTTTCGGAGTTAAACTTCCGTTTGTCCATATTTCGAGAAAAGTATCTCTTCTTTTTTTTCATCCCCATTCCCATAAGAATGAATACTATGATTTGCATTTCGAACAGGCATGAATACAGCATCGATAGGATAACTTCCATCTTGACGTTCTGCGCGTATTTGGGGCCTCTCCGCATTTCTCTGTATTGTAGAACTCACATAGATCGAATCCTCGAAAAGCAACATGTTGTGTATTATCGGCTATTTCAATAGAAGGAAAGACGATATCATGGCAGTTACATATCTGGGTCCCCTGAGACAAATATAGGCGTCACAAGTTTCATATAGAGTACTTCTCAATACAATTTGTTTCAAATTCGTAAAGATTTCATGTACCGGTAAGTGAATGCCCTTTATGGTAGAGTATTCATGCGGTATTTTATCAAATTTGACATGTGTAATACATGTTCCTTCTATTTCTCCAAGCGAAGCTCGCCGCATCGCAATACTATTGTGTCTGCTTAATGTTTCGAAGTGAGAACAAGAAAAACGCCCATAATAAGACGTTTGCTCTGAGTTACCGATTCAACACATTTCCACTGAGGGCACGAGAAAACAGGCTCTCAGCCCTTTTCTCTCGAACCAGTAATGCTAATTCATTAGATCATTGAATCGTTATTTCTCTTGTTGAGATTCTTCAATGTGCATTTCTACACATTTCGGAGGTCTCCCAACCAGTCCCATAATGACATACAGCAAAAGTTAATAATATACCACTTCTAC
>JAHSUH010001899.1:0-14485 GCA_025388415.1 Cynanchum wilfordii
ACGAGGCACAAGGATAATCAACTTAAAATATAGAGGTGTAAACTCTATTGATTTCCTCGAGTTAAAGAAGATATAGAGTATAAACTCTTATTCTTCAATGTCCTCCGGACAATATACTTAGTCTCATTTAACAGACGTTGAAACATAATACTTACAATGTAGAGAGAGAATCGAAGATTTTTTGCAAAAATTGGATCTGCTTAATTCATTCACAAGGCTTCTCTTAAATAGAGAAGAGGACTTACAAACGTAGCTTACTTCGGATCAATAATTGAAAGACAATAATTGAAATTACATTATTACAAAAGGACTTTAATAAAGCAACTTTAATAAAGAAAAGAAAAAGCAAAAAGTAAAGTAACTTTGCTAAAAGTTGTCGGCCATGATGTTTATTTATTTGTCATGTAGTCCTTTAGTCAGGTTGGTTGAGTGTATCATGATTTCCACGATCTATTGTCGGCTGAGTGTTCTGCTGATGTCGTTGTCGAATTTGCTGTTCATGTTGAATAATCCGTAACTTCAAAGCTTGACTTTCTTGAACAAGCTGAATAATTCGATTTGTTAACTGCTCATTAATTAGAAGAAGTTGGGCATTCCTTGTACTATATCTCTGATTCATACTTTGGAGAAGTTCAATTTGATTTTGGGCTCGTTGTAGACGAACTCGGGAAAATCTTTGCTCATTTTGAATTTGTTGTTGTAGAGTCTCTAATTGGCTGATTAAATGTTGATTTTCTTGATGCTCATTCATGTTTATCTGCTAAAAAAGCTTTGAGGTTGTCCATAACCCGGTAACTCGGACTCATTATGCTCAGACGAATCTTCTGATAATATCTCTTCATAAACCCGATCTAATCTTTTCTTCAGGGCTTCCATTTCCTGTTTCTTTTTTAATTTTTGTTCAAACCTTTGATTAACAGAAAAAGGAACACTTTCTTTTTTCCTTTGCTCATCATATTGTTTCCACCATTTGATCTTAGTCATCCTGCTCGGAACAGTCTGTCTATGTTTATCGGTTACTTTAGTCAATGACCATTCAACAATCCACGGAAATTTCATTTTAAAGAAGAACATAAGTTCTTTCTGCACAGTTGTCAAACTTAAAGCGGCAACATCGGAAGGTTTTGCCCGATCCATAAAATCCATTAATCGTGTCAACTTATCCTTTGGTAAAATTTGTCCATTAATTCCGAATTGTTCCCACCATGCATAGAACCATGCAGGAATTTGCTCGGGTAGTTCCATCTTTAACTGAAAGAACCAAGTATGTGAAAATGGACGGATAAACAGAAAATTCTTCCATGCCTGAATATAATCAATATAATTAAATGTGGGAGGCAGCATTTTCATATCTGCCGGAAACGCTATCGGAGCAACCATGGACGGGAATGTCCATGTCTTGATAGAATAAATATTCTTAATCGTGCATTTTGAGTAAGAAATTCTCTGCATACCGGGCCTATCGCGGTCATCTTGATAGGCATTCTCAATTAACACAGATTCGGTATATAGCAAAACTGCTTCATACCAATCTCTTGTTCTTAAAGGATCTGCTGAGATGAAATAGAAACCTTTAATGAAGACATAGTCAATTAAATCTTTATAGTTCAATCCATCAAATTCTTCATCTAAGGAGATAATTGGATCAACAAATTTTTCAATCCAACCATTCTTTGAATCATTAGGAGAAGAAGGGATATTCCGAGAAGAAGATTCTGCTGAGGGTAAAGTAGGAAAATCAGCTAAGTTTGAAAACAACTGTTTAAATGGAGCTCTGGGTGAAGGAGTAGATTGAGGTGTGGATGATGTTGGCTTATAAGGTGAAAGGGTTTTACTTACGAATTTATTTTGATATTGGGGAGATGATGGTCGTAAAGACAAAGTCTTATCTGCTGAAAGTGGGGAAAAACGATTTTGCTCGGTCGCCTAGTAGGGGACGGATCGGTTTTGCTCGGGGGCACGAGGTCGAAAATTACTCATTTCGATCCTGCAAAAACTCTCTAGTCAAATAATCTGGCAAAGAATTTGATTCTCCTTTAATAAATTCAATAGTAAAATCAAAAGCGGATAAGATGGCTTGCCATCTAGCAAAAATCTGTTTAGAAACTAAATTTTTAACATCCTTTTCTAAAACATCCTTGGCTGATTTGCAATCAATTCGTAAAATAAAGGTTTTATTAATCAAATCATCTTGAAATTTAGTAATGCATAAAACAATAGATAAAATTTCTTTTTTAATAGTAGAATAATTTTTCTGCGAAGAGATCCAGATACCTGAATGGTACCTTACCAATTGCTCGGTTTTTGTATCGGGTAGTCTTTGCTTCAAGATGCCACCGTAGCCCTGCTCGGATGCATCCGTTTCAACTACCATGAGGGCGTCCGGATGTGGAATCCCGAGGCATGGCAAACTCTGAACAGTTTCTTTAATCTTTTTAACTACTTGTGTATGTTCATCAGACCATGGCAAAGCATTTTTTCTTAATCTTTTATATAAGGGTTCAATTATGATTCGCAAATTTTTAATAAAATCGGACACATAATTTAGACAACCTAAAAATCTTTGTAAGCTGTTGTTTTCCTTTTTAATTCATCGGGAAACTTAGATGCAAATTCAATTACTCTGCAAATTGGTTTATATGTTCCTTGACTCAACTCATGACCAAGAAATCTACATGTAGTTAAAAACAATTTCATTTTAGGCTTAGATAAAACTAAACCATTTTGCTTAACAATTTTATAGAAAATATGCAGATGCTTAAAATGTTGATCAATAGATTTAGAAAAGATGAGCACATCATCAATATAAACAATGCAAAATTCAGTATAAGGATTGAATATATCATTCATCATGTTTTGGAATTCAGAAGGTGCATTCTTTAAACCAAATGGCATAACATTCCACTCAAAGTGTCCAAAAGGGACAGTAAATGCAGTTTTATATTTATCTTTTTCATCTACTTGAATTTGCCAAAATCCAGATTTTAAATCAAACTTTGAATAAACATTTGCACCATAAGTACGTTTTAATAAATCTCTTTTATTAGGAATAGGGTATCTAATCCATTGTAACGCAGTATTCAACGGTTTATAATTAATAACTAATCGAGGAGTACCTCTCTCCTTTTCAGCAGCATTATTTACATAGAATGCAGCACAACTCCAAGGAGACTTGGAATGTCTAATTAGTTTTTTATCTAATAAGCTTTGAATTTCTTTTTTACAATACTCAACTAATTCCTTATTCATTTGTATTGGCCTAGCTTTTGTTGGAATATCTTTATCAGTAAATGTTGATTCATAAGGTAAAGAAACTATATGTTTCTTTCTATTCCAGAAGGCATTTGGTAATTCGGAACAAACATCGAAATATAATTTATTTTGAAAATCATTAATTTGTTTTTTAATTTTTTCAGTTTCTAATAACTCTTTTATTTTTTCAACTTTTACTTCTTCCTTTAAATAATTAATCGATTAGTAATACAATTAATTTTGTGAATTGTTTCACTTTTTAAATTATTTACTTCTTTTCGAAGGAGAAGTAACAAAATCAAATAAAATATCTTCACCTAAAATATTAGTCATTATACCATCTTTATTAACTGTAAAGGGATAAATTTGAGTAAGAAAAGGAGTTCCTAAAAGAATCCTTTGGGATAAATCTTTAACTAAAATAAAAGTATTCTTAAAACAAATTTGTTTATTACAAATTAAAGCATTACTAAGTTTATACTTAACCTTTAATTTAGATCCACTAGCAGTGTTTAATCTTTCTTTAGTTTTTTCAAAAAATCTTGTAGGTACTAAACCTTCTTGTATACAGTTATGATCAGCACCACTATCAACTAAAGCTACCGCATCAATAACTACTTCATTTTTAATCTTAATTTTAATATGTATATACCAACGTTGCATATTAATTCTCGAAATTAAAGCTATATAATCAGTTTCATCAATATTATCTAATTCTTCAAGAACTATCTGTTTTCCTTTATTAAGGTTTTCTTTCTCTACTTTGCTTAATATACCAACTTGTAATTGAAGTTCTTTTACTTCTATTTTTAAATCATTAATTTCTTTTTGTAAATCTCCTATAGTTACTTGATTAGATTTTTTAAATTTTTCAGTTACATCTTTAAAATTAAATGGCTTAATTTCATGTTTATGAATATCAGTAATAATCATATCTTTTAATTTTAATAAATATTCGTTTTAACTTCATCATCTTTAATCTTATCTATTAATTCTAAAAAGAATTGTTTATCATCGGCTGATATAACATTAATAGTTGGATAACAAATACCTATGTTATTAACACAATTATCATTATCACTTTCTTCACTAGATGAATCAATTAACTCATTAATTTGTTCATTAAAGTCTTCTTCGAACTAGCTATATCATTATCTGTTTGATCTTGATCAATTAGTTCTAATATTTGTTTTTTATGTTCATCATCTATAGTAAGATTATTAACCTTTTCCTTTAATCTACAATATTTCAAGTATGACCAATTTTACCACATTTATAACATTTTAATTTTGAATAATGTCTTGGACTATCTTTTTGTTCAGTAGGTTTCTTCGAAAATGTTTTCTTATAAGGTTTTTTAGAATAATTTTTAGAATATTCCTTAAAATGATTCTTATATCTAGGTTTAGAATAATTTTTATATTTAGACTTATGTTTTCTTATTTTATTTGAAGGAGCACTAATTTTCTCGGTATTTATATCAAATTGTTCACAAAATCCACCTAATTCTTTAGATAAAGTATGGTTATCATTTTTAACCCTATTAGTCAATTTGATATCATTACATAATGCTAAACCAGTTATATTCACATAATTTATCAAATCTCCATATGTTAATTGTTCATAAGGGATTTCATTAGAATAAGTTTCTTTTAATTTCATCCTAACCTTTTTCAGCAAATAACTTAGGTAAACCAGGCTATAAACCTTTCTTTCCAAAAGTTAGAACCAGCATCAGGTCTAATCATTAATTTAGTCAAAAACATATCCTTATACCATCTAAAATCATGTAATTTAGGACATCTTAAATTAATTAAAATTTCGGAACTTCTTTGTTGAAACTTATCAGGATTTCCTAAGAAATGTTTACATATAGCATATATTAAAGTAGTAGATGCATCGGATATTTGAGTAAACGCTATTTCCATAGAAGTTGACTCAGGCTTTACTACTTGTTTCTTAGCTTGCAATATCTGTTGTTTATCTGTTTCAGTCAAAACATTATCCCACCAACCTTTAAGTAAACCAAGAAATCCACTAATTATCATATTAGTAGCATCTTCATCGATTTACCATGAGATTTATATGTTGCTATTGCTATACCTATTTCAGTTAAAGTATTATAAATCCGCCACCGGTTAATCCATCTATATTCCAATCATATAATTCTTCCGGATGAAAACTAAATCTTTCTCTAGTTTCTTCATATTGCATATCTGGAAAAGAGGGTCTAGGATAATAATTTTTGGTCTTATGATAAGTTCTTCCTAAAGTAGTATTCTTAGTAGATTTTAATTTATTAATATTCATATTATTTATACTTATTGTTTCGGATTCAGCATCGGACATTTCACTTATAGCATTAATATTCTTCTTTTCAATATTTAATTTTTCAAGTTTTTTAGTAATTTCTTGTAACAAAGAATTATTAGTAGTCATAGTAAAAGTACTTTCTTCAATTTTAAACAAAGGTTTTTCAGCTTTTGAAATAACTTCTTTATCGTTTCCTTTAATCCGACCTAGTTGTAATTTATTTAAATTTTCGGTTAAGCAATGTAATTTCTTGTTAGTATAATTATTTTGTTGATAAACTTTGTCTAAATCTTTTAACGTAGGTTGATTATTTTCTGTTTGTTTACTAATTGTTTTAAAAGGACTTGCAATTATCTTTTTACCATCAACATCTAAACTAACTTCAATTAAAGGAATATCGGAATGTATTTTTGATGTACTATGTAACATATTTATTTCACTAGATTCAGATTCCATATACTTGGCTAAGGATTCTTGGTTTTTTAAATGTTTATCTAACCACATAAAGAATTCTAAATGAATATGCATAGCATTCATATCATCATACCAAAGAGTTCGTATATCCTCTCTCCCTGGGGTAAATTTGTTAAAAAACCATGCGCGAGAGTCCTTTTTCGAAGGACATAAAAACCATTTTTTTAATAAGTTTTTATCCATTTCCCAGTCAGCGGATTGAATCATATTTAACGTAGAAGGTAAATCATCTAAATCCGGTTCCATTTGACTAGAAGTAGGATTATAATCAGATTGATTATCTAAATTATCAAAAACATAAGTAGGTTTTGGAATAGTATGTTCAAAATCTACACTATGTAATTTAATTTTACCTTTATCTTCAGGTTCAACAGTTCGTTTAGAATTTTGTCTTTTACTAAAGCTTATTTCAACTGATCCATCTTTTAGTTCAGTAATTTTAGATAGTTTACTAGATTCACCTATATCTTTATATTTAGTTGACATATTATCAAGATTCCATTTATTGTCATTTTGTAATAATTGATTCCAAGATATACGTTTAGGAATAAACGTATTTGTATGTTCAGTATTTGATTCAAATAATAGGGATTCACCTGTTTTACTTTCAATTTTTGCATTAGGGGCTAAGGTATTCATTACCTTATAATAAACACGATATATTAATCCGATTGACTTAGATCTATCAAAAGATAAGTTTTTAGTTTGTAAATTCACAGTCAGAGTTTTCGGAATATTTTCATCGGTTAGATCAACGGAAAAGTTTGGATAACAATTACTATATACTGGACCATTTGCTATATTAGATTCAAGTATGGCTAATAACGAATGTTCAAAGTTATTATGCCTAGCATCTCTTATCATTAATAAGATAGGAATATCTAATCCTAATCTAAACAAAGGTTTAACAGCAATCTATACTAAACCTATGTGAAGAAATCTATATTTCTTCCTATGATGTAGTATACTCTGTTTTCTTAATAACTGCAAAGTTTCGGTTTCATTTTTTATACTAAACGTATGTTCGGATGTATGAATAACATAATCAGCAAATATATCAAAGGTACCTTTCTTATAGAAAGTAGAAACATTCATTTTTGGAATACTCCAATTATGCAAATTTTGTTCAATATGAGAAATATGTACTTCCGTAGAATTAACTTCCGATGTAGATTCAGTTTCAAGAGACCTAAGTTCATTATCTTCTTCTAAGTTTTTCTTAAACAACTTAATTGCTTTAGACATCATTTTACAAAGTTTTACTTACCGGAATTCGGAGTTCCTTACAAGCCTGCCGGGACCACCGTTTACTGCCGGGACCACTCCACATGAGCTGACCAACGGACTCACTAGGCTGACCAACGGATACCATCTTGATTCGAGACTCCCTCAAATAGTAAATAATCATTTGTAAAACTCAGTTTTTAAACAATCAATTTGTTTTGCAAAACTTAGTTTTCGGATAACCAA
Source organism: Cynanchum wilfordii (assembly GCA_025388415.1). NCBI lineage: Eukaryota > Viridiplantae > Streptophyta > Magnoliopsida > Gentianales > Apocynaceae > Cynanchum > Cynanchum wilfordii. The sequence continues at coordinate 7,510 of JAHSUH010001899.1, forward strand.
CTTGGCTTCGATACCAATTCAACAGGATCAAGTTAATTCAATTCAACTAAGTACGTATCTTGACGAGGCACAAGGATAATCAACTAAAATTATAGAGGTGTAAACTCTATTGATTTCCTCGAGTTATAGAAGATATAGAGTTATAAGCTCTTGTTCTTCTATGTCCTCCGGACAATATACTTAGTATGAGTATACTATTTAAAATAAGATAGAACATGATACTTACGAAGGATAGAGAGAATCGAAAATTTGCAAAAATTGGATCTCGCTTAATTCATTCACAAGACTTCTCTTTAAATAGAGAAGGGATTACAAGCTATGCTTACATTGGATCACAAATAATTAAAAGAGACAAAAGACTTGACATGATTACCGAGTAACTTTAATAAAGAAAAGAAAACTTTAATAAAGTAAAGTGACTTTGCTAAAAGTTGTCGGCCATGATGTCTATTTAATTGTCATGTAGTCCTTTAGTCAGGTTGGTTGAGTGTATCACGATTTCCACGATCTATTGTCGGCTGAGTGCTCTGCTGATGTCGTTGTCGAATTTGCTGTTCATATTGAATAATTCGTAACTTCAAAGCTTGACTTTCTTGAACAAGCTGAATAATTCGATTTGTTAACTGCTCATTAATTAGAAGAAGTTGGGCATTCCTTGTACTATATCTCCGATTCATACTTTGGAGAAGTTCAATTTGATTTTGGGCTCGTTGTAGACGAACTCGGGAAAATCTATGCTCATTTTGAATTTGTTGTTGTAGAGTCTCTAATTGGCTGATTAAATGTTGATTTTCTTGATGCTCATTCATGTTTATCTGCTAAAGAAGCTTTGAGGTTGTCCATAACCTGGTAACTCGACTCATTATGCTCAGCGAATCTTCTGATAATATCTCTTCATAAACCCGATCTAATCTTTTCTTCAGGGCTTCCATTTCCTGTTTCTTTTTTAATTTTTGTTCAAACCTTTGATTAACAGAAAAAGGAACACTTTCTTTTTTCCTTTGCTCATCATATTGCTTCCACCATTTAATCTTAGTCATCCTGCTCGGAACAGTCTGTCTATGTTTATCGGTTACTTTAGTCAATGACCATTCAACAATCCACGGAAATTTCATTTTAAAGAAGAACATAAGTTCTTTCTGCACAGTTGTCAGACTCAAAGAGGCAGTATCCGAAGGTTTTGCCCGATCCATAAAATCCATTAATCTTGTCAACTTATCTTTTGGTAAAAATCGTCCATTAATACCAAACTGTTCCCACCATGAATAAAACCAGGCAGGAATTTGCTCGGGTAGTTCCATCTTTAACTGAAAGAACCAAGTATGTGAAAATGGACGGATGAACAGAAAATTCTTCCATGCCCGAATATAATCAATATAATTAAAGGTTGGAGGCAGCATCTTCATGTCTGCCGGAAAGGCTATGGGTGCAACCATAGATGGAAAAGTCCATGTTTTGATAGAATAAATATTTTTAATTGTGCATTTTGAATAAGAAATTCTCTGCATACTAGGCCTATCGCGGTCATCTTGATAGGCATTCTCAATTAACACAGATTCGGTATATAACAAAACCGCTTCATACCAATCTCTTGTTCTTAAAGGATCTGCTGAGATGAAATAGAAACCTTTAATGAAGACATAGTCAATTAAATCTTTATAGTTCAATCCATCAAATTCTTCATCTAATGTGATAATTGGATCAACAAATTTTTCAATCCAACCATTCTTTGAATCATTAGGAGAAGAAGGGGTATGCTGAGAAGAAGATTCTGCTGAGGGTAAAGTAGGAAAATCAGCTAAGTTTGAAAACAACTGTTTAAATGGAGCTCCGGGTTAAGGAGTAGATTGAGGTGTGGATGATGTTGGCTTATAAGGTGAAAGGGTTTTACTCACGAATTTATTTTGATATTGAGGAGATGATGGTCGTAATGACAAGGTCTTATCTGCCGATAAAGGGGAAAAACGATTTTGCTCGGGGCCTGTAGTAGGACGGAATCGGTTTTGCTCAGGGGCACGAGGTCGGAAATTACTCATTTCGATCCTGCAAAAACTCTCTGGTTAAGTAGTCCGGCAAAGAATTTGATTCTCCTTTAATAAATTCTATAGTAAAATCAAAAGCGGATAAGATGGCTTGCCATCTTGCAAAAAATCGTTTAGAGACTAAATTTTTAACATCTTTTTCTAAAACATCTTTGGCTGATTTGCAATCAATACGTAAAATAAAAGTTTTATTAATCAAATCGTCTTGAAATTTAGTAATGCACAAAACAATAGATAAAATTTCTTTTTTAATAGTAGAATAATTTTTCTGCGAAGAAATCCAGATACCTGAATGGTACCTTACCAATTGCTCGGGTTTTTGTATCGGGTAGTCTTTGCTTCAAGATGCCACCGTAGCCTTGCTCGGATGCATCCGTTTCAACTACCATGAGGGCGTCCGGATGTGGAATCCCGAGGCATGGCAAACTCGAACAGTTTCTTTAATCTTTTTAACTACTTGTGTATGTTCATCGGACCATGGCAAAGCATTTTTTCTTAATCTTTTATATAAGGGTTCAATTATGATTCGCAAATTTTTAATAAAATCGGACACATAATTTAGACAACCTAAAAATCTTTGTAACTGTTGTTTTCTCTTTTAATTCATCGGGAAACTTAGATGCAAATTCAATTACTCTGCAAATTGGTTTATATGTTCCTTGACTCAACTCATGACCAAGAAATCTACATGTAGTTAAAAACAATTTCATTTTAGGCTTAGATAAAACTAAACCATTTTGCTTAACAATTTTATAGAAAATATGCAGATGCTTAAAATGTTGATCAATAGATTTAGAAAAGATGAGCACATCATCAATATAAACAATACAAAATTCAGTATAAGGATTGAATATATCATTCATCATGTTCTGGAATTCGAAGGTGCATTCTTTAAACCAAATGGCATAACATTCCACTCAAAGTGTCCAAAAGGGACAGTAAATGCAGTTTTATATTTATCTTTTTCATCTACTTGAATTTGCCAAAATCCAGATTTTAAATCAAACTTTGAATAAACATTTGCACCATAAGTACGTTTTAATAAATCTCTTTTATTAGGAATAGGGTATCTAATCCATTGTAACGCAAAGTATTCAACGGTTTATAATTAATAACTAATCGAGGAGTACCTCTTTCTTTTTCAAAGCAGCATTATTTACATAGAATGCAGCACAACTCCAAGGAGACTTGGAATGTCTAATTAGTTTTTTATCTAATAAGCTTTGAATTTCTTTTTTACAATACTCAACTAATTCCTTATTCATTTGTATTGGCCTAGCTTTTGTTGGAATATCTTTATCAGTAAATGTTGATTCATAAGGTAAAGAAACTATATGTTTCTTTCTATTCCGGAAGGCATTTGGTAATTCGGAACAAACATCGGAATATAATTTATTTTGAAAATCATTAATTTGTTTTTTAATTTTTTTCGGTTTCTAATAACTCTTTTATTTTTTCAACTTTTACTTCTTCCTTTAAATAATTAATCGATTAGTAATACAATTAATTTTGTGAATTGTTTCAGCTTTTAAATTATTTACTTCTTTTCGAAGGAGAAGTAACAAAATCAAATAAAATATCTTCACCTAAAATATTAGTCATTATACCATCTTTATTAACTGTAAAGGGATAAATTTGAGTAAGAAAAGGAGTTCCTAAAAGAATCCTTTGGGATAAATCTTTAACTAAAATAAAAGTATTCTTAAAACAAATTTGTTTATTACAAATTAAAGCATTACTAAGTTTATACTTAACCTTTAATTTAGATCCACTAGCAAGTGTTTAATCTTTCTTTAGTTTTTTCAAAAAATCTTGTAGGTACTAAACCTTCTTGTATACAGCTATGATCAGCACCACTATCAACTAAAGCTACTGCATCAATAACTACTTCATTTTTAATCTTAATTTTAATATGTATATACCAACGTTGCATATTAATTCTCGAAATTAAAGCTATATAATCAGTTTCATCAATATTATCTAATTCTTCAAGAACTATCTGTTTTCCTTTATTAAGGTTTTCTTTCTCTACTTTGCTTAATATACCAACTTGTAATTGAAGTTCTTTTACTTCTATTTTTAAATCATTAATTTCTTTTTGTAAATCTCCTATAGTTACTTGATTAGATTTTTTAAATTTTTCAGTTACATCTTTAAAATTAAATGGCTTAATTTCATGTTTATGAATATCAGTAATAATCATATCTTTTAATTTTAATAAATATTCCGTTTTAACTTCATCATCTTTAATCTTATCTATTAATTCTAAAAAGAATTGTTTATCATCGGCTGATATAACATTAATAGTTGGATAACAAATACCTATGTTATTAACACAATTATCATTATCACTTTCTTCACTAGATGAATCAATTAACTCATTAATTTGTTCATTAAAGTCTTCTTCGGAACTAGCTATATCATTATCTGTTTGATCTTGATCAATTAGTTCTAATATTTGTTTTTTTATGTTCATCATCTATAGTAAGATTATTAACCTTTTCCTTTAATCTACAATATTTCGAAGTATGACCAATTTTACCACATTTATAACATTTTAATTTTGAATAATGTCTTGGACTATCTTTTTGTTCAGTAGGTTTCTTCGAAAATGTTTTCTTATAAGGTTTTTTAGAATAATTTTTAGAATATTCCTTAAAATGATTCTTATATCTAGGTTTAGAATAATTTTTATATTTAGACTTATGTTTTCTTATTTTATTTGAAGGAGCACTAATTTTCTCAGTATTTATATCAAATTGTTCACAAAATCCACCTAATTCTTTAGATAAAGTATGGTTATCATTTTTAACCCTATTAGTCAATTTGATATCATTACATAATGCTAAACCAGTTATATTCACATAATTTATCAAATCTCCATATGTTAATTCTTCATAAGGGATTTCATTAGAATAAGTTTCTTTTAATTTCATCCTAACTTTTTCAGCAAATAACTTAGGTAAACCGGCTATAAACCTTTCTTTCCAAAAGTTAGAACCAGCATCGGGTCTAATCATTAATTTAGTCAAAAACATATCCTTATACCATCTAAAATCATGTAATTTAGGACATCTTAAATTAATTAAAATTTCAGAACTTCTTTGCTGAAACTTATCAGGATTTCCTAAGAAATGTAGTATACTCTGTTTTCTTAATAACCGCAAAGTTTCAGTTTCATTTTTTATACTAAACGTATGTTCGGATGTATGAATAGCATAATCAGCAAATATATCAAAGGTACCTTTCTTATAGAAAGTAGAAACATTCATTTTTGGAATACTCCAATTATGCAAATTTTGTTCAATATGAGAAATATGTACTTCCGTAGAATTAACTTCGATGTAGATTCAGTTTCAAGAGACCTAAGTTCATTATCTTCTTCTAAGTTTTTCTTAAACAACTTAATTGCTTTAGACATCATTTTACAAAGTTTTACTTACCGGAATTCAGAGTTCCTTACAAGCCTGCCGGGACCACGTTCTCACCGGGACCACTCCACATGAGATGACCAACGGACTCACTAGGCTGACCAACGGATACCATCTTGATTCGAGACTCCATCAAATAGTAAATAATCATTTGTAAAACTCAGTTTTTAAACAATCAATTTGTTTTGCAAAACTTAGTTTTCGGATAACCAACTTGGCTTTGATACCAATTGATGAAAATATTCAAAAACTCGATCGTGAATTTACAAACTAAAAACTTATCTTTTGATAGATCTAAGTCAATCGGATTAATATATCGTGTTTATTATAAGGTAATGAATACCTTAGCCCCTAATGCAAAAATTGAAAGTAAAACAGGTGAATCCCTATTATTTGAATCAAATACTGAACATACAAATACGTTTATTCCTAAACGTATATCTTGGAATCAATTATTACAAAATGACAATAAATGGAATCTTGATAATATGTCAACTAAATATAAAGATATAGGTGAATCTAGTAAACTATCTAAAATTACTGAACTAAAAGATGGATCGGTTGAAATAAGCTTTAGTAAAAGACAAAATTCTAAACGAACTGTTGAACCTCAAGATAAAGGTAAAATTAAATTACATAGTGTAGATTTTGAACATACTATTCCAAAACCTACTTATGTTTTTGATAATTTAGATAATCAATCTGATTATAATCCTACTTCTAGTCAAATGGAACCGGATTTAGATGATTTACCTTCTACGTTAAATATGATTCAATCCGCTGATTGGGAAATGGATAAAAATTTATTAAAAAAATGGTTTTTATGTCCTTCGAAAAAGGACTCTCGCGCATGGTTTTTTAACAAATTTACCCCCCGGGAGAGAGAGGATATACGAACTCTTTGGTATGATGATATGAATGCTATGCATATTCATTTAGAATTCTTTATGTGGTTAGATAAACATTTAAAAAACCAAGAATCCTTAGCCAAGTATATGGAATCCGAATCTAGTGAAATAAATATGTTACATAGTACATCAAAAATACATTCCGATATTCCTTTAATTGAAGTTAGTTTAGATGTTGATGGTAAAAAGATAATTGCAAGTCCTTTTAAAACAATTAGTAAACAAACAGAAAATAATCAACCTACGTTAAAAGATTTAGACAAAGTTTATCAACAAAATAATTATACTAACAAGAAATTACATTGCTTAACCGAAAATTTAAATAAATTACAACTAGGTCGGATTAAAGGAAACGATAAAGAAGTTATTTCAAAAGCTGAAAAACCTTTGTTTAAAATTGAAGAAAGTACTTTTACTATGACTACTAATAATTCTTTGTTACAAGAAATTACTAAAAAACTTGAAAAATTAAATATTGAAAAGAAGAATATTAATGCTATAAGTGAAATGTCCGATGCCGAATCAAACAATAAGTATAAATAATATGAATATTAATAAATTAAAATCTACTAAGAATACTACTTTAGGAAGAACT
>JAHSUH010001901.1:0-15623 GCA_025388415.1 Cynanchum wilfordii
ATGAAGAACTTTATTATTATATCTCATATCCCTTAGCCTTCACAATCTTATATTTTGCATGATATGTATTGTATGTCTTTGATCTTTTCAATAGTGTATAGCATGAATTCCAATAGCTTTTTATCGATTTGTATGTTTTGCTTTTCTTTGCATGTTATTTAGTAGACTTGCATGAATTTGCATGTTTTGTTTTGTTTTTTTTTGCTTACATGAATTTGATGTTCTTTGTTTTCTTTTACTTAGCATATAATTTAGTTGTTTTGATGGTTTTACCAAACTGCATATTACTTTGTAGTAGTACAATTTGTATAGCTTCTACTTAGGTATAGTTTGCATGGTGATTTAGGTAAATATTATTACCTGGATTTCTCCTTAATTACCTTTTGCATTCCAAAGTAGTTAGATTTAGGTTACTATGTTCTAATAAGTTAGTACTGCATGCTTTTTTTTATAATATGCATTTGCATGCTTTTGCATGGCTTATATATTTATGTGGGTATTATTAATTGCAATTTGATATTCCAGGTAGTTCTTTTTGCATGTACTTTACTATAGGAATAGATGTATATATAGTATGTATTTCAATTTCCAGTAGGTAGAATTTGTTCCTTGTTCTCTTTGTATTTGCATGATAGTTAGGTTATCATTTTCTAGAAGGTCAGTATAGCTTCTTTGTAATTTCAAAATGAATCTGGAACAGAGCATCACTATGGGCGTAGTCCCCGATACACTACGGGTGTAGTGAGGCAGTTAAGGGCAACGGGCGTAGAACAAAAAGGGCAACGACCGTAAAATAAAAATTTGCAAAATCATCAACACGGGCGTGTTCATGGGCGTGTTGATGACCGTGTTGATGGTTGAGCCCGTGTTTCTGGGCGTGTTTAGCGCTGAGCGCGTGTTGTTGGACTGGATTTGTATATCTTTCCGGAAATTACATATTTAGTCCCCGAACTTTGCACTTTTGATCAATTAGCTTCACAAACTTCCCGAAAACAGAAATATCACAATTAAGTGCACAATTAACATATTTATCTCAATTTACTCTAATAATCCTCAACAATTATGCACAAATACCCTTTCAAAATATTACCAAATTTAGCGTTATCATACCTATTTTTGTGCAGGAACCGGTTGTGGAAGATACTAGGAAGGAAAGAACAAGCCGTGATGAAGAACGAGAGGAGCAGAAAAATGAACTTCCACAGAAAATTCCGGGAGAATTTTTTCCCAAAATCCCCTATCCTTCTAGAATTAGCAAAGAAAGAGAGAAAGAACAATTTAATAAATTTGTTAAAACTTTTAGTCATATTTCTATTAATCTGCCTTTACTTGACGTAATTTCTTCGTTTCCAAAATACTCTAAGTTTTTTAGGGACATTTTGCGTAATAAGTATCCTCTAGACTGTGAAAAGGTAATCTTAAATGAAGTTTGTTCAGCTTTAATCTCCAAGAAATTACCTTTCAAATGTAAGGATCCCGAAAGCTTTACTTTACCTTGTACTATTGGTCATATTTGTGATTTACATGCTTTAGCGGACTTAGGTGTAAGTGTAAATTTGATGCCTTCAAGTTTATTTGATAAGCTAGGGTTGCATGATTTGAAACCTACTAGGATGTGTGTACAGCTAGCAGATAAGACAATTAAAGTCTCGAGGGGTATAGTTGAGGATATACTTGTAAAAATTGGAAAATTTATATTTCCAGTAGACTTTGTTGTTATGGATATGCATGGTGAAGGTGGTGTACCACTTATCTTAGGAAGACCTTTTTTAGCTACCTCTAAGGCACTAATTGATGTTAATCGGGGATTTATTACACTTCGAATCTTGGATGAAGAAATTACATTTCGTGTCTAGTTTGTTTTGTTTGTATTTCTTTTCTTCGTTTTATTGTCTTATTACTTTCTTTTCTTATTTTCAGGTATCAAATAAAGTTCCAAGCTTGCTTGCTCGAAAATCCAGATTTGTTTTCTTTCCTTATCTTTTATCGAGTCTTATTTGGTTGATTGGCGTATATTCTTGTCTATATCGCTTTATTAGTAATTGGATGTTCCAGTATAGGTTTTAATCTTGATTGTTTGATTTTTGCTATTTTGTTTCATTCTAGTTGTGTTGGATTTGTTAATTTCGTAAATTGGTGATTAGAGAATCATTCTACGAGTATGAGAGATTTTGAGGAACCTTTTCGTAATTCTTCTGTTCCGGTCAAACACGGACGTAAAAGTCAAAATTTTGACTAACACGCCCTGGAACACGGTCAACGATATGCCCGTGTTGTTATTCTGTGTTGACCATGTTAACCATCGAGCCCATGTTTAAAACGGTAACTTAGCTCGTGTTTAATTCAAACACCGAGCCGGTGTTCTTCCAGTAACTAAGCCCGTGTTTAAAACGGTAACTTAGCACATGTTTAAACACCTGAGCCCGTGTTCCTTCCTAATCGAGCCCGTGTTCAATTCCCGGAACAAATCTTAAACGGGCATATTTTTTCATTCTCTGCAAAATTTCTCTCATCTTCTTCATTTCTCTTCCGAAATTTACACTTCTTCTCTACCATTTTCCTCTATTCTCATATTATGGCACCTCTTCTTTTGGCCGTTCGAGGTGGTATGCATCCGTTTCTTACATTTCCGGATGATCGTCCTATCGTTACTCAACGTTTTCATACTTTTGCTCTAAAATCTATTCTTCATGAACGACGTATCGACTGGGCAGCAGTCGATACTATGCGGTTACGCTCGGAGATGAGCAGATTATTTCGGTTCGCACCTTACCGGAGGTTATTTTCTCGCAAAGCACCGGTATTCGAAGAGTTGGTGTGCGAGTTCTTTGCTACCTTCGATCCTCATTCGGAACATGTCACATTCCGTCTTGGAGGAATAGACCGTTCCCTCACGATGAAGGAGTTTGGTATTGCATTTGGGATTTGGACAGTCGAGGAGACCAATTCCGACATGTATACGACGACGGTTCAACTATTCAACGAGGAGTCTAGCGTTTATTGGCGACACATCACGGCTGATCCTTCCACTATCTATGATCCTACATACTCGAAAGCATCCGGTATTCATCTACCTTTGCGCTATTTACACTATATTCTCGCTCACACTTTTACGGGCCGGAAAGACAATTCCAGGGTAGTCAACACCACCGAGGTTGCCATACTTTCCCATATTTGGCGTGGTATTCCAGTCAACCTCACGAGGCCTATTGTTCGTATCTGCCGAGACTACGCCACGGATCCAAGGAAGATGACTCTCGGATTAGGTCCATTCATCACCAACATGGCTCGGTACTTCGATATCGACATTGATAGAGCAGATCTCACGATGTTGAGCGGCAACACAATTCCAGTAGATAACAAAAGTCCTGTGAGTATGAATATTGCACAGAAGGTCGGAGATAACTTCGTTTTACGGTCATCGGATCGGCTTCCTACCGCTGCACCACCACCGAGATACCGATCTCGTTCTCCTCCTCCACATGCTGCTGCTCCATTTACTTCGCGAGCTTCATCTTCTCGAGAGGGCTACTACCGCACGTCTCGATAAAATCGAGAGAGATATCCTTCAGCTTCGGATGCAGCAGTCTGTACTTCAGCAGACTTGTCAAAACATCTTGCAACAATCAATTCAAACGCATCGAGACAGTGCTGCAGATTCAAGGGTCTCCCTCGACCCTCAGCCCCTTCGGATATGTCGGGTATACTTAGTCCATGGCTCGATGCACTTCATGGCACCATCCCACCTGAGTATAGCTCACCGAGATTTCCTACTCCTCACCCACAGGACCCTCCAGCCCCTATGGATTAGTTTCGCAATTTTTTTTTTTGCGCGCTTTTCTTTTGTTATTTTGTTTTTGTTGTTTTTCGTTATTTTCGGGCTGTACTTTTTGAAATCTCCTTGTTCTATGTTTTTTATCTTTTGAGTATTTTCGTATTAGTTTTATTTTTCATTTTAGTCCTTTTATGCTTATTTTCATATTTGTTAATCCTTGTTATTTCTTTTCCGCACCTATTTTCTTTTCTTAGTTTTTCTTGCTTTCTTATTTTTCTTTAAATAAGTTGTGGGGTATTAGCTTTTACACCGAGGACAGTGAAATTTTCAAGTTGTGGGGTAGGTTTATATGTTCGTTTATCGTTTATCTCAATTTTCAAATTTGTTTTTCAAAATATTTGCCAACATTTTTATTTTTCAAAATCTATAAAGTGATTAGTTTACTTGAAAAGATTATTTTGTGAACTTTGTTTTGGAATTTGATTTGCTTAGCCGATGATAGATATCGGTTGTTGATAACTCAATTTTATATCGTGTTTTTATACATTAATTGTGTTCAATTCGAGTTAATTATGGAGTTAATTGGATTTAATTGAATGGAAATTACGTAAATTCTTTCTGTTTTTGATTTCGAAGTTTCGGGGACCAAAATTGAAGAAAGGAAGAAATCGGGGATTAAAAGTGCAATTTTTGGAAAAAAAAGGCCAACACGGGCGTGTTCCTGCCCGTGTTGATGGCCGTGTTGAGCCAGTACGGGCGTGTTCCTGCCCGTGTTGCTGGCCGTGTTGGAGACTCGACACGGGCGTGTTCAAGGCAATTTTGGCGCAATTCATTGTCCAACATGGAAATTTTACCTCTTTTCAACTCTATTTCACTCCTATAAATAGATGCACTCCCCCAGTTGTTGAAACACACCAGAATCACTTAGAACAAGAGCATTTCCGATTTCCTAGCCAATAGGAATTTCGTGATAAGCTCTAGTCGAGTTTTTAGTTTTCATTTTTCTTTCTTCTCAAGTGTAGGGTTGAGCCTCCACCATAAGGGATACCCTATAGTTTAGTTGAGGGGAGTGATAGCTGAAGATCTTTAGAGCGAGATAAGGATCCGGAGTATAAGTCTCGGCGAGGTCTGGAGGATTAAGCCAGCCCGTGGAAGCAAGTGAGAGCAACATGACAACTTTCTCTTTCCTTTTATTTTCGTTCTTGTATTACTTTTCCTTTATATGTTATGATTCCGTATCTTAAGATACTCTTTATTTTGATTGATTGATTAATGATTTATATATTCCCGGGAAGGATATGTTTTAATATACATTATGAATTGCTTATTATTTTACGCTTTCGATTTGATTTTCGTATTGAGTTTATGCTATGAAACTTAGGTTGATGCATGATACTACAACAATTAATTAAATTGACGATTTGTTAATGAATCCCAATCATAGGAGATTTAATGAGTTGCCGGATTAGGATTAATAACTTACAACGACCGTACCGAGGTTAGGCATCCTAATAATCTTGGATTTGGAATTAATGCAAATCTTAAGGTTATGTTATTAAATTGACGCCTTAATAACTAATCTAAATAGGTTTAGTAAGATGATTCGAATTCATAATTGCCTTAGATCTGCTTGCAAGCTACACATTTGAACATTGTTCAACTTAATTAATCATACGTACTTCATTAGAGATCTTCGTTAATTATTTTCCATTCTTGTTTTAATTATTATTTTACTCAAACATATCTGAATTGAATGGACACATAGGACTAATTCCCTGAACCTTAAAGTTTTTCATAATTTGTAGAAACTAACTAGTCGTCACCAACTTTCCCGAGGATACGATATATTTATAATTTTAAAATTGTGGTACTCCCGTGTTACTATCTGCATGCGATAGGTACTCTGTCTTAGTTGTGTTTGATTTTGCGACACTGTTTTGTGAGATTATTTTCTTTATATGATACTATATTTTACTCACTCAAAACACACACCATTGATTGTTGAAAGTCTCGATATTTGATTTAGTTCATTTTGTTGATACTTGATACGAGCATGATTATAGGAAATTCCTGAAACTCGTTTTACACAACTATTCTTGGTTGGTTGTTCCGATTAGTGGACTACTTTTGAACATTTATTTGAATAGTATTAAGTCTTTTGGGAATGAATATAACTTGCGTTTTTACTTGAAAAAATTCTTTGAGAGACTTGCCACACTTTTAATTTTTGTTGAATAAATTATTGAATAAAAGGTTGTTTTGCATGTATCCTTTGCTACTTGAGCACCACTTCTTATGGAATTGAATGCCCGGTGCCCTAAGGTCCTCGGGATCTGGGAGTTATCGGAGTGGAACTCGCTAAAAGGGTATTTAAAGTTGATATTGTTAAGCAAACAATAAAAACCTCGAATAAAGAGAATAAATTGAATAAAAATTTACTTTTGAATAAGTGGCTTGTTTCTTGAGATTTGATTGTGATTATGTCTCGTTTTTGAAATTTTCGATCGACCGAACCACTATTTGAGTAATTTTCTTTGAAAGGAAATTTGCTATTTGGATCACTAATTAAGATAGAGCACACACTTCACTCATGATGCTTTTATGATTGTTTTTCGTATTTAAGTTGAAAATGAATTGTTTAATTTTGTATTTCTTGATTTAAACATGAAAACACTTGATGAGGCATAGAAGTGAATCATTCCTTAACACTTTGTTTATAAGATCTTTGAAAGGTAAACTAGTTAGTTTGAAATTCTTTGAGAAAACATTTATGCACTTCTCTATTAAATGATTTGTTTGTTCAAGTTCCTTCTTTGATTTGCTTGAGGACAAGCAAAGGTTAAGTTGTGGGGTATTATGATAACGCTAAATTTGATAATGTTTTTGAAGGGTAATTGTGCATAATTGTTGAGGTTTAATAGAGTAAATTGAGATAAATTTGTCAATTGTTACTGAATTGTGATAATTCTATTTTCATGAAGTTTTCGGGGACTAAATATGCAATTTCTGGAAACATATACACATTCAGTCCAGGAACACGCGCTCGGACCAAGAACACGCCCTGCCAAGCTATAGAACACGCGCTCGGTGTATGAACACGCCCAATAAGAATTCGGAACATGGCCGGAAGAACACGCACTTAGTTATAAACCCGTCACTGAGCCCATGTTGATGCACTGTTCCGAGGTTTTAGAGAATTCTTTGTAAAATGACTAATTTACCCCTGGTTTCAGTTATCTATAAATATTGGGATTTCCAGCAGTGTTTAGGCTGGCTAGTAATTTTGGGAAGGGTTATGCTATCAAAGTGATTTTGTAATTTTTGTTTAGGGTTTTGAATTAGATCTACACTTTGCTATTTTCTATATTTTGAGATCTCTTTCACTCGTTGTAAGTTGTAAGAATCTCTTGTGAGTCTTTGTGTGAAGTTGCCTCGAATCGTAAGGAATTTCCTTGAAGTTTTGCAAGAGAGGAATCAACTCATTCAACTTGAAGATTTAAAGAAGAACAAGAAGTTTGACAAAGAGAAGGTTGAAGAGGTTACTCTTCTTCTTTTATTTGTTAGAATTTCTATCTTGTAATTAGACACCAACCCTAGGAACTCTTTTCTCTACATTTCTTTTAGGTAGAAATGGTTGGTATTATTCTACAATTACTTTGGGCAAATTATGGTTTTCATGGATGATTGTTGTAGTGTTATTAATTTGAATTGCAATTTCATTCATAGCTTTGGATCTGAATTTTATCTTGAGTATTGAGCTTTGATTTGAGGTTGTAGTTCCGGATTAACACTAATTGTTAGGCCGGAACTAGGACAACATTTAGTGCCAAGTTGATTCGATTAGATTTCCTTTTGATGGACCGGAACTAGGATGATTGATGGGAGATTTGATCTTGTCACCATTCAAGTGTTCTTAAATCAATGAATTTCTTGCCACAATTCGTATGGAACAAATTCTACTTTAGACTTGAATATTGGTGAGATTATGATAGTTAATCCATGATTAATCTTGCCCCTAGTAGTTTGTATCCTTCATTTCTCCTATTATTTCTTATGAGTTTCTACCTTCCATTACTTGCTTGATCTTCTACTTTACATTGTTCATTTACTTTGCTTTCTAGGATTTAGAATTCAATCTTATCATTCTTGATATGGTTGGATTACTTGATGATTGATTCATACTTTCAAATCATATTCATAATTGATTTAATTATATTTTCCACACTAGAATTTAATAGACGTCTTGGGGAAAACGATTTTATAAATATTAAAATCCGAATACGACCTTATTTACTAAACTATTTCGATAGGTGCTCTGCCTAGTTGAGTTTATTTTATTAGTGACGATCCTATTTTAATCTTGAGAATTCCTATTATTTTTAGTATTATTTATTCAATTATTTATATTATTTTTATATATAACTCACACATTACCGGACCTTAGATATACGATTAGTGCCAAGTTAATGTGATTAGTTTCCTATTGATGGACCGGACCTTGGATGATTGATAGGAAATCTAGTTGTGTTAACATTCAAGTGTTCTTAATCTAGGAATTTCTCGCCACGACCCGTATGGAGGAAATTCTGCTTTAGACTTGAATTTGGTGGAGCTATGATACTAGATCCAAGATTATCCTATTCTTGGTATTTTGTATCCTCTTATCTCATCTATATTTTATTAAGAATTCCTTCCAACCTTTTCACTTGCTTTATTCTTTACATTGTTCATTTACTTTGCTTTCTAGGAATTTAGAATTCAATCCTATCATTCTTGATAAAGGTTGGATTACTTATTGATTGATTCATACTCCAAATCATATTCATAATTGATTTAATTATATTTTCCACACGAAAAATTAATAGACGTCTTGAGGAAAACGATTTTATAAATATTAAAATCTGAATACTACTTTTAATTACTAACTTAGTCTTGGGCATCTAGCGTATCTGCTTTGTTTTATTGTGTTAATAGATGTTTCAGATTAAGTGTGGGTACTCGTTTTTCACCTACCTTCAACACCGAGGACAATGTTCATTTTAAGTGTGGGGTAGGGTGAGCTTCCCTTTTCTGGGCCAAATTTTTCGAAATTTTCTCGAATTTCTTAGCAATTTCAAACTTTTGTGCTACTTGAGAAAAATTTTGTGAGCTTTTTGAAGTATGATTTACTCCGCCTATGATAAAAACTATTTGTTTGACTGTAAGAGTCTTGAGGATTGAGTTTGATTTATTCATAGAAACTTGATGCTAGTCTAGTTGTAGGAAATCCCTGTTATCAACACATCTATTTTGGCAAAATTGTTTGACTGATGGATCACTTTTGGACTTTTAGTTAAATAGTGTTAGACCATCCGGATGTTGTGATAGCTGTTATGGTGACTTGATAGGGGTTTGAGAAGCATGTCACTAGTTTATTTTTCTGTCATATATTTTAATAAGGGTAGTTTGCAAGTGTTCTTTGCTACTTAGGAATCACTCCTGAAGGGAATTGAATGCCCGGTGCCCAAAGGTCTCTGAGGTTTGGGAGCCACCGGAGTGAGACCTGCTACAAGGGTAGTTAAAGTTAACATGGTTAAGTTAACGCTTATACCCACTGCATTGAATATATATATATATATATATATATATATATATATGTTTGAAAAAAAAGAGAGTATATATATATATAAAAGAGAGTATATAAAAAAGAAAACGAAAAGAGAGAGAGAGTAATAAGTGTGGCATTGTGACTTGATCCCTAGATGGTTAATTGTAATTAGTTGTTGTGACGTCTAAATGATTAACATACTATCTTTCTACTAGTTTGAAGGGAAGTCTATTGTTTGGATGATGAGTTAGATTAGAACACACACTACACCCAGGGAGATTCTATGATTGGATACGTGTTGAGTTAATATGAATATTTTGAATTATTTCTTCTCGATTCATGCATGATACATTTGATGAGGCATTACGAGTATTTCACTCTTTGATAAGCTTGCTAATTTGGAAATATATTTGAGAAGTTTGAATTGTTGAGATTCTGTGAACACTTTTCGAGCCTAATTGATGAGCATGATTAGTTGAATTATATGTATTTCCTAGAACTGTATTTAGTAGTTTGCTTGAGGACAAGCAAAAGACTATGTGTGGGGTATTTGATAACTCGATTTTATATCGTGTTTTTATACATTAATTGTGTTCAATTCGAGTTAATTATGGAGTAAATTGGACTTAATTGAATGGAAATTATGCAAATTCCTTCTGTTTTCAATTTCGGAAGTTTCAGGGACCAAAATTGAAGAAATGAAGAAATCGGGGACTAAAATGCAATTATTAGAAACTTTCAGTCCGGATCCTAAACTTTCGGTCTAGATCCTAAATTTTCGGTGTTTGAATGTCCCACATCGAAATTTCACTTCTTTTTAGCTCTACTTCACTCCTAT
Source organism: Cynanchum wilfordii (assembly GCA_025388415.1). NCBI lineage: Eukaryota > Viridiplantae > Streptophyta > Magnoliopsida > Gentianales > Apocynaceae > Cynanchum > Cynanchum wilfordii. Next base: position 10,201 of record JAHSUH010001901.1, read on the forward strand.
AAATAGATGCACTCCCTCGGTTGTTGAAACACACCGGAATCACTCGGAACAAGAGCATTTCGAGTTTCTAGCTAATAGAGACTTCGCGATAAGTTCTAGTCGAGTTTTCAGTTTTCATTTTTCTTTCTTCTCAAGTGTAGGGTTGAGCCTCAACCATAAGGGATACCTTATAGTTTAGTTGAGAGGGAGTGATCTTTGAAGATCTTTTGGGCGAGATAAGGATCCGGAGTACAAGTCTCGACGAGATCCGGAGGATTAAGCCAACCCGTGGAAGCAATGAGAGCAACACGACAACTTTCTCTTTCCTTTTCTTTTCGTTCTTGTGTTACTTTTTCTTTATATGTTAAGATTTTGTGTCCTAAGATACTCTTTATTAGATTGATTGATTAATGATATATATATTTCCGGAAAGGATACGTTTTAATATACATTGTGAATTTCTTATTGTTTTACGCTTTCGATTTGATTTTCGTATTGAGTTTATGCCATGAAACTTAGGTTGATGCATGATACTACAATAGTTAATTAAATTGACGATTTGTTAATGAATCCCGACTGTAGGAGATTTAATGAGTTTCCAGATTAGGACTAATAACTTACAACGACCGTACTAAGGTTAGACATCCTAATAATCTTGGGTTTGGAATTACTTCAAATCTTAAGGTTATGTTATTAAATTGACTCCTTAATAACTAATCTAAAAAGGCTTAGGATTACTTACAACGACCAGTATTGAGGTAATCATTCTAGATAACTCGGGTATGGTAGTAAAACAATTAGAATTCATAATTGCCTTAGATCCGCTTGCATGCTACACTTTCAAACATTGGTGTGTGTTTTGAGTGAGTAAAAATGAATATCAAATAAGGCAAATAATCTCACAAAACAGTGTCACAAAATCAAACACATCTAAGGCAGAGTACCTATCGCATGCAAATAGTAACACGAGAGTACCACGATTTTGAATTTATAATTATCGTATCCTTGGGAACGTTGGTGACGACTCGTTAGTTTCTACCAATTATGACAATCTTTAAGGTTCGGGGAATTAGTCCTATGTGTCCATTGAATTCAGATATATTGTTTAAAGAATATTTAAAACAAGAATGGAAAGATAATTAACTAAGATCTCTAATGAAGTACGTATGATTAATTAAGTTGAACAATATTCGAAAGTTCAGTTTGCAAACGGATCTAAGGCAATTATGAATTCGAATCGTCTTACTACCATACACGAATTATCTAAAGTGATTACCTCAATATGGTTGTCGCAAGTAATCTTAAGCCTTTGTAGATTAGTTATTAATTCGTCAATTTAATAAGTTAATCTTAAAGTTTGAATTGATTATGAACTCGAGATTATTAGGCTGCCTAACCTTCATATGGTTGCCGCAAGTTATTAGACCTAATCCGGCAATTCGTTAAATCTCCTATGGTTGGGACTCATTAACAAACTGTCAATTCAATTAACTATTGTAGTATCATGCATCAACCTAAGTTTCATAGCATAAACTCAATACGAGAATCAAATCGAAAGCGTAAAACAATAAGCAATTCACAATGTATATTAAAACATATCCTTCCCGGGAATATATAAATCATTAATCAATCAATCAAAATAAATAGTGTCTTAGGACACAGAATCATAATATATAAAGGAAAAGAAATGCAAGAATGAAAAGAAAAGGAAAGAAAAGTTGTCGCGTTGCTCTCACCGCTTCCACGCCGGGCTTAATCCCCCGGACCGCCCCGAGACTTGTACTCCGAATCCTTATCTTGCTCTAAATATCTTCGAGATCACTCCCTCTCAACTAAACTATAGGGTATCCCTTATGGTTGAGGCTCAACCCTACACTCGAGAATAAATAAAAATGAAAACTGAAACTCGACTCGAGCTTATCCCGAAATTCCTATTGGCTAGGAACTTAGAAATGCTCCTGTTCTGAGTGATTCTGGTGTGGTTCAATGATGTTTGTTTATTATATATAAAAATAATATAAATAATACTAAAAATAATATAAATTCTCAAGATTAAAATAGGATTGTCACTAATAAATTAAACTCAACTAGGCAGAGCACCTATCGAAATAGTTTAGTAAATAAAGGTGGTATTCAAATTTTAATATTTATAAAATCGTTTTCCCCAAGACGTCTATTAAAATTCTAGTGTGGAAAATATAATTAAATCAATTATGAATATGATTTGGAAGTATGAATCAATCATCAAGTAATCCAACCTTTATCAAGAATGATAAGATTGAAATTCTAAATCCTAGAAAGCAAAGTAAATGAACAAAGTAAAGTAGAAGATCAAGCAAGTAATGGAAGGTAGAAACTCATAAGAAATAATAGGAGAAATGAAGGATACAAACTACTAGGGGCAAGATTAATCATGAATTAACTATCATAATCTCACCAATATTCAAGTCTAAGGATGAACTTCTTCAATACAATTCGTTGCAAGAATTTCAATGCATTAAGAACACTTGAATGTTGATAAGATCAAATCTCCCATCAATCATCCTAGTTCCGGTCCATCAAAAGGAAATCTAATCGAATCAATTTGGCACTAATTGTTGTCCTAGTTCCGGCCTAACAATTAGTGTTAATCCGGAACTACAACCTCAAATAAAGCTCAATACTCAAGATAAAATTCAGATTCAAAGCTATGAATGAAATTGCAATTCAAATTAATAACACTACAACAATCATCCATGAAAACCATAATTTGCCCAAAGTAATTGTAGTATAATACCATCCATTTCTACCTAAAAGAAATGTAGAGAGAAGAGTTCTTAGGGTTGGTCTCTAATTACAAGATAGAAATTATAACAAATAAAAGAAGAAGAGTAACCTCTTCACCCTCCTCTTTGTCAAACTTCTTGTTCTTCTTCAAATCTTCAAGTTGATGGAGTTGATTCCTCTCTTGCAAAACTTCAAGGAAATTCCTTACGATTCTAGGAAACTTCACTCAAAGACTCACAAGAGATTCTTGCAACTTACAACAAGTGAAAGAGATCTCAAAGTATAGAAAATAGCAAAGTGTAGATCTAATTCAAAACCCTAAAACAAGAATTACAAAATTACTTTGATAGCATAACCCTGCCAAATACTAGCCAACCTCAACACTGCTGGAAATCCTAATATTTATAGGTAATCTAAACCAGGGATAAAATCGTCATTTTACACAGAAAACAGAGATTTTGGCATGAATACGGGCGTTGCCCTTTACGCTCTATAGGCGTATTGATACAGTTAAGTCCTACGAACGTAGAGTCCAAAGTGCAACGACCGTAGAGAAGGTAGTTATTTTATACGGGTGTTATGCACAAAAGGGCAACAGCGTATAGCTCCTACGGGCGTGATGCACAAAAGGGCAATGGGCGTAGCATATTTCCAAAATGTTGCACTTTTGCCTCTGAATTTATCTTTTTAATCCAATTTGCCCCGAAGTTACCCGAAATAAAATATTTGCAATTAAACCCAAAATCAATGAATTTATCTAAATTTAATACAATAAACTTCAACAATTATGCATAATTACCCTTCCAAAACATTATCAAATCAACCTTAACCTTTGCTTGTCCTCAAGCAAATTAAAGAAGGAATTTGAACAAACAAATCATTAAAGAGAAGTGCATAAATGTTTTCTCAAAGAATTCAAACTAACTAGTTTACTTTTCAAAGATTTCATAAACAAAGTGTTAAGGAATGATTCACCTCTATGCCTTATCAAATGTTTTATGTCTAAGTCAAGAAAACTCAATTTGAACAAAACATTTTCAACTTAAATACGAAAAAAGATCATAAAAGCATCCCGAGTGAAGTGTGTGCTCTATCTTAATTGATGATCCAAATAGCAAATTTTCTTTCAAAGCAAAATACTCAAATAGTGGTTCGGTCGATCGAAAACTTCAACAACGAGATATAATCACAATCAAATCTCAAGAAACAAGCCACTTATTCAAAAATAAACTTTTATTATTAATTCTCTCTTTTTTTTTTCAAGGTTTTTAACATTTGCTTAAAAAAATCAACTTTACTACCCTTGTAACGAGTTCCACTTCGATGACTCCCAGATCCCGAGGACCTTAGGACACCAGGCATTCAATTCCCATAAGGAGTGGTGCTCAAGTAGCAAAGGATTCATGCAAAATAACCTTTTATTCAACAATTTATTCAACAAAAATTAAAAGTGTGGCAAGTATCTCAAAGAATCTTTCAAGTGAAAATTCAAGTCATTTTCATTCCCAAAAGACTTAATACTATTCAAATAAATTGTCCAAAAGTGGTTTACTAATCGGAACAAACAACCAAAAATAGCTATGTCAAAAAGGATTTCAGGATTTTCCTATAATCATGCTCGTACCAAGTATCAACAAGATGAAACAAATCAAATCTCGAGACTTTTAAAAATTAACAAATAGTTTATATCATCGGCTAAGTAAATCAAATTCCCACAAAAAGTTCACACAACAATATTTTCAAGTAAACTAATCACTTTGAAAAATTTGAAAAAAAAATCGAAAAATTTGAGATCAAACGATATAAAACGTGTGTGCACACGTACCCCACAACTTGAAAATTACACTGTCCTCGGTGTAAAAAGCTAATACCCCACAACTTATTTAAAGAAAAATAAGAAAGCGAGAGAAACTATTACAAGGAAAAGAAAATAGGTGCGGAAAAGAAATAACAAGAATGCAAGTAATAAAGTGGAAAAGGAAGAAAGACTCCCTATCAAGATCATTAATCGAGATATAAGTCGTTATCTTTCTTGGTGAAAGGTTCCACGTAAATTTTCAACCGTTGGCCATTGATTTTGAATGTCGATCCATCTTCTCGTAGGACCTCACAAACTCCATATGGAACAACTTGAGAAATTACAAACGGACCGGTCCAATAACTTTTAAATTTTCCTGGAGACATTTTCAAACGAGAGTTAAAGATTAAAACTTTATCACCACTGGAAAATTCTTTCGGACCCCGAAGACGCTTATCATGCCATATTTTGGTTTTCATCTTGAAATTCAAAGAATTTTCGTAAGCTTGAAATCACCATTCGTCGAGTTCTTGAAGTTGCAAAATTCTCTCTTTTGTAGTAAGTTCGTCATCCAAATTGCACTTCTGAAGAGCCTAAAAAGCTTTATGTTCGATTTCAACGGGTAAGTGATAAGTTTTACCATAGAGGAGGTGATATGGAGAAAATTCCGTGGAAGTAGGAAACGCAGTCCGGAAAGCCCATAGAGCATCATCTAACTTTAAGGACCAATTTTTTCTGTTAATTCCCATGGTTTTTTCCAAGATTCTCTTGATTCCTTGATTTGTCACTTCCACTTGTCCGCTTGTTTGAGGATGATATGATGTGGATAGTCGATGTTGGACTCCATATCTCTTGAGGATTTTCTCGAGTTGAGAATTAC
>JAHSUH010001902.1:0-24913 GCA_025388415.1 Cynanchum wilfordii
TTTATCATTCTTTTATTCTTTCATTCTTTTTCCTCTTTCTTTCATTCAATTAATTTAATTCATTTTCTTTTTCTTATTTTTTTTGATTAGATTAACATTATTTAATAATCTTATATTTTATATCCTTTTATCCTTACTAATCTCTCTTTTCTTGTTTTGTAGGTATTTTGATTTCTTTCTCTTATTTTTCTTGTTCTTTTAATTTCTTTACTAGATCGTTTGTAGTAGGACATTTTTTATCTTGTAATTTCTCTCTTTCTTTGTTTTGTTCTATTCTATCTTTCTTAATTGTTTGTTGAAGGTAAAACATGAATCAATAGGCTTCGCTACAAAACCTGGAAATGCAAGTGGGACAATTGTCCAGGCAATTTTCAAAACAAGCAAAAAAATGATTACTCCTTAACAGCACCGAACAAAATTCTATCAAAAAAATCGAAAGATGAAGTTGTTAGGGAGGACAAAGTGAGCCTTATAAAAGTCATTGAAGAAGGAAGAAACTCCTAAGAAAGGAACAAAATAAGTTCCAAGCATGCTTGCTCGGAAACAAGATTTGTCTTTCCTTTCTTCCCTTTTCCTTTTACCGCTTTTTCGTGTCATACTTGGGTTTTTGGCATTCAATTATTGTCTATATCTCTTTCTTAGTCTCGGATGATCCGGATAGGGTTTACTTGTTTTATTTATTCACTTTTTAGATGATTTTATTTGTTTTTACTCGGCATTTACTATTTGATTTATTTAGGATTTTTATGATTTTCTTTTGTGTTCATAGTTGACTTTCCCGTTTTAAATAAAATTTTTCTTGTTTTTATTTTTCTAGTTTTTCGCACTTATTCCTGTTTTATAGTTTTCTCGCACTTATTTATTTTTCAAATAAGTTGTGGGTATTTTACACGAGGACGAGAGTTTAAGTTATGGGGTCTCGCTTATCTCAAAATGCCAAAAATTTTCAAATTTTTCAAAATAATTAGTTTACTTGAAAAGATTGCTTTGTGAACTTTTTGTGGGAATTTGATTTGCTTAGCCGATGATATAAACTATGTGTTGATTGTTAAAAGTCTCGAGATTTGATTTGTTTCATCTCGTTGATACTTGGTACGAGCATGATTATAGGAAAAATCCTGAAAATTTCTTTTGACATAGCTATTTTTGGTTGTTTGTTCCGATTAGTGGACTACTTTTGGACAACTTATTTGAATAGTATTAAGTCTTTTGGGAATGGAAATGACTTGAATTTTCACTTGAAAAATTCTTTGAGAGACTTGCCACACTTTAATTTTTGTTGAATAAATTGTTGAAATAAAAGGTTATTTGCATGTATCCTTTGCTACTTGAGCACCACTTCTTATGGGAATTAAATGCCCGGGGCCCTAAGGTCCTCGGGATCCGGGAGTCATCGGAGTGGAACTCGCTACAAGGGTAGTTAAAGTTGATATTGTTAAGCAAACAATAAAAACCTTGAAAAAAAAAAAAAAACAAAGAAATAAAATTCTCCTTTGAATAAGTGGCTTGTTTCTTGAGAGATTTTTTTTTTTTAATTTTTCTTTGGTGAAGTTTTTGATCGACCAAACCCACTCTTTTTGGATGGTTGCTGATGTGTTATTTTGAGTTATATATAATATTAATATAAATATTCGAATAAATAGTACTAAAATAATAAGAATCTCTATGATTAAAATAGATTTGTCACTTAATAAAATAACTTAATTAGGCAGAGCACCTATCGAAATAGTTTAGTAAATAAGGTGGTATTCAGATTTTAAATTTATAAAAATCGTTTTTCCCTAAGACTTCTATTAAATTCTAGTGTGGAAAATATAATCAAACTAATTATGAATATGATTTGTGAATAAGGATCATTCAACAAGTAAATCAACCAATATCAAGAATGATAAGATTGATTTCTAAATCCTAGAAAGCAAATTAAAAGCAAGTAAAGTAAAATCATGGATGAGATAATATTGAATATGTGAAGAACTCACTAAACACATTAGAGAGAGTGGAGGATACACTTCATAACAAAATCAAGTATCATGATTCAACTATTACAATTTCACCGAATCCGAGTCTAAAGATGAACTTCCTCAATACGTGTCGTTGAAAGAAATTCATACGTGAAGAACAACTCGAATATATTAGTAAGATCAAATCCCTACTAATCATCCAAGGTCCGGTACATCAATAGGAAGACAATCCAACTAACCTAGCACTAATCGTATATCCAAGGGTCCGGCTTAACAATTAGTGTTAACCCGAACCACAAGATCGAATTATAGCTCATCTCAAGATAAACAATCAAATCAAAGCCATAATTGAAATTGCAATTCAAGTTAATGAAATCATAACAATTAACTCACAATAGATCAATCCCATAGTGAAAGTATAACATGAAACCAACCACTTCTACTCTAAAGAAATGTAGGAGAAGAGAGTTCCTATTAGGTTGGTAAACTAAATTACAAGAATTATCAACAAAAATACTTGAAGAAGGTAAGAAAATAATTCCAAAACCAGTTGTCAATTGAATCCGGAAAGATCTCTTCACCTCAACTTTCTTCTTGAATCCTCTTCTTGTTCCTTGAAGCTTGAATGGTTGAAGTAGCTCAAAATCCTCTTGATCAAGTCACAAAACTCTACCTCATAGACCAAGGAGAGATTTCATAACCTAACTAGAAACATTTATTCACTAAAACAACCTAGGGAATTATCTAATCAAAAGTATTCAATCAAAGTAATAGAAAATTCCCCAAAGTCTATACCAAAATATATGAAATTGAAGAAAAACCCAATATGATATTCAATATCTAAAAATAATGTGAGAAACTAACGAAAATAACCTCTAATCTCACTCTAATATAGCCTTCATCCAACCTCTATCCAACCTTGATCCAACCTCAAATAATGGTAAAAATCCCAATATTTATAGATAACCAAAACAGGGGTAAAATAGTCATTTTACACAAAAGTCTCTAAAACAAAGCCCAACACGGGCCGAGCACCAACACGGGCTCACGGGGTTTATCACCGAGCGCGTGTTCTTATGGCCGTGTTGTTCCTTCTTCTGGCCGTGTTCATTAACTCGAGCACGTGTTCCTTAGCTTGTCATGGCGTGTTCTATCTTCATGAAGGGCGTGTTCTTGACCGGAGCGCGTGTTCCTGGGGCTGGTTGTGTAAATCTTTCCGGAAATTTCATATTTAGTCCCTAAACTTTGCTCTTTTGATCAATTAACTCCACAAACTTCCCGAAAACAGAATTATCACAATTAAGTGCACAATTAACATATTTATCTCAATTTACTCTAATAAACCTCAACAATTATGCATAAATACCCTTCCAAAACATTATCAAATTTAGCGTTATCATAATACCCCACAACTTAACCTTTGCTTGTCCTCAAGCAAATCAAAGATGGAATTTTGAATCAAACAAATCATTTAATAGAAGTGTATAAATGTTTTCTCAAAGAATTTCAAACTAACTAGTTTACCCTTCAAAGATCTCATAAACAAAGTGTTTAGGGAATGATTCACTTCTATGCCTCATCAAGTGTTTTCATGTTTAAATCAAGAAATACAAAATTGAACAAATCATTTTCAACTTAATTACGAAAAACGATCATAAAATCATCCCGAGTGCAGTGTGTGCTCTATCTCAATTAGTGATCCAAATAGCAAATTTCCTTTCAAAGCAAATTACTCAAATAGTGGTTTGGTCGATCAAAAACTTCAACAACAAGACATAATCACAATCAAATTTCAAGAAACAAGCCACTTATTCAAAAGTAAATTTTTATTCAATTTATTCTCTTTTATTCAAGGTTTTTATTGTTTGCTTAACAATATCAACTTTAACTACCCTTGTAACGAGTTCCACTCCGATGACTCCCAGATCCCGAGGACCTTAGGGCACCGGGCATTCAATTCCCATAAGGAGCGGTGCTCAAGTAGCAAAGGATACATGCAAATAACCTTTTATTCAACGAAAATTAAAAGTGTGGCAAGTATCTCAAAGATTTTTCAATTGAAAACGCAAGTTATTTCCATTCCCAAAAGACTTAATACTATTCAAATAAATGTCCAAAAGTAGTCCACTAATCGGAACAACCAACCAAAAAAAAATAGTGTCAAAACAAGTTTCAGGAATTTCCTATAATCATGCTCGTACCAAGTATCAACAAAATGAACTAAATCAAATCTCGAGACTTTCAACAATCAACACATAGTTTATATCATCGGTTAAGCAAATCAAATTCCCACAAAAAGTTCACAAAACAATCTTTTCAAGTAAACTTATTATTTTGAAAAATTTGAAAATTTTTGGCATTTTGAGATAAAACGAGATAACATCGGTGTGTGCACCTACCCCACAACTTGAATATTACACTTTCCTCAGTGTAAAAGCTAATACCCCACAACTTATTTGAAAAATAAATAAGTGTGAGAAAACTATAAATACAAAACGGGAAATAAGTACAAAAAACTAGAAAAATAAAAACAAGAATTTTTTTTTTTTTTTTTTCAAAACGGGAAAGTAAACTATGAACACAAAAGATAATCATAAAAATCCTAATAAATCAAATAGTACATAAACCAAGTAAAAACAATTAAAATCAACTAAAAAGTAAATAAATAAAACAAATAAACCCTATCCGGAAAATCCGGGAATTTAACATAACAAACAGGATAATAAAACCTATACTGGAACATCCAGCCACTAATAAAGCGATATAGACAAATATTAAACGCCAAAAACCAAGTATGACTCGATAAAAGCGGTAAAAGGAAAGGGAAGAAAGACAAATCTTATTTCCGAGCAAGCATGCTTGGATCTTATTTTGTTCCTTTCTTAGGAACTTCTTCCTTCTTCAATGACTTTTATAAGGCTTGCTTTGTCCTCCCTAACAACATCATCTTTCGATTCATTGAACGGAATTTTGTTCGGTGCTGTTAGGGAGTAATCATTTTTCTCGTTCTGAAAATTGTCCGGACAATTGTCCCACTTGCATTTCCAGGTTTTGTAGCGAAGCCTATTGATTCCTGTATTACCTTCAACAACCAATCAAGAAAGATAGAATAGAACAAAACAAAGAAAGAAAGAAATTACAAAATTAAAAATGTCCTACTACAAACGATCTAGAGGAAAACACAAAAACAAGAAAAATTAAAGAAGGAAATCACAATACCTACAAAACAAGAAAAGAGAGATTAGTAGGGATAAAAGGAAATAAAATATAAGATTATTAAATAATGCTAATCTAATCAAAAATAAGGAAAAGAAAATGAATTAAATTAATTGAATGAAAGAAAGAAGAAAAAGAATGAAAGAATAAAATAATGATAAATAAGTATGGAATGAAATGAATAAAATAGAAAGAAGGATGAAAGAAATAAAAATGGAGAAGGAAATGAAAAGATTTAATAAGCATGCAAAAAGAATTTTAATAGAAAAGAAAAAGAAATGGAAGAGAAATGAATTGTAGAGCAAACTGGACGAAAATTTTAAGAAAAAGAAATTGAAACAAAAATAATGCATGCTGTCGGGTAGAATAAAAACAGAGGAAAAGGCAGAGAAAATACAGAGTTACACAATAATTAGCTACTGGAATTTTGAATAAAACAGAGGAATTAACCTTTATAGCTACTGGATTTCTCTGCAAAACAGAGGAAAACATATGCTGAAATTTTCAGAATGACCAAAACAAATTGTAACTCACAAATTTCTGGGCACTTTCATCAAAAACATTGAAGAAAACTCACTGAAATTTTACACAAAAACAGAACAAAACATGTAACAACTACTGGATTAAATATAAGGCAGCAGTGATGTAAAAATTCTGCCACTGTACTGCCCAAAATTTCAGCAAAAACTGAACAAAAACAAGCATACCATAAATTTCTGGATTAAACGTTTCAGCAGCAGTGCAAACCAAATGTTACTGGACTGCCCACAATTAATTTTACTGAAAATGCAGTGTACAAAATCATCTAGCTACTGGAAAATAAAACAAAAAGGTTCATGCAATTGAATTTCTAATTTGAACATAAGAAAGAAGTGATACATACACATATAAACTACATGCTATTCATGAAGAACAAAAAGAAATGCAATTACAAACAACTAACAAATCTATATACCATTATTTACAATGCCATGTAGAATGAAATTATAAAGAAACCATGCATAAACAAAGAAAACAAAGAACAACATTCTACCTACTGGAAATTGAAATATATTATATATATATCAACTAATCTAGTATACTGCATGCAAGAAGGACTGCTGGACGAAATTAAAACAAAAGAAAATTCAGCATGCAAACAAGGACTGAATTTGGAAGAAATTTGTAATTTACCAAAACTGTACAAATATACAATTATATATGAACTACTGGAAACTACAAGGTGCAATTATAATACATACATATATGCCATGCAGAAACATGCAAAAATTACCTACTGTAAAAATCAAATCATGCAGTTCTATTCTATTAGAAAATAATAACCTAATTCTAACTACTGGAAAGCAGAAATTAAGAAGAAATCCATGTAATAATATTTACCTAAATCACCATGCAAACTATACCTAAGTAAAAGCTATGCAAACTGTACTACTACAAAATAATATGCAGTTTGGTGAAACCATCAAAACAACTAAAACATATGCTAAGTAAAGGAAAAAAAAAGAACAGCAAATTCATGCAAGCACAAAACTAACTACTGGAATTCAACATAATATGAGACAAAACATCATATGCATATTCATACGAGTATATTAAATCAATTGCAAAGAAAAACAAAACATGCAAACTAACTAAATCATATGCAAAAACAATTAATACAAAATACTTGAAATCTGAAAATGAAATGTAACAAAGCTAATGAAGTGAATTAAATAACTAAACTAAAAATGTTGGTCACTAAACTAGCATTTCTTAGAATTAGTTTCTAAGAATGCTTACTTTTCAACAAAAAGCTAAACTACATTATTACCTAAAGAATTCAAAAAATACTAGAAAAATTTCTAAAGATGCAAATCTAAAAAAACAATGGTGACCTTTTATTGAAAAATCTACTACATGCAAAATCTAATGAAAATTTCAAAAGAAGAAATTAAAAGCAAAGCTATACCAAAACTTATATCAAACACACGTTAAGGCTAACATATAAAAGATAGAAAAATAAGAAAACATCTAACATTAATTCCTAACAAAAGTAAGTATCTAGATAATATTCTTCATGAATTGAAGATATTATTAGAATACTAACTAAACTAAAAAGCTCTTAAAGAAAATAAAGGAATGAAGATAAAATAACAAGATCATGCAAAACTAACTAAGAAATGTAAGACAACTAAAGAAGATACAAAACAAGTGAATGACAAGTAATAAAAAACTAGGATTAAGAAGAGAAGTAAACTAAACTACTCTAACATAATACCTAAAAATCAAGATAATATCTATAACAACTATCAAAACTCATAAAATGAAAACATGGAAATACAACTAAGATCATGAAATAGAAATCAATCAAAGAAAGAGTCAAGTTAGAAAACTAGTTAAATCTAATACTAACCATACCTAAGAATCTAATTAGATCAAGTTAGAAAAGATTTAGAACAAACTAAGTCAAGTTAGAAAGTAGGAAAAACAATTAGATCTAAAAATTCTAAACTAAAGATCAAACTAAGATGTTAAACCTAAGATCTAAGTTATTCTAAAGGATAAGGATCTAAAGAATCAAAATCTAACCTAATCTAAAACACTAAACTAACTAAGCTATCTAATCTAAATCAACTAAAGTTAACCTAAATCCAAAATATCTAAGCTATATCTAACCAAAATCTCTAAGTAAAAGTTTACCTAAGGGATCTAATACTAACCAAAACACTAACTAAACCTAAAAATCATGATACTAAATCATCTAACCTAAGATCTAAATCCAAAAGTCTATAATCTAAGCAAAAGAAATTCTAAGAAAAATGAATCAATAAGAAAGCAAGAGAAACAAATTACAAGTAACAAAAGAAAACTACTAAAGTAAGAAAAAGAAGAATCAAAATTAAACTACTCAACTAAGAAAAAAAAAGAAACAAATGAAATTGAATCATCTAAACTAAATGAAATAAAATCGATCAAGCAAATATCTAAGATCTATCAAAGAGATCAAAGATATTCTAAGAATTAGACATAAAAGTTACTTGAGAATGATATCATAAAACAAATCATATCAAAATTAATTCGTTATAAATTTCACACCGTTGATGAAAATTTTTCCCAAAAATTACAACGAACTTAGAGGAAAAACATCACGAAAATTAATAGGATTCCCCGACAACGGCGCCAAAAATCTGATGTGTTATTTTGAGTTATATATAATATTAATATAAATATTCGAATAAATAGTACTAAAATAATAAGAATCTCTATGATTAAAATAGATTTTTCACTTAATAAAATAACTCAATTAGGCAGAGCACCTATCGAAATAGTTTAGTAAATAAGGTGGTATTCAGATTTTAAATTTATAAAAATCGTTTTTCCCTAAGACTTCTATTAAATTCTAGTGTGGAAAATATAATCAAACTAATTATGAATATGATTTGTGAATAAGGATCATTCAACAAGTAAATCAACCAATATAAAAAATGATAAGATTGATTTCTAAATCCTAGAAAGCAAATTAAAAGCAAGTAAAGTAAAATCATGGATGAGATAATATTGAATATGTGAAAAACTCACTAAACACATTAGAGAGAGTGGAGGATACACTTCATAACAAAATCAAGTATCATGATTCAACTATTACAATTTCACCGAATCCGAGTCTAAAGATGAACTTCCTCAATACGTGTCGTTGAAAGAAATTCATACGTGAAGAAATATATTAGTAAGATCAAATCCCTACTAATCATCCAAGGTCCGGTACATCAATAGGAAGACAATCCAACTAACCTAGCACTAATCTTATATCCAAGGTCCGGCTTAACAATTAGTGTTAACCCGAACCACAAGATCGAATTATAGCTCATCTCAAGATAAACAATCAAATCAAAGCCATAATTGAAATTGCAATTCAAGTTAATGAAATCATAACAATCAACTCACAATAGATCAATCCCATAGTGAAAGTATAACATGAAACCAACCACTTCTACTCTAAAGAAATGTAGGAGAAGAGAGTTCCTATTAGGTTGGTAAACTAAATTACAAGAATTATCAACAAAAATACTTGAAGAAGGTAAGAAAATAATTCCAAAACCAGTTGTCAATTGAATCCGGAAAGATCTCTTCTCCTCAACTTTCTTCTTGAATCCTCTTCTTGTTCCTTGAAGCTTGAATGGTTGAAGTAGCTCAAAATCCTCTTGATCAAGTCACAAAACTCTACCTCATAGACCAAGGAGAGATTTCATAACCTAACTAGAAACATTTATTCACTAAAACAACCTAGGGAATTATCTAATCAAAAGTATTCAATCAAAGTAATAGAAAATTCCCCAAAGTCTATACCAAAATATATGAAATTGAAGAAAAACCCAATATGATATTCAATATCTAAAAATAATGTGAGAAACTAACGAAAATAACCTCTAATCTCACTCTAATATAGCCTTCATCCAACCTCTATCCAACCTTGATCCAACCTCAAATAATGGTAAAAATCCCAATATTTATAGATAACCAAAACAGGGGTAAAATAGTCATTTTACACAAAAGTCTCTAAAATCTCGGAACAGAGCACCAACACGGGCTCAGTGTTACGGCACAGGTTTATCACTGAGCGCGTGTTCTTATGGCCGTGTTGTTCCTTCTTACTGGCCGTGTTCATTAACCGAGCACGTGTTCCTTAGCTTGTCGGGGCATGTTCTATCTTCATGAAGGGCGTGTTCTTGGACTGAGCGCGTGTTCCTGGGCTGGTTGTGTAAATCTTTCCGGAAATTTCATATTTAGTCCCTAAACTTTGCTCTTTTGATCAATTAACTCCACAAACTTCCCGAAAACAGAATTATCACAATTAAGTGCACAATTAACATATTTATCTCAATTTACTCTAATAAACCTCAACAATTATGCATAAATACCCTTCCAAAACATTATCAAATTTAGCGTTATCAGTTGCTTTGAAAGAAAGTTTGCCATTTGGATCATCAATTGAGATAGAGCACACACTTCACTCGGGATGATTTTATGATCGTTTTTCCTATTTAAGTTGAAAATGTTTTGTTCAAATTGAGTTTTCTTGACTTAGACGTAAGACATTTGATGAGGCATAAAAGTGAATCTTCCTTTAGCACTTTGTTGATGAGATCTTTGAAGAGTAAACTAGTCTATGTTGAAATTTTTGAGAAAATTCATGCACATCTTAAATAAATTGAATTTGCTTTTTGAGCTATTTGATGTTAGTTTGTTTCTTCTTAAACTTCTCCTATTTGATTTGCTTGAGGACAAACAAAGTTTAAGTTGTGGGGTATTTGATAACATCAAATATGATCATGATTTGAGATATAAATTGTGCATGATTTGTGATTATAATTGTATTAAATTGAGATAAATTGATTGATTTTGGGTTTAATTGCAAATATTTTGTTTCGGGTAACTTCGGGGGCAAATTGGTGAAAAAAAAGATAAATTCAGAGGCAAAAGTGCAACATTCTGGAAATACGCTACGCCCGTGGAAGATTTCTTACGCCCGTAGCTGAGTAAACGCCCGTTGCCCTTTTGTTTATAACCCCCGTAGCGGATTAAACGCCCGTTGCCCTGTGTGCATTACGCCCGTGTGAATTAACTGTCTCCCTTACGCCCGTGGCACTCTGGATCAAACGCCCGTAAGGAGTAACTGCTTCTAAATGCCCGTATAGCATAGAGGGCTACGCCCGTAAGGATGCTCTGTCCAGAATATTTTTTATGTAAAATGAAGATTTTACCCCTGGTTTAGTAGATCTATAAATACTAGAATTTTTAGCATTAATTAGATTGGCTTGTGGATTAGATTGTATTTCATATTGATCTAGATATTGAATATCATATTAGGTTTTTCTTCAATTTCACGTATTTTTGGTATAGACTTTGGGAAATTTTTCTATCACTTTGATTGAATAACTTTGATTAGATAATTCCCTAGGCTGTTTTAGTGAATAAATGTTTCTAGTTAGGTTGTGAAATCTCTCCTTGGCCTATGAGGTAGAGTTTTGTGACTTGATCAAGAGGATTTTGAGCTACTTCAACCATTCAAGCTTCAAGGAGCAAGAAGAGGATTCAAGAAGAAAGTTGAGGTGTAGAGATCTTTCCGGATTCAATTGACAACTGGTTTTGGAATTATTTTCTTACCTTCTTCAAGTATTTTTGTTGATAATTCTTGTAATCTAGTTTACCAACCTTATAGGAACTCTCTTCTCCTACATTTCTTTAGAGTAGAAGTGTTTGGTTTCATGTTATACTTTCACTATGAGATTGATCTATTGTGAGTTGATTGTTATGATTTCATTAACTTGAATTGCAATTTCAATTATGGCTTTGATTTGATTGTTTATCTTGAGTTGAGCTCTAATTCGATCTTGTGGTTCGGGTTAACACTAATTGTTAAGTCGGACCTTGGATATACGATTAGTGCTAGATTAGTTGGATTGTCTTCCTATTGATGTACCGGACCTTGGATGATTAGTAGGGATTTGATCTTACTAATATATTCGAGTTGTTCTTCACGTATGAATTTCTTTCAACGACACGTATTGAGGAAGTTCATCATTAGACTCGGATTTGGTGAAATTGTAATAGTTGAATCATGATACTTGATTTTGCTGTGAAGTGTATCCTCCACTCTTTCTAATGTGTTTAGTGAGTTCTTCAAATATTCAATATTATCTCATCCATGATTTTACTTTACTTGCTTTTAAATTTGCTTTCTAGATTTAGAAATCAATCCTATCATTCTTGATATTGGTTGGTTTACTTGTTGAATGATCCTTATTCACAAATCATATGCATAATTAGTTTGATTATATTTTCCACACTAGAATTTAATAGAAGTCTTAGGGAAAAATGATTTCTATAAATTTAAAATCTGAATACCACCTTATTTACTAAACTATTTCGATAGGTGCTCTGCCTAATTGAGTTATTTTATTAAGTGACAAACCTATTTTAATCATAGAGATTCTTATTATTTTTAGTATTATTTATTAGATTATTTATATTATTTTTATTAATATTAAATGTAACTCAAATAACACATCGGGTATGGAAGTAGATAAAGCTAAAATTGAAGTTATTTTTAAGCTACCTCCACCTAGTTCTCGTTAAAGCGTCGAAGTTTCTTAGGTCACGCTTGTTTTTATAGAAGATTCATAAAAGACTTTTCTCCGATTGCTAGACCTATGAATAATCTGTTAAGGAAAGATGTTCCTTTTGAGTTTGATGAGTAATGCATGAAAGCTTTTAATAAATTGAAGGAACTGTTAACCACTGCACCTATTATAACATCACCCGATTGGAACTTGCCTTTTGAATTGATGTGTGATGCTAGTGATTATGCAGTAGGTGTTTTTTTAGGACAAAGGCATGATAAGAAGTTTCATGTGATATAATATGCTAGTAAAACTTTAACGGATGCTCAAGAGAATTACACTACTAATGAAAAAGAATTGTTGGTTGTTGTGAATGCATTTGACAAGTTTAGGTCATATCTTGTTTTGTCTAAAATAATTGTTTATACTGATCATTCTGCACTCAAATATTTTTATAACAAATCTAATGCTAAACCTAGGTTGATTAGATGGGTTTTACTTTTACAAGAGTTTGACATCGAGATAAGGGATAAGAAAGGAGCTGAAAACCTAGCTGCCGATCATTTGTCTAGGTTAGAGAATCCCGAGTTAGAATCTATTGATAAGTCTGTGATATCCGACAAATTCCCCGATGTGAGTCTATATTTGCTACAAATGTTGAATTATGTTGATAGTTCTCTTCCGTGGTTTGCCGATATTGCTAACTATCTTGTGTCTAAAGAAATTCCCAGGTGATATAACTTATCAAGCAAAAGAAGAAATTCTTCGCCGATTTGAAATATTACTATTGGGAAGATCCTTTCTTGTTTCGTATTTGTGCAGATCGGATTATTAGAAGATGTGTGTTTGGAGAAGAATGCACGAAAATCATAGATCACTGTCACAAGGGACCTACTAGAGGCCATTTAGCCGCTAATAACACTGCAAGGAAGGTGTTAGAAGCCGGATTCTATTGGCCCACAATCTTCAAGGACGTTGTATCCCACATACAGGTTTGTGATACATGTCAAAGAACATGTAACATTTCTTCTAAGGATGGTATGCTGATAACGCTAAATTTGATAATGTTTTGGAAGGATAATTGTGCATAATTGTTGAGGATTATTGTATTAAATTGAGATAAATTGATTGATTTTGGGTTTAATTGCAAATATTCTGTTTTTAGGAAGTTTGTGGAGTAAATCGATTAAAAGAGCGAAGTTCGGGGACTAAATATGAAATTTCCGGAAAGATGCACACAACCAGCCCAGGAACACGCGCTCGGACCACGGACACGCCCCATAAGAAGGATGAACACGCCCGACAACCTTTAGAACACGTGCTCGGACCAAGAACACGTCCACACATAAGAATGAACATGGCCAAAATCAACACACGCGCGTTATAAAAACCGTCACCGAGCCCGTGTTGCGTATAACTCTGAGCCCGTGTTGATGCTCTGTTCCGAGATTTTAGAGACTTTTGTGTAAAATGACTATTTTACCCCTATTTTGGTTATCTATAAATATTGGGATTTTTACCATTAATTAGGGTTGGATGAAGGATATATTAGAGTGAGATTAGAGGTTATTTTGGTTAGTTTCTCACATTGTTTTTAGATATTGAATATCATATTGGGGTTTTTCTTCAATTTCATATATTTTGGTATAGACTTTGGGGAATTTTCTATTACTTTGATTGAATACTTTTGATTAGATAATTCCCTAGGCTGTTTTAGTGAATAGATGTTTCTAGTTAGGTTATGAAATATCTCCTTGGTCTATGAGGTAGAGTTTTGTGACTTGATCAAGAGGATTTTGAGCTACTTCAACCATTCAAGCTTCGAGGAACAAGAAGAGGATTCAAGAAGAAAGTTGAGGTGTAGAGATCTTTCCGGATTCAATTGACAACCTGGTTTTGGAATTATTTTCTTACCTTCTTCAAGTATTTTTGTTGATAATTCTTGTAATCTAGTTTACCAACCTAATAGGAACTCTCTTCTCCTACATTTCTTTAGGGTAGAAGTGGTTGGTTTCATGTTATACTTTCACTATGAGATTGATCTATTGTGAGTTGATTGTTATGATTTCATTAACTTGAATTGCAATTTCAATTATGGCTTTGATTTGATTGTTTATCTTGAGTTGAGCTCTAATTCGATCTTGTGGTTCGGGTTAACACTAATTGTTAAGCCGGACCTTGGATGATTAGTAGGGATTTGATCTTACTAATATATTCGAGTTGTTCTTCACGTATGAATTTCTTTCAACGACACGTATTGAGGAAGTTCATCTTTAGACTTGGATTTGGTGAAATTGTAATAGTTGAATCATGATACTTGATTTTGTTGTGAAGTGTATCCTCCACTCTCTCTAATGTGTTTAGTGAGCTCTTCACATATTCAATATTATCTCATCCATGATTTTACTTTACTTGCTTTTAATTTGCTTTCTAGGATTTAGAAATCAATCTTATCATTCTTGATATTGGTTGGTTTACTTGTTGAATGATCCTTAATCACAAATCATATTTATAATTAGTTTGATTATATTTTCCACACTAGAATTTAATAGAAGTCTTAGGGAAAAACGATTTTTATAAATTTAAAATATGAATACCACCTTATTTACTAAACTATTTCGATAGGTGCTCTGCCTAATTGAGTTATTTTATTAAGTGACAAACCTATTTTAATCATAGAGATTCTTATTATTTTTAGTATTATTTATTCAATTATTTATATTATTTTTATTATTTATATATAACTCAAATAACACATCATATGCCCCAAAGAGGAATTCAAAGTGTGGAGATTTTTGATATTTGGGGTATAGACTTTATGGGACCATTTCCATCTTCATATGGAAATAAATACATTTTAATAGTTGTTGAATATTTTTCTAAATGGCCCGAGGCTCAAGCATTACCTACTCACGATGCTAAAGTTGTGTGCAAATTTCTTAGAAAATTATTTGCTAGATTTGGTTGTCCTAGAGCTTTGATAAGTGATAGAGGAACTCACTTTTGCAACTCTCAACTGGAGAAGGTACCGAAAAGATATGGAGTTCATCACAAGCTTTCCACCGCCTATCATCCACAAACAAATGGATATCCGATAAACTTTTGAAGTATGATTTACTCCGCCTATGATAAAAACTATTTGTTTGATTGTAAGAGTCTTGAGGATTGAGTTTGAATTATTCATAGAAACTTGATGCTAGTCTAGTTGTAGGAAATCCCTGTTATCTTGAGCACATCTATTTTGGCAAAATTGTTTGACTGATGGATCACTTTTGGACTTTTAGTTAAATAATGTTAGACCATCTGAATATTGTGATAGCTGTTATGGTAACTTGTTAGGGGTTTGAGAAGCATGCCACTAGTTTATTTTTATGTCATTTATTTTAATAAGGGTAGTTTGCAAGTGTTCTTTGCTACTTAGGAATCACTCCTGAAGGGAATTGAATGCCCGGTGCCCTAAGGTCTTTGAGGTTTGGGAGCCACCAGAGTGAGACCTGCTACAAAGGTAGTTAAAGTTAAGATGGTTAAGTAAATGTTTATACCCACTGCATTGAAAAGAAAAATATATATATATATGTTTGAAAAAAAAAAAAGAAAGAGTATATATATATAAAAAAAGAGAGAGTAATAAGTGTGGCATTGTGACTTGATCCCTAGATGGTTAATTGTAATTAGCTGTTGTGACGTCTAAATGATCAACATACTATCTTTCTATTAGTTTGAAGGGAAGTCTATTGTTTGGATGATGAGTCGATTAGAACACACACTACACCCGGGGAGATTCTATGATTAGATGTTTGTTGATTTAATATGGATACTTTGAATTATTTCTTCTTGATTTGCACATGATACATTTGATGAGGCATTAGGAGTAAATGATAGTCCATTCCAATTTTCTGAACAAGTTTGAATTGTTGAACACCTCCTGTGCTTAATTGATGAACATGGTTAGTTGAGTTATATGTTTTTTCTTGGACTATATTTAGTAGTTTGCTTGAGGACAAGCAAAAGACTAAGTGTGGGGTATTTGATAACTCGATTTTATATCGTATTTTTATACATTAATTGTGTTCAATTCGAGTTAATTATGGAGTTAATTGGACTTAATTCAATGGAAATTACGCAAATTCTTTCTGTTTTTTATTTCGGATGTTTGAGGGACCAAAATTGAAGAAAGGAAGAAATCAAGGACTAAAAGTGCAATTTTTGGAAAAAAATGCCAACACCGGAGTGTTCCTGCCCGTGTTGCTTGCTGTGTTGAGCCAAAGCACGGGTGTGTTCCTACCCGTGTTTCCGGCCGTGTTGAGCCAGAGACGTGTTCCCCGTGGGTCGTGTTGGAGACACGCGACACGGGCGTGTTCAAGGCAATTTTGGCGCAATTCAATGTCCCACATGGAAATTTTACCTCTTTTCAACTCTATTTCACTCCTATAAATAGATGCACTCCCCGTTTTTGAAGCACACGAATCACTCGAAGCAGGAGCATTTCCAAGTTCCTAGCCAATAGGAATATCGTGATATGCTTCAGTCTAGTTTTCGGTTTTCATTTTTCTTTCTTCTCGAGTGTAGGGTTGAGCCTCAACCATAAGGGATACCCTATAGTTTAGTTGAGGGCAGTGGTAGCTGAAGATCTTTAGAGCAAGATAAGGATCCCAAGTACGGTCTCGCGAGGTCCGGAGAATTAAGCCGGTCCTTGGGAAGCAGTGAGAGGAACACGACAACCTTCTCTTTCCTTTTCTTTTCGTTCTTGCATTTATTTTCCTTTATATGTTATGATTCTGTGTCCTAAGATACTCTTTATTTTGATTGATTGATTAATGATTTATATATTCCCGGGAAGGATATGTTTTAATATACATTGCGAATTGCTTATTGTTTTACGCTTTCGATTTGATTCTCGTATTGAGTTTATGCCATGAAACTTAGGTTGATGTCCGATACTACAATAGTTAATTAAATTGACGGTTTGTTAATGAGTCCCAACCATAGGAGATTTAACGAATTGCTAGATTAGGTCTAATAACTTGCGGCAACCATACTGAAGTTAGGCAGCCTAATAATCTCGAGTTCATAATCAATGCAAACCTTAAGATTAACTTATTAAATTGACGACTTAATAACTAATCTACAAAGGTTTAGGATTACTTGCGACAACCATATTCAGGTAATCACATTACATAATTCGGGTATGGTGGTAAGACGATTCAAATTCATAATTACCTTAGATCCGTTTGCAAACCGAACTTTCGAATATTGTTCAACTTAATTAATCATACGTACTTCATTAGAGATCTTAGTTAATTATCTTTCCATTCTTGTTTTAAATATTCTTTAAACAACATATCCGAATTGAATGGAGACATAGGACTAATTCCCTGAACCTTAAAGTTTGTCATAATTGGTAGAAACTAAACATGGTCACCAACTTTCCCGAGGATACGATATTTATAAATTTAAATCTTGGTACTCCCATGTTACTATCTGCATGCGATAGGTACTCTGCCTTAGTTGTGTTTGATTATGTGATACTATTTTGTGAGATTATTTGCTTTATATGATACTATATTTTTACTCACTCAAAACACACACTAAACATGCACTCGGACCAAGAACACGCCCAACAAGAAGGATCAACACGCCCTGCCAAGCTATAGAACACGCGCTCGGTGTATGAACACGCCTAGCAAGAATTCGGAACACGGCCGGAAGAACACGCGCTTAGTTATAAACCCGTCACCGTGCCCGTGTTGATGCACTGTTCCGAGTTTTTAGAGAATTCTTTGTAAAATGACTAATTTACCCCTGGTTTCAGTTATCTATAAATATAGGGATTTCCAGCAATGTTTAGGCTGGATAGTAATTTTGGGAAGGGTTATGCTATCAAAGTGATTTTGTAATTTTTGTTTAGGGTTTTGAATTAGGTCTACACTTTGCTATTTTCTATATTTTGAGATCTCTTTCACTTGTTGTAAGTTGTAAGAATCTCTTGTGAGTCTTTGTGTGAAGTTGCCTCGAATCGTAAGGAATTTCCTTGAAGTTTTGCAAGAGAGGAATCAACTCATTCAACTTGAAGATTTAAAGAAGAACAAGAAGTTTGACAAAGAGAAGGTTGAAGAGGTTACTCTTCTTCTTTTATTTGTTAGAATTTCTATCTTGTAATTAGACACCAACCCTAGGAACTCTTTTCTCTACATTTCTTTTAGGTAGAAATGGTTGGTATTATTCTACAATTACTTTGGGCAAATTATGGTTTTCATGGATGATTGTTGTAGTGTTATTAATTTGAATTGCAATTTCATTCATAGCTTTGGATCTGAATTTTATCTTGAGTATTGAGCTTTGATTTGAGGTTGTAGTTCCGGATTAACACTAATTGTTAGGCCGGAACTAGGACAACATTCGATTAGACCGAAACTAGGATGATTGATGGGAGATTTCCTTTTGTTCTTAAATTAATGAATTTCTTGCCACAATTCGTATGGAACAAATTCTACTTTAGACTTGAATATTGGTGAGATTATGATAGTTAATCCATGATTAATCTTGCCCCTAGTAGTTTGTATCCTTCATTTCTCCTATTATTTATTATGAGTTTCTACCTTCCATTACTTGCTTGATCTTCTACTTTACATTGTTCATTTACTATGCTTTCTAGGATTTAGAATTCAATCTTATCATTCTTGATATGGTTGGATTACTTGATGATTGATTCATACTTTCAAATCATATTCATAATTGATTTAATAATATTTTCCACACTAGAATTTAATAGACGTCTTGGGGAAAACGATTTTATAAATATTAAAATTTGAATACGACATTATTTACTAAACTATTTCGATAGGTGCTCTGCCTAGTTGAGTTTATTTTATTAGTGACGATCCTATTTTAATCTTGAGAATTCCTATTATTTTTAGTATTATTTATTCAATTATTTATATTATTTTTATATATAACTCACACATCATATTTTTTGGCGCCGTTGCCGGGAATCTATTATTTAGTTTCGTGATATTTTTCCTCTTAATTCATTGTAATTTTTTGGAAAAATTTTCATCAACGGTGTGAATCATATAATGGATCAATTATGTTATGATTTGTTATATGGAATCAATCTTAAGTAACTTTGATTTTTCTTGTCTATTTCTTGAAGTATCTTTGATCTTCTTAATAGATCATTGGATATTTTGATTTTGCTTAGATGGATTTGATTTGTTAGTTGAATTTTGTTTTTCATATTTTTGTAGTTTAATTTTCAGATTTAATTTGATTTTGTTATTCTTGTTCTTAGAATTTCTTACTCTTACTTTTGTAGTTTTCTTATGTTACTTGTATTTTGTTTCTATTTCTTTATTAATTCGCTTTCTTTGAAAATTTTTTTACTTAGATTATAGATTTTTTTGGATTTAGAGCTTAGGTTAGATGATTTAGTATCATGATTTTTAGGTTTAGTTAATATTTTGGTTAGTTTAGATCCCTTAAGTAAACTTTTACTTAGAAATTTTGGTTAGATATATCTTAGATATTTTGGATTTAGGTAAACTTTAGTTGATTAAGATTAGATAGCTTAGTTAGTTTAGTGCTTTAGATTAGGTTAGCTTTCGATTCTTTAGATTCTTATCCTTTAGATTAATTTAGATCTTTGGTTTAATATCTTAGTTTGATCTTTAGTTTAGAATTTTAGATCTAATTGTTTCTCCTACTTTCCAACTTGATATAGTTTGTTCTAATCTTTCTAACTTGTTCTAACTAGTTCTTAGGTATGGTTAGTATAATATCTAACTAGTTTTCTAACTTGATTCTTTCTTTGATCGATTTCTATTTCATGTTCTTAGATGTATTTCCATGCTTTCGTTTCATGATTTTTGATAGTTGTAATAGATATTATCTTGATTTTTAGGTATTATGTTAGAGTAGCTTACTTCTTTTCTTAACCATTAGTTTCATTACTTGTCATTTACTTGTTTTGCATTTTCTCCAATTATCTTACATTTCTTAGTCAGTATTACATTTTCATATTATTTTTGTCTTCATTCCTTCATATTCTTTAAGTACTTTCTAGTTTAGTTAGTATTCTAATAATATCTTCAATTCATGAAGATTATTATCTAGATACTTACTTTTGTTAGGAATTGATTTGGTGTTCTCATATTTTCTACTTTTCTTTTGTTAGCCTTAATTTGTGCTTAATATGAATTTAGGTATGGCTTTGCATTTTGATTTCTTTCTTTGCATTTGTTGTTAGATTTTGCATGAGTAGGTTTTCAATGAATGGTCACTTATGTTACTATTAGTCTTGCATCTTTAGGATTTTATTTACTATTCTTTGAGTTCTTTAGGTAATAGTATAGTATATTTCTTTCTATTAAGTAGAAAGCATTCTTAGAAATTAATTCTAAGAAATGTTAATTCTAGTGACCAACATTTACTTTAATTCTATTTTCCTTTATAGTTAGTATGCTGAATTTTGGTTGAAAAATGTTTGAGTACTTTGATTTGTACATTCTGCCTTTGCATGCCTTTGTTTAGATTTGTAGTTTCTATTTCTTTTTCTTTGCATTTGGTTAAATAGGTTAGAATGAAGAACTTTATTATTATATCTCATATCCCTTAGCCTTCACAATCTTATATTTTGCATGATATGTATTGTATGTCTTTGATCTTTTCAATAGTGTATAGCATGAATTCCAATAGCTTTTTATCGATTTGTATGTTTTGCTTTTCTTTGCATGTTATTTAGTAGACTTGCATGAATTTGCATGTTTTGTTTTGTTTTTTTTTGCTTACATGAATTTGATGTTCTTTGTTTTCTTTTACTTAGCATATAATTTAGTTGTTTTGATGGTTTTACCAAACTGCATATTACTTTGTAGTAGTACAATTTGTATAGCTTCTACTTAGGTATAGTTTGCATGGTGATTTAGGTAAATATTATTACCTGGATTTCTCCTTAATTACCTTTTGCATTCCAAAGTAGTTAGATTTAGGTTACTATGTTCTAATAAGTTAGTACTGCATGCTTTTTTTTATAATATGCATTTGCATGCTTTTGCATGGCTTATATATTTATGTGGGTATTATTAATTGCAATTTGATATTCCAGTAGTTCTTTTTGCATGTACTTTACTATAGGAATAGATGTATATATAGTATGTATTTCAATTTCCAGTAGGTAGAATTTGTTCCTTGTTCTCTTTGTATTTGCATGATAGTTAGGTTATCATTTTCTAGAAGGTCAGTATAGCTTCTTTGTAATTTCAAAATGAATCTGGAACAGAGCATCACTATGGGCGTAGTCCCCGATACACTACGGGTGTAGTGAGGCGGTTAAGGGCAACGGGCGTAGAACAAAAAGGGCAACGACCGTAAAATAAAAATTTGCAAAATCATCAACACGGGCGTGTTCATGGGCGTGTTGATGGCCGTGTTGATGGTTGAGCCCGTGTTTCTGGGCGTGTTTAGCGCTGAGCGCGTGTTGCTGGACTGGATTTGTATATCTTTCCGGAAATTACATATTTAGTCCCCGAACTTTGCACTTTTGATCAATTAGCTTCACAAACTTCCCGAAAACAGAAATATCACAATTAAGTGCACAATTAACATATTTATCTCAATTTACTCTAATAATCCTCAACAATTATGCACAAATACCCTTTCAAAATATTACCAAATTTAGCGTTATCATACCTATTTTTGTGCAGGAACCGGTTGTGGAAGATACTAGGAAGGAAAGAACAAGCCGTGATGAAGAACGAGAGGAGCGAAAAAAATGAACTTCCACCAGAAAATTCCGGGAGAATTTTTTCCCAAAATCCCCTATCCTTCTAGAATTAGCAAAGAAAGAGAGAAAGAACAATTTAATAAATTTGTTAAAACTTTTAGTCATATTTCTATTAATCTGCCTTTACTTGACGTAATTTCTTCGTTTCCAAAATACTCTAAGTTTTTTAGGGACATTTTGCGTAATAAGTATCCTCTAGACTGTGAAAAGGTAATCTTAAATGAAGTTTGTTCAGCTTTAATCTCCAAGAAATTACCTTTCAAATGTAAGGATCCCGAAAGCTTTACTTTACCTTGTACTATTGGTCATATTTGTGATTTACATGCTTTAGCGGACTTAGGTGTAAGTGTAAATTTGATGCCTTCAAGTTTATTTGATAAGCTAGGGTTGCATGATTTGAAACCTACTAGGATGTGTGTACAGCTAGCAGATAAGACAATTAAAGTCTCGAGGGGTATAGTTGAGGATATACTTGTAAAAATTGGAAAATTTATATTTCCAGTAGACTTTGTTGTTATGGATATGCATGGTGAAGGTGGTGTACCACTTATCTTAGGAAGACCTTTTTTAGCTACCTCTAAGGCACTAATTGATGTTAATCAGGGATTTATTACACTTCGAATCTTGGATGAAGAAATTACATTTCGTGTCTAGTTTGTTTTGTTTGTATTTCTTTTCTTCGTTTTATTGTCTTATTACTTTCTTTTCTTATTTTCGGGTATCAAATAAAGTTCCAAGCTTGCTTGCTCGAAAATCCAGATTTGTTTTCTTTCCTTATCTTTTATCGAGTCTTATTTGGTTGATTGGCGTATATTCTTGTCTATATCGCTTTATTAGTAATTGGATGTTCCAAGTATAGGTTTTAATCTTGATTGTTTGATTTTTGCTATTTTGTTTCATTCTAGTTGTGTTGGATTTGTTAATTTCGTAAATTGGTGATTAGAGAATCATTCTACGAGTATGAGAGATTTTGAGGAACCTTTTCGTAATTCTTCTGTTCTGGTCAAACACAGACGTAAAAGTCAAAATTTTGACTAACACGCCCTGGAACACGGTCAACGATATGCCCGTGTTGTTATTCTGTGTTGACCATGTTAAACACTGAGCCCATGTTTAAAACGGTAACTTAGCTCGTGTTTAATTCAAACACCGAGCCAGTGTTCTTTCGTAACTAAGCCCGTGTTTAAAACGGTAACTTAGCACATGTTTAAACACCGAGCCCGTGTTCCTTCCTAACCGAGCCCGTGTTCAATTCCAGAACAAATCTTAAACGGGCATATTTTTCATTCTCTGCAAAATTTCTCTCATCTTCTTCATTTCTCTTCCGAAATTTACACTTCTTCTCTACCATTTTCCTCTATTCTCATATTATGGCACCTCTTCTTTTGGCCGTTCGAGGTGGTATGCATCCGTTTCTTACATTTCCGGATGATCGTCCTATCGTTACTCAACGTTTTCATACTTTTGCTCTAAAATCTATTCTTCATGAACGACGTATCGACCGGGCAGCAGTCGATACTATGCGGTTATGCTCGGAGATGAGCAGATTATTTCGGTTCGCACCTTACCGGAGGTTATTTTCTGTCAAAGCACCGGTATTCGAAGAGTTGGTGTGCGAGTTCTTTGCTACCTTCGATCCTCATTCGGAACATGTCACATTCCGTCTTGGAGGAATAGACCGTTCCCTCACGATGAAGGAGTTTGGTATTGCATTTGGGATTTGGACAGTCGAGGAGACCAATTCCGACATGTATACGACGACGGTTCAACTATTCAACGAGGAGTCTAGCGTTTATTGGCGACACATCACGGCTGATCCTTCCACTATCTATGATCCTACATACTCGAAAGCATCCGGTATTCATCTACCTTTGCGCTATTTACACTATATTCTCGCTCACACTTTTACGGGCCGGAAAGACAATTCCAGGGTAGTCAACACCACCGAGGTTGCCATACTTTCCCATATTTGGCGTGGTATTCCAGTCAACCTCACGAGGCCTATTGTTCGTATCTGCCAGAGACTACGCCACCAGATCCAAGGAAGATGACTCTCGGATTAGGTCCATTCATCACCAACATGGCTCGGTACTTCGATATCGACATTGATAGAGCAGATCTCACGATGTTGAGCGGCAACACAATTCCAGTAGATAACAAAAGTCCTGTGAGTATGAATATTGCACGGAAGGTCGGAGATAACTTCGTTTTACGGTCATCGGATCGCCTTCCTACCTAATTGCACCACCACCGAGATACCGATCTCGTTCTCTCCTCCTCCACATGCTGCTGCTCCATTTACTTCGCGAGCTTCATCTTCCGAGAGGGCTACTACCGCACGTCTCGATAAAATCGAGAGAGATATCCTTCACTTCGGATGCAGCGAAGTACTTGCCAAGAGACTTGTCAAAACATCTTGCAACAATCAATTCAAACGCATCGAGAAGGTCTGCGCAGATTCAAGGGTCTCCCTCGACCCTCCCCCCTTCTGGATATGTCGGGTATACTTAGTCCATGGCTCGATGCACTTCATGGCACCATCCCACCCGAGTATAGCTCACCGAGATTTCCTACTCCTCACCCATGGACCCTCCACTTCTATGGATTAGTTTCGATTTTATTCTTTGCTTTCGTTTTTTTTGTTATTTTTGTTTTTGTTGTTTTTCGTTATTTTCGGGCTGTACTTTTTGAAATCTCCTTGTTCTATGTTTTTTATCTTTTGAGTATTTTCGTATTAGTTTTATTTTTCATTTTAGTCCTTTTATGCTTATTTTCATATTTGTTAATCCTTGTTATTTCTTTTCCGCACCTATTTTCTTTTCTTAGTTTTTCTTGCTTTCTTATTTTTCTTTAAA
>JAHSUH010001903.1:0-80451 GCA_025388415.1 Cynanchum wilfordii
AATCCTCATTGTAGGTAATCATGTGAGTTGATTTAGTTCAGATATCAATTAAATCAAAACAATTAACCGTAGCTCTTCAGATGGCATTCCTCACTACATGAACAACCACTGGAGTTAGCTTTTCTATTAGTGGCGAAGTCCAGTTTACAGTCCAAAAGAATTTGACTAACCTTACAACCAAGTCCACGACTAGCATATAACATGACAAAGGCAACCAGATTCTCCAAACAAAAAAAATAAATAAATAAATAAAAAATGAAGCTTTTTAGTACCATCAATCAACAAATTTTCGAATTGAAAAACAAATGAAGGAAACCATTGAAATAACGATAAAAACTTAAGAAAAAAACCAAAAATTCAGCACAAAAATAATGGAGACTGGACTGACCTTTCAAATATGCCGAATTGAATCTGCTAACGGCCGGACAGCCTGGTGATATTTGATAAAGTGTGACGAAGGCCAGTATCATACCAACTGCAGTTCTACACTGTAGCATGCATCTCTTGCTGGCAGCGCAGTGAGCGGCGATCGGTAGGAACGTGACTTGTCTCCAGTACTGATTTTTAGGAAGAGATTAAGAAAACAATGTGTATAGTGGGTGATTTATATATTATATATATATCATTGATTAGTATTTCACTTTCGTCCTATATCTTTTCTTTTCTTTTCTTTTCTTTTTCTCATTTTTCAAATGTTATTAAATCTTTCATTTTTAAAATTTTAGTCCTTTAATTATATTATATATTTGTAGTTTAACCTAACAATTATAAAAATAAATAAATAAACCTTAGTTTTTCTGACAAAAACAATAATAATAATAATAAATTATTTGATTGGTTTGATATTAAAAAATTATTTGTTGTTATAAAGTATGGCAATGATATGAGTTTTGTCCAAAATGACCTTACTTTTTTTTTTCAATTAAAATTTAATTTGTAAAACAGTTGCGTTTATAGACAATGGTTACAATCGATTGGGCATCAAATGTAGTAGAAAGAAGCAATTCTTTGGTCTCTAAATTAATTTTTTTTTTTTTGTTAGAATTGGTCCATATATTATGTAAATATTGTGATATCGATTATTTCATCTAAAAATTTGTTAAAACATCCGTTAAGTTTAAAAAGGAAAAAAAAAATTAAGGGTATTTATGTCATTACACTATTTTAATATACTTAATAAAAAATGTAATTACAAAAATAGTCTCTAACTATAGCTCTTGGTGAAATTGGTCCCTAAATTAATTTTTTGATGGAATTGATCCCTATATTTTGTAAATTTTGTTATATTGGTCTTTTCATCTAAAAATCTATTAAAACAATAGATAAATTTTTAAAAAAAAAAACAAATCTAAAAGTATTTATGTCATTACACTTTTTAATATAATTAATAAAAAGTATATACATATATACAACCAGTCAAAAATCTTAACGAACTTCCTTCTTGTTTAGCAAAAATCTAATCTCATTTTGTCTCTCTTTTTTTTCATAACAAAAAGCAAACAAGTGGGTGTACTCAAATTAAGAAATAGCTTAAAAAATATAGCCAAACAAGAACCATTTTAAAAAAGTAAGGTCATTTTGAACAAAAACTCGTAACATTATCTTACTTTATAATAACAAATAATTAAATTATCATTACATTTATAAATATATTTATTTAAATAGAAGATTTTATTAAAATAACTATTTATAGAAATATCTTCTAATTTTAAAAAAAGTAAATTTGTTTGTTCCAGGTTGTACTATTTTTTTCTCTTTCCGTTTTTTTTTTTTTTTCTTTTTTTTCTCCTTCTATGCTTGGTCCAATGAATTACTTAAAATTGGATCCTTTCGTTTTTTTTCCTTTTGAAAAGAGGAAATAATACATTTTTTTTTTTTTAAATATGGCAAGTAATTTTGGATTCTTAAAGCAAGGCTTTATAGAAAGAGGCAAAAAAAGGATATTAATAATAATAATATAACCTCAATGGATAACAAATGAATATATATTAATATAAATTTGATACAACCTCAATAGTGTTTGAGGTTTGATGTTTGATATTAGAGCTTCAAAACTCCTGACATGTTTATGTGTGATTCTTTTTTAGTTTTTTATTTATAGATAAAAAGATGATTAAAAAAAATATTTTAATTGATCAATTCCCTTCTCGACCCGGACCAGTAGGTCCGTGTCGTGACTATGGGCCAGACACGGTCAACTACTTGGTATTGTCATCACCGCACCAAAAGAGATACCTGAGTTGACTATGAGTACCTATGACCATTTTTATATACTATTACACATTCACTTATCATTTCGATGTGAGACTGATATCACACTGAATGATGTATGTATAATTGACAATAAAACTACACACAATATTTAAGCATGAAAAGTAACTTTCTCATTTTGAACATAAGAGAAACAAGTGTTATTATTATAAATAGTACTGTAAAATTTATTGAAGACTTTGAAAGAGCTAATATATTATTGTATGGAGGAACTATAAATATAATTGATAATGCGCAATTTTCCTCCAAATTCAATATATATATATATATATATATATATATATATATATATATATATATATATATATATATATATATATTGTATTTTAAGGATATCTAATGTAATAGATATCATATTGAGAATGAGGAGGATAATGATCATGAGTATTTATGCATTACTCAAATGACCTCTCATAATAAAGTTTCATTAGATAAACTATCATTTCTCCTTTGACCTATATTATGCTATTGAGAATCATTATTTAGTAAATTAGAAGTTTACAAATTCCAATGTTATTTTTATGATTATTTGAGTCATCTAGGATCATATATGATGTGAAAGATGATTGAGGCTATGCATGGTCATCCTTGAAGAGCAAAAGATTTTGACTTCGGATAAACTCTCTTGTACTGCATGTTCTAAAGGGAAAGTAATGGTAAGAACTTCACCATTAAAAATAGGAGTTGAAATTCATATATTTCTAGAATGAATATATGTGATATATATATATATTTCGTACTATAATTGTGAGCAATATGCACAAATATTTCTTTGCACTCGTAGCAGTGCAGAGATCCTTTCACTCAATTCTTCTCTTAGCAAGCATATGCAACATTAATAACTTCAAATCTCTCCTTATATCCAATTATTACAGATTTGGTAGCCATTCTTTGTTCTTCACGCAATAATTCACCTAGACCTACATCCAAAGGACACTCAATTTCTATTTAGCAATCCAAGGATAATCTCAAATTCTAGCCCTACTCATCAAAAACAGATCTTGCATACTCTCTTCATGAATCTTTTGAAGGCTACTTAATGTTAAGAAAGATATTTTGTAATATTATCTACAAGATTTTATCTTAAGTAATATCCAAGTGTTAAGGATATTTCTGTAATTTCCTTTATCTATAAATACCCAAAAATGTAT
The DNA here is from genome assembly GCA_025388415.1 of Cynanchum wilfordii. Lineage (NCBI taxonomy): Eukaryota > Viridiplantae > Streptophyta > Magnoliopsida > Gentianales > Apocynaceae > Cynanchum > Cynanchum wilfordii. The sequence continues at coordinate 3,423 of JAHSUH010001903.1, forward strand.
TTCCAAGAGTTAATGAAATACATAGAAAAGTTTTATTCATTTTCAGTTTCTCTCTTCCTCTCAATTGATATTCCCGTTGATGCAAGATCTCTTTTGTTTCTTTACAAGTTCTTTTTGTTTTGTGAGAGTGCTGGATCTCTTCTTTTGTAAGAGAAGACTGTTTTTCTACATGGTATCAGAGCACATCGATTTCGAGCAAGGTACTGGTCTGAATTTCTTCGTATTGCTACATTTTTTTTCTTCAATATGAATCGGATTGATGTTGGAAGCCCTCTGTACTTACATCCTTCGGATAATCCCAATCAAGTACTAGTTAATAAGGTGTTTGATGGTAATTGTTTTCAATCTTGGAAAAGGTCTGTTAAAATAGCCCTATCTGCAAGGAATAAATTAGGGCTAATAGATGGTTTTGTTAAAGAACCTGCACCGCAAGATAGAAATTACAGAGAATGGGAGCGTGCTAATGACATGGTGATGTCGTGGTTACTAAATTCAGTCGAAAAGGATATTGGGGATAGCCTATTGTATTGTCATAGTGCAAGAGAATTATGGATTGAGTTAGAGAACAGGTTTGAACAGAGTAGTGGAACTCAACTTTTTCAATTGCAAAAGGAGTTAATGTCAATTTCTCAAGGCATCAGTAGTATAGCTACTTATTACACCAGAATAAAAAAGGTTTGGGATGAATTACTAAGTTTGTGGATTGTTACTGCATGTTCTTGTGGAGCAAGATCACATATTGCAAAGTTCCAAGAAGATCATAAATTAATACAATTTCCGATGGGTTTGAATGAGAGTTTTATCAACATTAGAGGCAACATATTGATGATGAAACCTCTTCCAACGTTATCACAAGAGTATGCATTGTTGATTCAAGAAGAAAAACAAAGGGAAGTTAGTCCTAATGTCGTCTTCAACAATGAACAAACATCCTTCACTGCCACAACCAATATGGGCAGAGGTGCTTTTAAGACAAATACGGGCAGAGGTGTTTTTCGGAAATATAGTGACAATAGAATGAATACAAAGAATTTGGAATGCAGGTATTGTAAGAAGAAGGGACATAGTATTGATAAGTGCTACAAACTCCATGGCTATCCTGCTAATTTTGGTTTTGGGAGAGGAATGAGAATGGCTGCTTTTGCACAAGAACAGAACCACGATAATCCTTCCAGGTAGCTCGCTTCTTGAGTTACAAAGAACACCGGGATTACGGAAGATCAATCGCAACAATTATTAGCTCTTCCGAAAGCTAATGCGACAAAAGAACAACGAGAAGATACTACCGAGCACACTGGTAATGCCTTGACAGCTTTTGCAGGTATGCATCAGATTTCATATAAGAATATTCATAGTTTGTTAAGTGATCATAAATGTATGCATTGTGGTATTCAAAGTGAACCTTGGATAATTGATAGTGGTGCTACCAATCATATGACTTATAGGAAAGAATTTTTTGTTGAACTTACTACTCTAAAGACTCCTTTCCATGTGACTCTTCCTAATGGTAAATCAATAGAAGTCAATCTTCAAGGGACTGTGATTTTTACTTCGAATCTTATTCTACGAAATGTATTCTTTGTTCCTACATTCCGTTTTAACCTCATATCTGTTGCTAGTTTGGTCAATAGTTTACAGAGTAGTATAATATTCACTCCTTCATATTGTCTTCTACAGGCCCCTTCCATGAAGAGGCCACAGGTTCTTGGTAAAGCACACAATGGTCTTTACTTTCTTCAAGATTCTTCACAGTATAATAACAGCTCTTATGAGCACACTGCTGCTACAATTTGTTCTTGCAATTTTGTTACCCCTCTTTTTTCCCAAGTAGCTTTAAAAGCTACAAAAATGTCTAATACTCAATTGTGGCACTATAGATTAGGTCATTTACCTATTGATAAAGTTTGTACTCTTGATCTTCCTTGTGCTATCAATAATAATCTTCATGTTCCTTGTATTGTTTGTCCTATGGCTAAACAAGCCAAACTTCCTTTATCTTTAAGTAACACTAAAACCTCTCAATTGTTTGAAATTGTTCACATTGATATATGGGGACCCTATCACACTGCCACTTTTAAAGATTGCAAATGCTTCCTTACTATTGTTGATGATTTCTCTAGAAATACTTGGACACATCTTTTAAGCACTAAGGGTAGTGCTCTTACCTTAATAAAGGCTTTTGTTCATATGATTAAGAATCAGTTTTCAGCCTCTGTTAAAATTTTCAGAACCGATAATGCCTTAGAATTAGGTTTGAGTAAAGAAGCTGTTGAGTTCTTCCAACATGGGGGTATTCTTCATCAAACTTCAGTTCGATATACACCTCAACAAAATGGTATTGTTGAAAGAAAACATAGGCATCTTTTAGATGTTTGTAGAGCTCTTTTATTTCAATCTAACCTTCCTATAAAATTCTGGGGTCATTGTCTTCTTGCTGCCACATATTTGATTAATAGATTCCCTTCCTCTATACTTCACAACAAGACTCCCTATGAACTTCTATTCAACAAAAAACCTTCCTATTCTCATCTTAGAGCTTTTGGATGCCTATGTTACACTGGAACCTTAAAACAAGGCGGAGATAAATTACAACCTAGGGCACAAGCTTGTGTTTTCATAGGCTATCCTATTGGGCAAAAGGCCTACAAAGTCCTTGATTTGTCTACTAACACTGTTATGGTATCTCGAGATGTTATTTTTCATGAGGATATTTTTCCTTTTCATCTTTCCCATAAGAAAAACTTAACAAAAGCTGTGCCTATCTTCCCTCCTGTTTTTGAGGAACTAGAACATTCTGTAAATGAATCTTTCTTTCATGATTTTGCTCCCATGCATTCCACATCTACTACTACTTGTGCTCCTCAAAATTCTGCTCATCCTACTTCTGCTTCTCAAAATTCTGCTCCTCAAAATTCTGCTCATCCTATACCTCACTCTTCTCCTCATTCGGATCATTCAAGTTCTCAAAATTCTGATTCTTCTACTCATGCTTCTAGACCTCAACGAACCGGAAAACCTCCTAAATACCTTGAAGATTATATTTGCCATACTCATTCTGCTCAATGCATGTCAAAACCTTTGAAATCCACTCTTTTAGCTAAGGATCATGACCATACTACTATGCAAACATTATTTGAACCTTTGACCTATGAAGACGCTTGTACTATACCTGCATGGCAGCAAGCTATGCAAGCAGAATTTGATGCCTTGATTGCAAATAACACTTGGGATATTGTACCTTTACCGGATAAAAAGAAGGCAATAGGTTGCAAGTGGGTATACAAAATTAAACATAGAAGTGATGGTACTATTGAACGATGTAAGGCAAGATTGGTTGCTAAGGGGTTCACTCAAAAAGAAGGGATTGACTATGGTGAAACCTTCTCACCAAGTAGTCCGAATGACCACCGTGAGATGTCTAATTACGGTTGTTGTTAAAAGGAATTGGCTGCTTTATCAGCTGGATGTAAATAATGCCTTCTTACATGGCTTGTTAGATGAAGAAGTTTACATGACTCCTCCTCAAGGTTTGTTTCTCTCTAATGCAAGAGTTGTATGCAAACTAAATAAATCTCTTTATGGGTTGAAACAGTGCTAGACAATGGAACCAACCGGTTAAGTGATTTTTGTGTTCTCTTGATTTTGTACAATCAAAGAATGACTACTCACTGTTTATACAACATTCCAATGATCTAGTAATTCTCTTGGTTGTGTATGTGGATGATATCATTGTGACAAGAAATAACATTGAAGGCATTGGTCATCTCAAGAAGACACTTGATCAAACTTTCAAAATCAAAGATTTGGGAATTCTGCATTTCTTCTTGGGAATTCAGATTGAATACTCGGATTCGGGGGTTGTCCTTCATCAAACTAAATATGCAGAGGAGCTGGTAGAAGTTTTTGGTTGTTCTCGAGCGCAACCGTGTGTTACACCAATGGACACCGGGCGGAAATTGCAGGCTAATATGGGTGAAGTTTTGCAGGACGTTGAGAAATATAGGAGCTTAGTTGGTAAGCTTAATTACTTGACAAATACTAGGCCGGATATATCTTTCACAGTTCAACAACTAAGTCAATTTTTACAAACTCCTAGAATACCTCATTACAAAGCTGCTCTACATTTGCTACGATACATCAAAGGAAGTATAGGAGCTGGAATCTTCATTTCAAAAACAATGGATTTTACTGTGAAAGGATATTCGGATTCGGATTGGGGATCTTGTATGGATACAAGGAGATCAATAAGTGGATTTGCAGTATTTTTAGGAGATGCTTTGATTTCATGGAAATCAAAAAAAACAACATGTGGTTTCACTCTCTTCTCTGAAGCGAATATAGAGCATTAAGTAAAGTTTGTGTAGAATTAGTTTGGTTACAAAGATTACTAGAGGAACTAACTATCCACTCCATCCTTCCCATTGAGGTTTATACGGACAGTCAAGCTGCCTTACGCTTAGCAAAGAATCATGTCCATCATGAGCGAACAAAACACATTGAGTTGGATTGTCACTTCATAAGAGAAAAGGTTCTAACTGGTTTTATATCTCTGTTTCATGTTCCTAGCAGTTCACAAGGTTGCGGACATCTTCACCAAAGGTTTATATGGTCCTTTGCACAATGAAATTGTGAGCAAGTTGAGCATTACAAGGCTCAACTTGAGGGGGGGTGTTAAGAAAGATATTTTGTAATATTATCTACAAGATTTTATCTTAAGTAATATCCAAGTGTTAAGGATATTTCTGTAATTTCCTTTATCTATAAATACCCAAAAATGTATTTCCAAGAGTTAATGAAATACATAGAAAAGTTTTATTCATTTTCAGTTCTCTCTTCCTCTTAATTGATATTCTCGTTGATGCAAGATCTCTTTTGTTTCTTTACAAGTTCTTTTTGTTCTGTGAGAGAGCTGGATCTCTTCTTTTGTAAGAGAAGACTGTTTTTCTACACTTAAGGCTTCTTTGGGCACCTTAGAATATAATACCATAATATTTGCTCCATATGTTAATAAAATCATAATAATAATATTGCTCAATAAAAAGATAACCTTCACGAAAATTATTGATCTTTAAATTCAAGTGGAAAGTCTTGCTTGATGATAGATATGCTTTAAATATTTCTCAAGTTATCCCAAATGAGCATAAATTATTGATCATAAAACATTCAATAAATGCTAAAATCTAAGATATAATCTGAGAATCTTTTGGCTCTCATTGACTATACATTGTATCCCATTTGTAGATTAAAAAAAAAAAAAAAAAAAAAAGTCCTGTCAATATGACTCCAAAGCTCCTAGGCAACATAATTCTTTTCAATAATTTTTTTTGATACTCAAAATTTCCTAAGACATGTATCTAAAGAAATAAAATAAGTAATCTCAAAACAAGCATGTTGACTAAAATAATAATAACAATAATCAACCCAAAACAAAACATAAACCAAATGTTTACAGAATTATCTCTAAATACCATGATAATTTTCAGTAATTGGCTAAATGCACTCTTTATGAGGATCCTTTCTATTAAATAAGAGTTGCAATAAAATTTTCTTATGGTAAAATATACACACAACTAAAATATATTAGTCATTGATATTCAAAATAGGTAAGAATATCTATACAAGTAATATACACTAATAAAGGTAAAATAAATCTCATAATCTCAATAATTGTAAGCAAAAATTTTAGTGATTCTTGTCCATAATTTCTGCCGCTGATACTTACAAATTCAAAAGATAATTTAAAAAAAAAAAAAAAAAAAGAACAATTACATCCAATATTAATTTTTTAGAAACTAATGTTCACCAATTTGCCTAGGTAAAATTGCAACTCTTTGAACCCAACAGCTTGAAAAAATTGGTAAACGGACTCCTAAAGCTTCTCCTCAGGGCGGATGGTCGAAGATTCGAATCCCCCCGAGGTGGTTAGCGCCACGTTAAAAAGCTCTAGGTCAAGCCCTCACCCTCAAGTAAGAGTTGGACTCTACGAGCGCACCCCAAGCCGAATCTGGATTAATCGACCCGTGTGAGTTCGGATACCGAATGCTTAAGAAAAAAAAAAAAATGCAACTCTTTTGAGTTCATAGTTTCTTTTCATTTGTAATGAAAAACAATAGTGGATAAGACTTTGAATGTGTGATACAAGATTCTTACAAATTAAAGTTAATCAAAGAATTAGGTTACTGTCTATAAACTATCAAAAGCATAGTACCAAAAGTTTGAAACTAAACTAAGATCAGAGCACCTATTAACAATGGATACAAGCACCTATTCCTGAAACTGAACAACAATAACATCCCTACATATCAACAGCATATTTTGAGGCAAAAAAGAATGTGTTAAAACTGGAACCAAAACCTAAGAATAGTGCACATTACAGACACCATTTTTGGAGACATTGGATCAAGTTTTGATGCTGCTGGGTCGAGTTTTGATAGGTTTGAGCTTGATACCTAAACTTTCACAAGAGAGAAGTTCCGGAGATACACACCAGTGCCTCGAAGGACTTGGAGATAATGCACCACCATTACTTGCCAAAGAAGTAACAACTTGTGTCTGCCTGTTGAATCCAAGTCCCATTAAAAAGAATTCAATGGGGACTAACATTGCATAAGGGAGTTCCTCCGTTACTAGAGAGCCACACGATTGAACCTGCCATGAATGGAAACACAGGAAAACCAAAATGTAAATAAAACAAATAAAGGAAATTAGAAAAGTAAGGGTATATCATATTGATATATATATATATATATATATATATATATGATTAAAAAAAAAAGGTTTAGATCAGATCATGTCAAGATTAGGTATTGTTAATCATTTTGCAAATCAACAGAAAAGGTTCAGTAAAAGCAGTAAACAGTTTTATATTGTTAAATCGAGTTAATGTTCTAAAAGTTTTAATTGATAAGAAACATATATCTCTTCCTGGTCAAAATTAACAAAGGAGGTCAGAAGTTCTCGAGGATGACTAAAGGTTTTCTTCTACATGGTAGTCTCAGTCCATAATTCATGCTTCTTATCCCTTTTCTTTTCTTGTTCTCCTTCTCTATAATTACATAATTTCCAGTAAGGAAAATTAAGCAGTTATCTTTTTATAAGTTTTGATTTTGGAACTTATTATGTCATTTTTTATCTTAGTTGTATACTTATTATTCCAATTTCAGCCTTTGTCCAATTCTGTTAAAAATCATACATTTTGGGCACTCAATAATGACTCATGTGCCAGTCATGTGACTGCTTTTGATGGATTATTTAACAGAATTGGATGAAATTGGACTAATAGTTATACAATAAGAATTTAAAATAAAAAAGAAGTTTTAGGTCCAAAACATAAAAAATAAGTACAAAGACAGAAACAACCATTTTTCCTTTCCAGTAAGCAACGCTCATCTTCTAGAGAGTTAGTAAATTCAATATTCACAAGGGCAAAGACAGAACAGCAAAACAGTATTATGCATGGTTCTAAGAGTATGTATGGTATATTTTGGAACACTGCCTGGTTCAAAACAAATTATATTACGGAAAAAGGAAATGAAAAATAAAATAAAATAAAATAAAATTACATCAACAGGTAAACAAAAAAAAATTACCTCAACTAATGCACAAACCTTCTTATCCCTTACATTACTCATATAAATGGAATCAGCATGGAATGGACTGTTTTCACCAACAAAAATGAGGGTCTTGCATTTCAAATTCCGCAGACCCTCTGTAAGGTCATGTCTCCTGCAAAAAGGAGTTGTCAAATTTGTATGGGGGGCGATGAATATACAGAGTGATATAGCCAGAAACGTATGGTAGTTACAGGCAACCTAAATTAAATAAAACATAAAAAGGATACCAATAGAGGAAAAATTAAAAGAATAGAACCCTCTGGATTAAATTCTTGTGCCTAAGTTACAAATTCTGACTGCTTCGGTGTATTCATATCATCAATGTTATAAGCAAACAGAATAACAAATAAGTCCCACTAATGACTGCAATAAGTTAAAAATGTTTCTTTGTAAATGTTTGATGATCAAAAGGAAGAAATTAATGTACAGCATCATAAAAATATATCTCCATACACATATTCACCTAACAGTTAATTTTATAAAGCAACAAAAGGGAAAAGGCTTTACTCGTTAATTGCATGAAGAAAGCGCATGACATTTGGACTCTGCATCTCCCCCAATAACTGAAGAAACAAGATAAGAAACAAAGCCATGTTTGAGTTCAAAAATGCCGAAAATCATATCACTGCAACGTTTAAGAAGCAATATATGCTTTCCACACAAAGTAAGAGAAAAAGAAAAAAAAAAATGCAACGGGCATTAGAACATAACATCAATTTTCATTCAGAATCAAAGAAGTTTCTTGGCCATAAGATACAGCAATATTCCTTGCTGGCATTGATGTTTCTTCCACCAGAATCCAAAATTGATTATCAAATTGCATTTCTTATGTCATCCAAAAAAAAATCTTCTTTGATCAATCTCCAGTATGTACAAAATGAGTCCTCAAATCACCAGAATCTCGGGTACTTACAAAACGAGTCCATTAACCATGCTTTTATATTATGACTGGCAGGGGACCAACTGAGTTCTCTACTGGATACGGTGCTACATTATTTCTAAGCAGCAGGAGACTAGAACCCATTTGTTCTTTTTGGCATTCTGTCACTTTCTGTTTGGCAGAACATAACTATGTGATTGGAGATGAAACATTTAAGACATTCGTTACTTGGCACTCTCTACTTGCTTCAAAGGGAAGTTCAGGGGAAGTAAGCTCACTCTAAGCCGTGATACATTCCACTTATGGTCACTTCCTATTCAGTTTGGGCTGTTAGTAATCAGATAATCTTTGAGGGTCAACATCCAAGATTGAATGGTCTTTTCTATGCTGGTTGACAGAGCTATGGAGACATGTCCATAAAAAATAAACTGTGCACCTATACATTTTTCCACCAGCGTATAGTCGTGTTTACGTATGCTAAATGAGTTCCTTGAGTTTCTCCCGAAGAAATGTACAACACAATAATTGCTGACACATAAAAGATGGAAGGACATTGGTATCAAGAGTGTGGCATTAACACCATCAAGATTCATAGATGCCAGCAGAAAATCTAGAAAGGTAAAAGAAAGCAGCAGCAAACAGAAGAGACAGCTTCTAAACGCTACTTAATCAATTCTTAAGATTTTTTCATAAAAGTTTCCGTTAGATGCAAAGAAATATGAATTCTTAAGTCACAAATCCCAGGGTACATGCAATAGCTGCAAATCTTAAGATCTAAAGCTTCAGTCTAGGAATCAAGAAAATTGAGATTATTCCTAGTTCATATTCTATTGATAGTTTCCTTACCCTTCGGCAGCATAGCACTGTCTCTGATTCTGCATCAAGTATTCCATGCCTTAGTTCCTGGTAAACACTTAAAATTATTCATGATGATGGAGATAACTTGTCAGTCAAAAAATCAAATTTTAATAAATACCTTGCTGAAGTAGCGCTGGAGAAGGCACTCCTTCAACAGTCCACACATTCCATAAAAGTATAATAAGTTCAACAATATCTGCACAAGCGGTTCGAAAAATTAAACATTATATGGGCAAAATGTTAGAATGTGACCCACAGTTATGTAGCTATGTCATATTAAGGCTAAACAATTATGCAGCAATATCCTATAGGATATTGTTTCCTCATCGCCCTATGATTATGATTTAATAGAGCAACAAATCTCAACTATTAATTTGGGTTTTTGATGAATGTACCACATTTTTGAAGAAAAAAAAAGGAAGATAGCCATCAAATCTGGATAAAAGAGAGACAAGAAGGGAAGGAATTCCAAGGCTAAAAAATAGAACACATGATTGGTGATTGACGAATTGTTTCACAAGGTATTACACTTCTTCATTCTTACAAGATAGTGATATTTCCACATCAAGTACACAATCTCAAATCCTTATTGTTGTGCTAAATTGTATATTCGACATCCTAATGTAAATTCATTTTTTATATGTTTGATTGTTTAAGATCTTAAAAGCATGATTTTTAATGATGATAAATAAAGTTTTGCACAGAACACTTACACCAAGCAAAGTTTTGCTGAATTGGACATGTTCCAACCGTATTCCATTACATTAATCAGTGTACAACATACAAAAGACTAGTAGGAGAACTCTTAGCATTTTTTTACTCCTTTTATTAGACGCTTAAAATTTGAGTAGAAACCCAGCCATAATTTCTTGAAAGCCTCAATCTTTCTTGGGTATATGAAAACGTTTTACATTATTTGACAAGAATCCAGGCGCTATGAATTCAATCCAATAGAAATAAGGATTAGATAATTTTGTTTTTAACAGTAAGGTCAACTCTCAAAGGATGATACTTATTTTAGGACCAAGAAAAAGTGGTAGTTCTCAAACAATTTCTCGCTCTTTTTGCATTTAAATCCTTGAAGAAAAAGTGATACCCAAAGTAAATTTCAGTAGCCTTTGTTAGCTGAAGATTTTTCTTTTTTTTTTTTTTTTTTCAATCTCTATTTCAAGTCAGACCATCAATCTTTTACTTAGCAACTTATGACTTCATCATCATGAAACAATTTACACCTTCATGCGAATTTGCTCCTCTATCTTGTTAGTATTATATTTACCCAATGATTTGCATTTCGAAAGTTCTGCTTGTTCATGCATAACTTGAGAAAACACATGAAAAACTTATGACTTCAGCGATTCGGATATGAATTATTCCCACTTCTTGCTTTCCTTATCACTTATGAATTTTTAACTAGAATCATATTTGAATTGATGGGATATAATTTTTCACTAAATGTCAATACCTTGTTATAGATCCACTCAGTCCATGATGGTGATCTGCATATTGGGGAAACAAGTATAAGAGCAGCTACACGTTCTTCATATTTCATCTGCCATTTCGAAAAAAAAAAAAAAATGTTAATTTCCCCCTGCTCTGATACCATTTTAAAATTTCCAACTCATTTAAAAGCATGAATTGATGGGGTTGAATTTATACTTAAGAAGAAAGAATGATGGGAGTGATCATCAAAGTGAGTAAATAAAATGGCTTATAAACTTACAGCAAAGAGTGTCAAGATGTAGGCTCCAGCAGTGACACCCAAGCAGAATACCTTTTCCAATCTAGGAGAGAAAATTCAACCAGTGAAAGATAGCATTTTAAAACCAATATACTGAAAAATAAAATTAAAATAATAATATAACAATGAAATCAGGAAGAAAATAAATTCAAGTGCACTTAACATACACTTTAGATGAATGATACAAAAACATTCTTCCTCCCAGATTCAATGTCTATCATTGACTCATTAACCTCCTTAGCCATTATGAATGTTGAGAAGATTGTGCGAGATTATGCAGATATCTATCCTTATCTTTTCAGCACGAAAAATCACAGAAATTTTAGGTCATGAGAATGTTTATTAAAGAATGATGAAGTAGATCTTCAAAATAGATATGTTGACATTAAAGTTTAACCCAAGAATTATTTAATGTCTGCTTATGTCCTTAGCGATTTCTCCTAGATGGAAAGAAAAATCTTAGTAGTGCAACCACTGTAGTTTACAAATTAGAGCTTGCAGTAACAATGATTAGTATATTACAATCCAGTCACTGCATATTTGATAACAGATGATCACGGAAAAGTTATTTTTGCTCAAAAAGGACAAAAGAAAAAGTAATATAAGCAAAATATGGATACCAAGCATCTTTTTGAATGAACAGGTGAAAAATAGATAAGAAACTCTACCAGTGAATGAGTTTAGTCAAAAAAAAAAGAATGAGTTTAGTCACTTCTCTTATCATCTAGATAGGAAAGGAGGCCAGATTTCAGAAAAAAAGAAAATGAAATGAATTTTAATGTTAAATGAACATAGTGAGAGCCAAGTTAGAATGCTAAACTGGATTTAACTCAACATAAAGTCAGTTTAATCAGAAGAGAATGAAGTTCCTTACATAGAATCATAAAATGGATCCTAGTAATTGACAATGCCAAAATGAAAGTTCCTTATAATCAGAAGGCTGATTTTTTGACACGTCAATCAATCAAGAACATGGAATGATACAATACACATGTCAATTCTTAACGAGTGGAGCTTGGCTTCACATAAATGAGAGGAAACAGAAAGAAAAGAACCATGACCACTGTGTTTGCGGTTTTACTTTGTATAAACCTATTTCAGCTCTAAGACAATGCTGAAATTTTGAAAATGCCACCGGACGAAAGAAAATAAAGAAAATCCAAGAGAAAGAAAATTCCCTCTTTTCTTTTCTTTTCTTTTTTTATTTTTCTTCTTTTCTTTTTCCTTTCTAGAGGAGGCAAACTACAAAATTATAAGTTTCAAAATATCAACTATGAAATTTAGTAGTTTATAAAATTTTGAATCATTATGGATTTTGGAATATAACTTTTTTTGGAATTCAAAATTATTCCTTCCTGAAATGTAGATAATATGCATCTCAAAAGTTAAAAGTATTACATACCTGAAGAAATCAAGTACCTCAGCTACCTGGTCTGCAAGGTTGTCTACACTGAGTAGAGGCTCATCTGAGGAAATAACATCTGCTCCTAACTACACAAGCTCGTAGAGGAAAAGAGAGAATAGGTTAATAACACCTGGAAAGAATTTGAAAATATGAATGCATGATTGTGCAACAACAAAAAAAAAAAAAGATTAGCTACACCAACAAATTTCATTATACATAATGAAACTTGTTACTAACCTCATGTCCGGGAGCATCAATGTGATAAATGCAGAAGTTGTGGAGCAACAAAGAAGCAGCATCTTGACAGCAGAAAAGCCCTCGAAAACATGACATATCTATCAAAAGCACAATGACACAAGTATGAGGAAATCTTCTACCACAATAGCGGAAAAAAGTTATCATAGGACCACATTGCACCCACATTCAAGAAAATCAGGAAATGGATAAACCACAAAATATGTACTATATTTACAGCCATCCATCATAAAACAATTCAAGAAAGTCAGTCATACTGACACATACTTCATAAAAGTTAACTAAATTAAAAAGCCACACTGCAAAAAAAAAAAAAAACAAAGAAAAGAAACTTCAAGAATCACAGGATTTTGAATCCGCAAACCACAAAAATTACGTACAGTTGAGAGCAACATCTGGGTAAGTTATTAAAGCAGGCTTTTGCCGATTCCCACTCACAAAAACCGAGATTGAGCCTTTGCTAGTTTTTACGCGAACTTCCTGCCCAAAAATAAAAACACAACAACTCAAAAATGGAATGGCTAAAATTTGAAACCCTCAAACACCCAAAATATAGAACAAACAAATTCTCAAGAAACCATAAGAATCTATCAAATTAAAGAAGCTGGTTACCTTGCCTTCAAACGGAACTATATTATCAATATTAATGGATACTGATTCACTAGAATCCTCCATACAATCAGCAGTTTCCTTCTGAAAGAAGCTCCAAGAAGAAGTAAAACAACACAACTCTTCAGCAGCAACTCGAATACTTATCCCCTCCCCTTCATCTCAAACAAAACAAGAAAATGACAAAAACCCAACTTATAATTTTCCCCCTTATTAACTCTCTCTCTCTCTCTCTCTCTCTCTATATATATATATATATATATATATAATAATTTTTTTTTTTTTTTTGATAAAGTATATATATATATATATATATAATTTGATTATATATCTTTTTACCAAAAAAAAAAAAAATTTGATTATATATCTAAAATCACTGTTCTAAATTATATGAGTTCCCCAATTTTCTTCTAAATTGGAGTTGAAAGTTCCGGGGCTGTATGAAAAGTTTGAAAAAATGAAAATGAAAATTTACAGCGCACAGGTTTCTATTTATGGACTCCATTGACGGCTTTATCCTCAAATAGGCTGTAGACAGATTGATTTGTCGTTTTCGTAGTCCACAGTCACAGTGGACCGTTAAATTCAAAAGGAAAAACCGGCGTCGTTTAATCTTTGGTTATTTTTGACTAAAAAGAAGAATAAATAGTGGGCCCACAATCCCAAAAAAAAAAAAAAAAAAGGGGAAAAATTGGGTCTCACGTGGGGTGACAAAATTATGTATTATATTCTACGAATATTTTTTTAACAAAAATAATAATAATTGCTTATAAAAAAAAACAAAAATAATAATAATTGAGTGTATTATATTGATACATTCTATAGGTGGCATCCACCTGGAAACAGCAAATTTTAGATAAATTTATGCTGTTTTCTAAGTAAGATATATACGCACATTCGGATATCATTGACTGATTGATTGAAATTGGAAAGTTTATATATATATATTGAGTGAAAATGAAATATGATATATATATAAGAAATCAATGTACATATAGGAAATTACCGGTTTACAAAAAATAATAATAATAATTAATAACTAATAATTATAATATTAATTAAAAATATAATATAAATTAGATTATTATGAATAAAATTTTTTTCTTGTTTCTTTAAAATTGTTTTTTACAATTATTAAATAAAACCAAAAACTCTTCAGATGTTTTAAAGAATAATTAGCGAATTTGATAACAAATAAATTTATATATAATAAGTTTAGTTATAAATTTTTTTTTCACTTTTAAATTCTAAAATTTTTTTTACAAAATTTAAGAATTTGTGTGATTTTTTTTTTTTTTGGTAAGTAGAATTTGTGTGATTTAATGTATAAAAAAGAAGGTAATTAAATTATTTTACAAAAAAAATTATTTATTTATTGGAACTAAATTTACCAATTATTATTTTTTTTTTTTAGATCCTGGAGTCATCACAACTCTAACTAATCCCATAAAACTCAACTATTAATCTAAAAAATATTTCATTCTAACTTTTACCTAACACTTATAATAAATATCAAACTTACAACGTAACTTCATAATACTACGTAAAATTAACACTTATAACAAATATCAAACTTACAACGTAACTTCATAATACCATGTAAAATTTTCAAATAGGTAATATGAAAAAAAGGTTTGGTGAGGCATAATGATGAGGGATAAAAAAAAAAAAAAAAGAGAGAGAGAGAAAACGCGGTTCAGAAACACCAATCACGGGGACGTGGCACTTTCTTAGTGGGCCCAGTGTAATTGTCCCAAAAGAAACAGAAACAAAGGTGGGGTCCCCATATGATCTGTGTTTTGTACAATTCTACAACTTACCTTTTTCATTATTTCAACTTTTTCTTTTTGAAAATTTTTAAGGGTACCTTTGGACATTGGCAAAAAACTTTATTATTTGTTACACCGCTTTTCAAAATGTTACAAGAATTTTGATGGTTTATGGAAGAGTTTGATTTTGAAAAAAATATATATAAAGAGATAATATATTGTTTGAAATGATAAGTTTATGGTTTCAAAGATATTTTATTTTATTTTTATTTTGATATTGATTATTGTAGAATGAAAGACATTTACAGATTATCGAAATTCCAATAATTAAACATTATTCTAATTATCTTCATTATATTTTAAAAGCGGATTGTATGTATAGTGACATCTAATACAACCTTAAAGCTATTTACTATATTATTGTTCTTATACTTATTTCTCTTCTATTTTCTCCAATATTATTTAAATTTTGATAAACTATCTTATTTAAAAATTACATTTAAAAATGACAATAATTGTTAAATATTTCACTATAAACTTAAAATTTAAAATATAAATATGAGAAAATTAATGTTTTAAATTTTAGAATTATTATTCTTTTAAAAGTTGGTTTTATCTTTATTTTATGGTTAAGTTTTTATATATATATATATATATATATATATATATATATATGTAAACCTAGAAATGAAGATTCAAGAAAAGTGTGGTATATTATATATGTTGCATAAATTAGGTTAAAAAATTATGGTTATGGATGGTGATTGATTGAGATAGTGGGTGGAAATTGAACACTACAAGAAGGGAATCATGCTCATGGATGGTCATGTGCTAAATCATATGCCACCACCCAACTCTTCTTAATACATATCTTTAGTTGAAGAAAAAAAATGTCTTTGATACAATAAATATATATATATATATATATATATAGTAAATAATGAGTGAGTTTGATCTTAAACAAATTTACTTTTGGTAATCATAGTCCCAAAATATTTTTTTTAACTTTTAAAGTCTCAAACTTTTTAATTAGAGAAAAATAAAGTCCATTTTAACAGAATCCGTTAAAAACCCTAAAAAGTTAACGGTTTATATGGTTTAACTAATTTAAAAAGAGATAAAAATGTCATTACATAAGAAGAAATAAAAAAAAAAAGAGAAAATAACTAATTAAAAAAAAAGACTCAACGCTCAAATATCTTACAAAAACTCGGACGCTCGTTCAATTCTCTACGAAGAAGACTCTTCATTTTGTTCTTCCAAAGCTTTACCTAAATCTTTTCGACTTTAATCTTCTTCCTCCTCCTGTAAGAGAGAGAAACAAAACATGTGTCCATACGCGAGAAAGCTCGAGGAAAGTAGAGGTTGAAAATCTTCATCAAAATTGTCACGTTCTTCTTTTTTTTTTTTTGAGTTATCGTCATCCGCGATCTCCTACTGTTTCCTCGTCTACATCTCCGACAGAACACCTAATTTTGATTTCTTTGGTCAATTTATCTCCTACTGTTTCCTCGTCTACATCTCGGACACAACACCTAATTTTGATTTCTTTGGTCAATTTAATTTGATTAGGTTTTCAACTGTATCATCATCAATTGATGTCCGCCTACGTGCCTGCAAAAAGAATTACCTGGCAGTGATTTTAGAGTTGGTAAATTTAATCAAACGGATGGTGTGCAAGAGAGACAATGAATGACGATGATTGACAAATTTTGTTATGGAATAAAAAAAATTTTATTTTGTTTTTGGGGGAGCAATTGGGAATCGTATCGGATTATTTCCACAGAGTCAAAAAATCCAATATAATAATATATATACACATAAATCACCATTAACGATTATATATTTCATCCAAATCGCAAAGAGGGAGGAAGAAGAAGAACATGAGAAAACTAATAATCATGCTTGGAAATTGGAGTTGAAAATATTAGTTCTCTTTTTTGTTTTTTTCTTTCTTATTAAGGTGTAATGACATTTTTACCCTTTTTAAAATTAGTTAAACAATATAAACTGTTAATTTTTTTTAGGTTTTTTGACGGATTCTGTCAAAAGGACCTTATTTTTCTCTAATAAAAAAGTTTGGGACTTTAAAAGTTAAAAAAAAATATTTTGGGATTGAGGTTGTCAAAAGTAAATTTGTTTGGGACTAAACTCACCAATTATTCTATACATATATATATATATTGGTTTAATATTTTATTCATTATTGGTATATATTGGCCCATCACATATTTATTACATTATAATCTTAGTTATTTTATTTTATTTTTAGAAAAAAATAAACAAACATATGTTTCGAAGTAGAATATGATTAGGAATAATAACGGATTTTTGAGTTTCATCTTTGTATGTATTAACTTTTACATTGTTCCCACCACTATTGGAAATCATGGATCTCCATGAAAATTTTCAGCAAACAAATAACATCATGTTTTTGTTCCATTGAAACTCTTTACCCTATTTGACAACCATAATTAAATAACAACAAACTCATTATAACCTTCATTCATCACTCCCACAATCCCAATCACCACCACTTCATCACATTAAATGGCATCCACAGACACTAGTTAGATCAAACTCAATATTGATGGCTCTTTTTGTCTAGCAACAACTAAATCAATCTTGAAAAAAAAAAAAAAAAAAAAAACTAAATCAATCTTGAAATAATTTTATGTGGGCGGAGGAGTTCTCCACTTATTAATAAAAAACCCCCAAAAAAAAAACAAGTCGGGGGGATTTTTTTAGTTTTCACCCTCCAATAAAAAAAAAAAAAAAAAACAGAAAACCTCATATTATCAAAAAAGGGGGGGAATATTCCTCTTCAATGCTTTCTAAGAGTACAAAATAAACATTGAAGGCTAAGGGATGAGATTATGCAAAATGGAAAGTGGGGGGTGGTAACTAATAGAGAAATACACATGGAAAGTGAACACTATTCATCAATTGACTTTAAAAATGTGTACAATGTCTTTTTTCAACTATTCACCAAAGTCATTTAATGTTCTAATACTTATGTGCATTAGCCTGTCAGAGATCATACTACTTGTATGATCTCTCTACTCGGTGATCGGGGATGAATAGACCGAAATGGGTTCCAATCCAACCAATATATTGTATCCACCTTAAACTGTCCTACCTATGTAGCAAAAACTTCACTGAAGTACCTTTCAGCAAGCACTTGAGGATTTCTTAGAAATTGTTCGAAAGATTGGTTCATTGGTTAATTTTCTTTCTTTGTAGATGAATAGTTCTATAGCTCTTAATTAATTAGAATATTCTTAGAATTTATTTTAAAAGTTAAGAGTGACAACCATGGCTTGGACTAATTGTGCCCAATTTTTTAAAAATATATTTAAATTAACAAGTTAATTCAAAATTCAACTCAAAAATCCAGAAACATGTGGTGGAACGGTAAAAGGCTCTTCCTCCTTTAACCAATGATCTAAGTTTCAAATTCTAGTTTGGGTATAAAAAAATGTTAAATCATCTATGCCTACAAATCAGCGAGCAGAATTAGTCCGGACGTGAAATGGCTTGAAGGTGCCGCCCCTCGGTGACGGAACCCACCCGGAACACCCGTGCGATAAGCTTAAAAAAAAAAATTCAAGCCCAATTCATTTAACAATTATATTAATCCAATCCAATTTTTTGAATTTCTAATGAACAATATTAAATTACTAATTTACATAAATAATAAAATTAAAATTCAATTGTTTAATACTATTAGAGATTTTAGAATAAAAAATAATTTTAAACATTTTAAAAAAATTCAAGATAATAAAATTCAAAAGCATTCAAATCATCAATAAAATAAAAAAAAAATTAAATTAAAAAAAAAAAAAAAAAAATGACATGAGCACCCAATTTTCACACCAATTATCTCTCAAGAAAAGCCAGAATGTAGCACCATTAATTGTGAAACAGTTGGGAATACTGTGGGCTAAAAAGTTTTACATAAAAAAGTCATAAACTATGGCAGCCAGCCAAATGAACAACTAGAAATAATGAATTTAGCTTTCAGATTTTTTTTTTCCTCATAAAATTCACAAAAGATGAAAGCTTTTCTCAAAACAACAATATAGTTTTAGAGTATAATTTCCTTTTTTTTTTTTTTTTTTTTTTTGGGTAAAGGAACAATGTGAATAAAAATAACTTTCTAAAGCCTTCTCTATTATAAGAGAAGAGAAAAATTCATAAAGTTAAATTGTTACTTACTAGTTAGCACACCCTCACGTGTGAGCCGATCACAAATTTCTTAACAAGTCCAATACGTGCACAATAATCAATAAATAAGGGTAATAACAAGAATTCAAACTCAAGATATCTTTACTCAAATACCATATTAAATCCTGGTTACACTCTAGTTTCAAGAAAGTATGCATACATATAGAAACATAAAAATGAGGTTTAATCCTTGTGCAACCAAAAGTAATACAGCTATATTCAACTTAGTTGTAAGTATTGTCATATTTCATTCACTGATTATGCACTGAATCACTGCAATTACCTTTAAGTTCTTCAATGTCAAGTAGAAATGGTTAGAAAAATGAAAAATGCAGCCACTTTTTTCCTTTTCTCAACATGTGAAATCATAATCAGAGGATGAAGCTATACCTGAATTCATCTCTTCAAAATGAAATGAAGACAGAAAGAAAAGAAATGAAATATCTCAACTGAATAGGAAATGTTAATACCTCTGCCAGAAACATTAGAAGATAAGCAATTTCTTTTTCTCTGTTATGCTTTAAGCTTCAACCATATCTGTATTTGAATACACGAGTGGAGAAACCTTAGTGTTCAACATACACTAAAAATAATTAACAAGAGATATAAGCCTTCAGCTGAACTATTCATCTGCATTTCAACCAATATATATATATATTTTACAATGATTTCAAGAAAACTCGCACAAACTTGAATTTGCAAATGCTTTATTTTTAAGCATAGCATCGAAGAATTGGTAACTTATGTATTCATAATCATAAGAAGGACAAAGAGTACAGAAGTGCATGCATTTGTCAATATTAACATCTATAGTAAAAACGAAGCTTACGTTTTAAACTGTATACATAGCCATCGTTACAGCTAAGTGAGTTCAATGCATGAATTTCATATCCATGTTATTCTCTTTCGTAGGATCAATTTGAAGAAATAGCTTAGAGACAACCTTTACGCAAAAGCTATACACCCCCATAACAAAGTTTTACCCATTACACTTGGAGAAGGAAACAAGTTAATTAATGAATCTTTACATGTCAGAACCCTTTTTATATGACTTCTATATCTTGCTTCCACAGAAACAAACCAAAAATTTAAAGCATGAAGCATCAGTTTCTTTTTCTGGGATCAACAAAGAACTTAAGGCAGTACATTTTTCAGATCCTCTCAAAAAATATAATATATATATTTACTTTACAATATCCCCATGATTCAGCACAAGAAACAAGAAAAACATGCTGTTTTATACATGCAAAACATCCTAACACCATGACATGTTTCCAGGAATCAGTTATATGTGCTTGTCAAACACAATATTGCTAGAGTAAGAATGGATTAAATGCTATGCTGGTTCTGGGGTTCAGAGAGAAAGGGGGAAAGATAGAAATGCTTCTTTTGACCAGGGACCATACCATTAGTCTTATGCTACCTTAATTTGTTTGGTAAACCTGGCAACATACTAAAAGATTAATCATTGATGTTTCTGTTGCTAGAATTCTGGAGCAACACACTGTGATACCTTGTTGCAAGTCAACTTAGTATCCTTTCATTCATCGGATATTCTATTAGCATATATCAGTAAAAGGAGCGTAAATATTAAAAAACTGCCTAATGTGTGAGTACATGAAATTATCCATACTCCTCCAAACATCAAGACACAAGGTTTATTGGAACAATTACTTTTTTGGGAGCTTAGTATCCTGCTGTTTTGAATTAGCATCCTATTTTACATAGTTAACCCAAACAATGCATGGTTTATGTTATCTCAGTTCCCCCACCCCTTTAATATGTCAACCACACCACATGCTGTATAAATAAGCATTAGTCAAATGCTAAAGAAATTGACAAAATAAGTAGCTGTGCAATGGCAGTAAATTTGAAATAATACAATCTCTCCATGTAAATTTGTAAAGCAGCCTTATAATATCAATCATGCATCAACAATTCTTGTGAATATAATCGATGTAAAAGATATCTTAAAACATTAAAATTTTAACAGGAGTGTACATACCAGAAGATTTGCTTATTGTATCTGTTTCTTGAATTGATTTGTTTACTTTGTTGATGCATCCGTAAAACATCTTCATAACAGATGGATTAGCACATTCATGTGAAATAGCCTTCACATGGAAAGACAACACAACAATCTTGAATTGAACAACTATATCCTCAGGAATTAACAACCCTCCAACAAGGACTTGTTGGAAATCAAGTAGAGTTTCATCCAATTTAACTACAAGATAACATGAAAAACAGAATTGAGGGGAAACACCCTGATTATCCATACATCATTAATGCTTATGCCCAAGTGGTATGCTAAGACCTTGTTGCAAGAGAAAAGATAAATGGCTCTACCATTGACACTGATACGCAGAAAAAAAGTTGCACAAAAGAGGGATTTGCACTACAATCTTTTAAAAAAAAAAAAAAAAAGACTAATCTTCACATAATTCCAGTGGAGGTATTAGAAATCAAACAACAGAAAACTTTTAACTGAAGAATTTACATGGAATAACAAGAAATTAATCTATTTTCCCTGATCTGTTTAAACTCCTTGAGCTACTCAATATACTATGAAACAAATTAAAAATCATAATCAAGTATCATCCAATTGCAGAGTCAACAAAACAACAATCACTAAAATGTATCTGTTAGCACCAAACCAAGAATTTAGGATATTCTATTCATTCTTCCATGCGGATAAAATCAATGAGAAGCCAAGATTGTTTGATTGAGAATCTCGAAATCTCTGCGACCATGACCAGTGGAGTGCCTGGGGATCACAGATAGGTTGGCTGGCCCACAACTTCTCAGGTGGTGGACAAGTCTTGAACATGAAGACTGCATTTCCAAGTGAAGTCCCAAAGAGCCAATTATGAACATCCCAAAATACTTCAATTCCAAGGCCATCAACCAAGATAGTATGATTACCACGAAATTTCCATCGGAGTCGTTTCACCTGCATCAATGGCTTAGTATCCACCCGGATCGTAAGGCAGGGATCACTGGTGGCACTAGTATCACATTCAATAACAAGATTGTGCAGAGGTCCATTATAACAAAACTGAGCCCTTGTGCAGAATGTCTTCTTACCAAAAATGTGCTCTCGTTTGGAAACCAGAACAGCACTGTATGAAGCAGGGGTTGAAGAAGTTTTCTTGAGTGCTTCTTTTTTCATGTCACCAAGCAACAAAATCATTTGTCTGTCACAGACAATCCCTAAGTAAAATCCCTCCAATGGCTCGGGTCCAGATCCAAATTTAGCAGAAGAAAGATCCCAGTATACATCAAGAATACTCGAACATGCTTCTAAACTCTTGGACCCTTTCTTCTTAGAGAACAACCAGGGTTTGATATCAACCTTACAGAGACTCTGATTGGAATTATCATCAATGCCAACTGTAAGGCCTTGACCCATCAAATTTTTACTCCATGTAATAGTTATCAAGCATGATTTCCCCCGTAATCGACATTGATATACACAACTTACCAAATTCTGTGCTGCTTTATTAGCACTAGACGAAGAAAAATCAGCAACTTGAACACCGTTTTCCCCAAAACAAGTAGGAAAATCCTTCATGCTTGAAACCCCCCGAAAAAGGGAAAAAAATTGAACTTAAATAAATCTCTCCAAAATCTTACTTTTTCCCCTCCCTCACCGTTGTTCCTGCAGAAGCAGTTCTAGTGTTTTCAATTCTACCATAGCAGAAAGATAAAAATAAAAAAGAAAATTATCAGAATTTTGCACAAATCAAGAAGAAGAAAATAACATTTAGGAATTAGGATAAAAGAAAAGAACTACCTCAATTACTCAGTGAAACAAGCAAGTTATTTGATGCTTCAAAATCCCTTAGAAATGACTTGATTTGATCTGGGTATGGAGTGATTTATATGCATTTTGCTGCAGAACCATGAATCCACGGTTTTAAGTTAGAAAATTTACAGCATCTAGAAGAGCAAGAAGAGGAGGAGAGAAGAAGGGACCCTCTAAATTGGAGACAAAAATGAGGAATGTAGACAGTAGGTAAAAAGAGAGAGAAAGAGAGAGAAGGAGACAAAAAGTGGACTACTCCAGACTCATTTCACTATCACTACCTCTGCACCAAAGAACCAGCTACACATATATACATACAATACATACATAAATACATACACTTTTTTTATACAAAATAAATAATAACAATAATCATAACTTAAAAAATACTAATAGATCTCAAAATTTTGAAGTGTCTTCTTATAATACTTTAGTATTTATTCATACCTAAAATGATGATTGCTGACAGCTTAAATTAGGAAATAGATATGAAGGAACAAACAAGGCAAGAATGTGAAGTAATAGCAACTGGGATATGCTGGAAAGGCTGGATTTCGGACATTATTATTATATTATATTCTCACACAGAAGAAAAAGGCTATAAGAATCCATCTTTTTTCTTGTTTTTTGGGTTAATTTTTTTTATTTAATAGTCATTTTAAAATCTGATTAACATTCTTTTTTTTTTTCTATAAATTAGAATCAAACTGTATTAAATTTTTATTAGAGAAGCTCTCACTATATCTATATTTTCATAGGTAAGATTCAAATTCAAGACTTTACGTATAGAAAATTAAACTATTTTCATTTAAAGCAACCAATTTCGGTACTTTTTCTTCAGCTATGTGTTTTCACTATGCCCAAGTTAAGTTTTCCTGACATGTTCACATGAAAATTTTTTGGACTCAAAAGCAAAGCAGACTAACAATAAAGTCATTATTGGGTTTGTTTTTAAGTCACCAAAATAGTGTCAAAGATGGAATTTTTCAAAGTTCAAAGCTTGGAGAATCATTTCAATGGGAAATTGTACTATCCTACTTCCATTAATTGTTCTTCATCAGTTATTGTTTTCCATGTGTATCAAATTTATTTCACCAAAGAAAATAAATACTTCATCCATATAAAAATTTGTCTCTTTATTAAAATCTTTATTTATATTTTTAACAATTTAAGTAATTAATAGTTAATGATCCAACAGATATAGTATATGTTAAAATCTATTCATTAGCAGTTTTTTTTTTAAAAAAAAAAAAACATAGCTTAAATTAAAAACTAAAAAATTTAATGATTATTCAAATATATCATTAATTTTTAATCAATGGTTTAAAACTAAAAGTATCCGTCACGATCCAAACTTGCAAGTCTGCGACTATGGGTCTGACAACACTCACGATCAACTACTTGATGTTGTTCTAACTATACTAAAAGGATAACTCCAAATTGACTTAAATATCTAGGTTATTCTTATATATCATTATATATTCACTTCACTTATCAATGAGAATTAATTACATTTGCACGGAAAAAATAATTTATTTTTGTTAATGACGGAAAAATATAGATTTTATTACTATAACCGTCTGTACTTTTTGTCTAAAAGAAAGTAAGTGGAATATCATTACTTCATGTGTTCCGTGAGACAAAAGTTTACTGAATTGTAATGTTAGTAATCAATTAGAAAGATTATGGTATTTAGTCCTAATCTTTTTTATCTTTTATAACTCAACTTAAAATAGTAAAATCTATGCACTTTTTCAAATTTTCTTTTTAAATTTTAAGTATAAAAGAAGACTAAATACGTAATATATATATATATATATATATATATATATATATATATAATGTAAAGGACTCAAAAAATTAGAAATAAATGTTAATCAATTTTGGAAACTTACCTAGTGATTAATATACAATGATTCTAATAGGATAATTACGTCAATTGTATTATACTCATGACATAATTATTAAATAGTAAAGGATAAAAAATTACTAATTTGAAGATTTCATAGTTTTTTTGTTATTTTTCAATCATATTTTACTAAGTCAAATTCGTAATACTTCAATTTATCCTTTGATGATATAAAGATTTGTTAAAGATTGAGTTTTTAACTCTTTTAAAGAAGAGAGTTCTAGTTTTCACAAAGAGAAAAGGAAAAACAAAACCATTAATCCAAATTTGAACAAAATATGTTTTTTATACATTTATGTCATATTTTGTATAATTACCAAAATACTCTTAACTTTTACCATTATACAAAAATACTCCATCAACACTTAAATTACTTTATTAGATACCATATTCTTTATGTATGTGACTGTCCTTAATGCATATATCCGCAATGAAATAAGTATAAAACTATTATTCACGCTGAGACATACTTAAGTGCAAAGTTAATAGGTTATTTACTGAATTCAATTCCTAACTTTATACTCGTTAGGAGATAACCATTACATTACATTTATATTTGGTGACTTTTTGTCCATGCCAATAGATTCATTTCATTTGAGGTAGAACATGTTCCTTGCAAAGATTAAGTCCCATCATTGCATTGAATTAATCATCTTCATTCATCTCTACTCAATCATCAAAATGTCCCAAATAAAGAGAAACAAATTATATATATATATATATATAAAATTCAAAATATCTATTAATCACATCATAAAATATATAATATGTAAAATATTAATGGTAAATTATAATTTTTTTTTTAGGAACATCCAATATAACTTATAAAAATCATTCAAACCAATTCCAAATATCTTTAATAACTTTCATTTAAAATATTTTTAACAACAATAATAAATATATTCAAAATATATTTATGACAAAAGGTTGATCTCAAAAATACTTTTCAATAATTTTGACACTTGCCCTAAGAGCCATATAAGAAACAAGATGAAGGTTTATTGAGTAACTTTGAGGATGCTAATCGTGCCAAATTTAAATTAATCGAAATCATGATGATTCTGAATAACAATTTCTCAAATACTTCGAATTAAAATAAAAAAAAAAATATATACTCCTTTATCTTTAATATTATCCTTCTCTTACACGAAAAAAAGAAAAAAGAAGAAACTACCAGTTACTACTACTAGTCCATGTCTCTGTAACCTTAAACAATGGCGCTTCTTAACTCTAAACCCGGTTTTTTCACTCGAAACCGTTGGTTCAGCCTCTCAGAATTGCAGGACCCATTTATCCGTTCACCACAAACCATACGTTTCGCCTTTCCTCCACGTCTTGATCATGGCTGGGAAACGCCTCTTCGTTCTGTATGTGCTACACTGAAAACTAGTGCTGGTACCAATAAAGAAGGAGGAGGAGGCGGGGGAACTGTGACATCATCGACGGTGCCGTTTGGTACTCGAGTTAGAATTGTTGCTATCGTCGGAGAAGGTAGCATCAGTCCTTTCAAGTCCACGCCTTGGTTTGACGTCATTCTTCACACTGTGAGTAGTACTTTTCTTACTCCAATGTTTCAAAATTCTATGTTCTGAATATAGATGATAAACAAGTTTTGAAAGGTTTTCAATTCGTGAAATGATGTTGTTTGGCATTTAGACAGTGATTTTAATTTTATTTGTAAGTTTAACTTAATTGAAGTTGCACAAGAGTTGTGAGTTCGTATTCTTTTTATTTGGTTTGATGCTCTCATAATTTCTTTCACGCAGCTAGATTTCCTAATGTTATCATCTTTTCAAGATGAATGTTGATTTTTTTTTTTTTTTTTTTTAATTGTTGTCAAATTTATCTTTGTGGATCTCATGAAATTAGGTTTTTTTTCTTGCATGTGGATCTTCATTTCCAGGTGGAATGTGTAAAATAAATTATTACTAACAAGTAATATTTTGGTATGTATAAGACTTTTCTGTTTCCAGTACTTATCCTTTCCACACTAAAAATAAGAAGTCACTAATTCAAGTGCTTGATTGCATTCAAATAATTTATTATCACTGGAAAAAATATGAAATCTTAAATTATGTATTGCTGTTGAACTTTATTATCATTTGAAAAAAGGGGTAAAAGGAAAAGAAATCAATGGTTTTATGATTGAGTTCGAGGCATAAAGCACCAAAATTTCCCTGTTATAGCTGGAAGGTTGTTCAGCTATTGTATTTCCCTCCCTTCTCTATGATGACTTCCACAGCAAGAAGTCTATCTAGTAATCTTCTTCTATGTCATTGTTCTTTCCATTGTAAGGTGTTATTTGTTTAAGTTATTCTTGAGATAATAGATATATGTCTACTACATCAATTAAGACTGGTTTCTTAATATTTTCTCAACCTCAGCATGTTTACATTTTTTTTTTTTTTTTGGCAGGCAGGGAGAATGAAATGGGTTGATGAAGCATTTGAAATGCTTGTATTCACCGATGAACTAGGCCAATCAGAAAATAAAGCAGATAATCTTCGTAATGAACTAAACTCTGCAGATATTTTATTACTTGTTGCTGTCACAAATCAGGAATCAGTTGATTGGATTAAAGAAAACAGTGGAAAAGTGCCAAATATTATATGCTTTGAGTCCTCCCCTGGTCTAGTGAACAAGCTTGGAGGATCAACCATCACAGCGAAATCTAAAGGTAACATATTCAGTAAAGTAACTGCAATATCTCAACCAAAGCATAAAAGTGAATCAGAGGAAGTAGTCAAAACCATTTCTGAGGCATGGAACAGATACAATTCAGATGATATCAGGTTCTCTTTGTTGGTTATAATAAATGCTTATATAAGGCCAGTCTCAGTACTGAAGAACTTGAGAGCAAAAGGATTTTCTTCCTTGAACTGCATGATTAAAAATTGTGCTCCTCAGGTATTGAACTGCTTACTAGATCCTAACTGCAGAAAAGCTCTTCAATGCTTGAATAATTGCAGTCCTGTAGATCAGGTTTGCACTTATAAATGTATTGCATCGTATGAGAGTTCAAAACTTGAAGAGTTTTCTCTTTGTGTACTGCAAAAGAATAATTGCCTAGGACTGGATGCTGAAATTCCTAACAAACCATTTGTGCCTCCAATGGTAAGATTCCGTGGCGATAATTTAAATCATGAAACTGCAGAGGATCTTTTTGTGGGTTGGTTAGGGAATTTGGACTGGAGTTGGCGAGTTGTAGCTGGGCAAAACCCAGCCTACGATCAATTTCCTTGTCAGTACCAGTTATTTTACAGAGGAAAGGCAAGAGGATCATTCTGGTATGAGCCAGTTTTCAAGGTTAAGACCCTTGATGGTAATTTGGTCTGGAGAAGGCGAAAATACCGAGTTAAAAGAGGAAAAGTTCCAGCAACCTTTTTCTTTAGTGTATTGGATAATGGAGTTATTTCAAATGAGTTGTGGACCATAGTAGATGTTGCTGATGATTTTAGTTGGGGCCTATTCCATTACCATGGAGCTGCTCGAGTTGCTGGACAGTCATACACTGGTGCTGTTCTTGTTAGCCCAGATGGCAGCTACCCAAATGAAGACCCTCAAAGACTGTCTTCTGCATTTGATAGATGTGGTATAAAAGAGTGGGAGCTTTTTACAGTTGATAATTCTCAATGTCAAAATGCTCCATTGGGTCTTCCAGAGGGTTCAAGTCTGCATAGAAAAATTAGAGTAGAAGACAGCATTGAACCTTCTGTTTACAAGAGCGGAGAAATGCTGTAAACAATTGAAATTAATCATCAGAATAAATATTATATATATAACCATCCCAATTACTCAAACAAGTTTCCACAATGCAGTTTGCCAAAGGAGGGAGATTTGTAAAGTAAGGAAATCTGATTATGAATTTGTATTAAGAATTTGGTTGATTGTTTCATGGACAAATAGGGAGAGCTATTGCAGGAAGTACTTTTGAGAGCTCAGATGAGGTTATTGCTATAGAAAAGTATTGTAGCTTGATTGATGTCAGCCAATCCTCCTGATAGACCTATGTTTTTATGCACCAACAACTTGTCATATTGTTTGGTAGCCATTTCTGTTTGAGAAATATTTCATGGTATACTTAGTGTACCAAATAAAATCAATCTGCTATTTTAATTTTTGGTTGGTTACCTTGTTAAACTTTAACCACATGCTGCATCTCCAGTCCAATTATCACCAATGGTTTCTAATGACTCTTTACTTGGGATTATTCAGGCCTATTAAGTTGTAAGTTCTTTATTTTGACATTTTACTAGCTTCTCTTTTATTTTAGCTGGAGTAATATTAGATGGTTTATCAGTTGAAATCGGTTTTGCTTTTAGAATTGCAGCATGTGTATTTTCTGATCTTCTTTAGTTTGTGCTCTATGATTCATCCAGATTCACTAGTTAAATGAGGATTAAAAAAGTGCAACAGAATCTGAATGTTGACTTTCAGCCTCAATTGAAATGAAGATACATTTGATTTAGTGAAGGTCCATTTGGAGTATCTGCTAGTCCATATGAAGCCAAATTTTCAGGTGAGGCTTCTTTGTTTCAGTACATAAAATTGTTGTTTTTCCTTGATTATTCATCATAAGTTCTTGGGTAATGCTAATTTGATGACCATATTCAGTTGATATCAATTCCTTTTTTCCTTTTTCCTTTTTGATTGTTTATTTTTTAAAATATTGGAATATTCGAAGAAGAAAGTACCTTCAAAATGAAAGTTTATTGAACTTCTCAAATCTTGATATGCATCTACCAAAATTCGAAGTTCCATCGAATTTGTTGATCTTTACTTTCCTATCTTCCACCATTGCATCCGCTCGCTTGAAACTCTAATCTCTGATACCAATTATTGGAGATGGAACACAAATTACAAGACGAAAATAAATAATAAGAATAAGAGACATAGAAATTTACGTGGTTAGGTTGAAAAGACCAAAGACTCATATCTATGACCGCATTAAAATTGTATTTTTTGCATTCACAATTAGGGTTTACTAATTATATGGGTAATAATAAGAAGAGCCAACAACTAAGTCAAATGTTATGCAAATGTTGGACCCAAAAAGTTATGCACTAGACCTCCACCAAGACGCTTCAGACTCCCACAAATGTCATGACAAATAAGAATTTCTAGTAACTATCAAACTCCACCTACATGAGAGAGGTCTAATTCTTCACTTTGGACTTTTAACTTCCTTGAAGCAAATATTATTTATAGTAGCTTCTAGATTTAACAATTAATATTCATTTAGTGACATAAGGAATTTCTTGATTTAAGGTTGCTATAATAATTCTTCACTTCAATTATAATAAGAGAAAATAAATTTGATAAACAGAAATAAATATTGATATTCATGACATGGAAAACCAAAGACCCCAACAAAACAAAAATTCATTTGAGTTTTTGTGGCTAACCGCATCTTGCTAGAAATGACTGGATCACCATATATACTTGATGCTAACCTAACTTTCAATATTAAAAATCTTTAAAACCTCATAGAGTAATAATAGTATTAAAACCTTATTTATCCCCCAACGAAAAAGTTCTTCATTTTCTAACAAAAAATTTTATCACCAACCCCAGAAAGAAAAAAAAAAAAAAAAAAAAAAAAAAAAAGAATACCAATAATGTCTTCTCTATCTTTTTCATTTCTATTATTTTTCGTTGTCTGTTCAAGATTCCAGACTCATCTGGCTTCGCCTCAACCAAATCAAAGTCCCTCCTCGTGTTCTGACCTAATCGAAAAAGCATGCCAGAAATCTGCCGATAAAAACTTCTGCATAAACCTGCTTCGTTCCGACCGCGCCAGTTCAAATGCAGACATGAAAGGCCTCGTCTTCATTGCCCTAAACAACGTAGAAAAAACTGCGGCGGCCACATCGCTTTCCATCAAGGTTACCTTAGACAATCCAGAAACTGACATGGAACCTTCTGTCCAGGATGCCCTCAATGATTGCGACCAACATTACATGACTCTCATTGATCTCCTCGAAGATTCCATAAACTCCTTGGTTTCCAATAATAATAATAATAATTATAACGAGTTTAACCAATTCATGAAAGCCGTCGTTGCCGATCTCGATGGATGCGATTCAGGTGTAAAGGGACAAGGCGGTGCTGCTTCTCAGGTGGCTGCTAGGAACCAAGATCTTCGCAAGTTAATTAACACTGCTTTCAGCATTTTCCAGGTTTCTCAATCAGTAAATTGAGTCATGATCTCTCCTCATTATAGAGAAATTTGCATTACTAATTAATGTATAGTAGTTTTTGGCACAATGGAAATACTTGCCTAAAATTACCTCTAAAGACCAAAATCCTTCCACCAATGGTTTTTCTTTATTACTTTGATAATAATCAACAAAATTAGAACCACGTACATTATTATTATATTGAAGAATTAATAATATAATCTTTTTTAAAATTATATTCATAAATTATAAAGTTACATAAATAGCAATGAAAATTATATATATATAATAAAAAAAATAATAAAATTAGTTACTTTTTTTATACATAATTTTTTTTGTATAGTTGACCCTAATAAATTTATACTATTATTTATATCAATATAATTATTAAACAATTCATGTATTAATAAGATATGGTTAAACAAAATTCATTCATGTTATATTGTATTTAAAGGCTAATATATTATTTTTAGGACCCTTGATATTTTGATAAAAATAAAATTTATATACACTGCACATTTTCAATAAGGTAAAAATTTTAAATATTAAAAATATGTTTATTTTCACTGAAATCAACCAAATTTGAAAAAAAAAAAAAAAAAAATACAATACATTTGATATCGTTTTTGATAAACGATCAAATATGATAAAGAGTTTTAATCATACCTAAAAATTTAAAAAAAAAATACAAAAAAAATATATATAATTACATAAAATAATTTGTAAATTTAATCATTACGTATATAACACAAGCTATATCATAATTTTATATTATATTAGGTCATTCATATGCATAAAAGCATGGTAATATTATTGACTCTGTCTTAAGATTAAGATTGTTGGAAATATTAATAGAAAATAAAGATTATCTAATTATAATATCTTAATACTTATAATATAACACATAACAATAAAATAGAAATAATAATTATTTATTATTATAAAAAAATTACAAAGCAGTATATCACCTTAACTCAAATATTATATCATTATATAACTGAATACTAAGGTAATGAAATTTAAATTCAAATCAATATTATCAAAAATATATATATATATATATATATATGATAATAAAATAATGATCACAATTATAATAATAATATTAATAACTATCATTTTTTATTAAAAATATTTAATATTTACTTCACATCTGTGGCTGAAATTTATATTTAGTATCTATACAAATTCTAAGTTGATCTTCTACAATTTTTTTTTTTTTTTTTTTGTTAAAATTATTTTTTCACCTTTTTGTTTATTCATATCCGATTTTCAATTTAATTACATTTATTTTTTATTTGTTTCTTCTTTAAACTTATTTGTTAATAGAAAATATGGTATTATATTTTACCACATTTTATATCTCTTCTAACTTTTTATTTAGTTTTTATCTATCTAAATTCATTCTTTTTTCTTTTTAAAAGAAAAAATAAATGTATATATAACACTTTAATCTTTTTTCTCTTGATTGATTTTTTTTTAAAAAACTATTGTTTCATAGAATTTTTGAAAAATTATTTTATTTTTTGTAATTGAATTTTATGTTTATAGGTTTTTTTTCAAAATTTTAAACCCCATATAACTATTATAGGAGTCAACTAATTTATTAAATATTAATTTAATAACTATTACCAATGCACATTATGTATATATACTTAAGATAAGAATGATCATAATATCTTAAAAAGACATAATATCTTTTAAAATGATAAATTAAATTAAAAATTAAAAATTTAAGAAAAATAATTTATTAAAAAATATTAACAATTAATAATAAGGTAATGTATCTCCTATGGACTTTCTGAATGACTTTTAATTTTTTTTTAGGACTTTTTAGTGTGTTATTTACTTTTTTTTTTTTTTTTTTATCACAGTTTGTATTACTTTTTAATTAAAAAAATATTTTATCTAAAATAAATTTAAATTAAATATATATATATATATATATATGGAAAGATAAAAGTCGTAATTAAGTTTAAAATTTATATAATTTTATTGGTACTTTATTTTAATATTTTTTGTATTATTTGTAATTAA
This sequence comes from Cynanchum wilfordii, assembly GCA_025388415.1. Lineage (NCBI taxonomy): Eukaryota > Viridiplantae > Streptophyta > Magnoliopsida > Gentianales > Apocynaceae > Cynanchum > Cynanchum wilfordii. The sequence goes on from JAHSUH010001903.1 coordinate 36,710, forward strand.
TTATAATGGGTTTATACTATAATTTTATTTTTATATTTTATTATTTTTAATATTTAATAATTTTTTATAATTATATTAGATAATTTAAGGGAAAAATATGAAAGAAATTAAAATTAAAATTAGTAATATATATATTCCACACTTATAGTTGCTGTTAAAAAAAAAAGAAAAAAAAAAAATAATAATAAAATATGAAAAATAAAGTTTTTCTATAATTACATATCAACCTCTTGAAATTAAAAAAACTACAATCGTAAGCCCCCAAAATAATTAATTGGTAAACTCTTTTCTTCCTCTCCTCTCTTCTCTTCTCTGCTTTCCTTTTCCGACCTCACCGCCTCCTGTCCTCTTACCCAGGTCCGAGACCGAAGAATCTGAGAATAAGGTCGGATAATCACAAAAGAAAAGGTCCCTTCAGTTTGTTATTGTCAGTTCGAGTACAAAAGGGTATGCTAATTGGATAATATTTTGTCTGAGATTTATGAATTTTAATGGATCTTTTATTGTTTGACATTGCTGAACTAATGTTTCCATAATTTTATGTTGCTACTTGATTAAATTCTTAGTCAAAAATTTGAGATTTTCGATAATCCTTTTTTTTAGCTGCTTTTTTATGATGTTTCCTGCAATTCAATCTTGGGTTATTATTACACTGAGTTTTGCTGTTCTGTGTAGTTAAGTGATTTTCACTATCCTCTACAGTTTAAAGCCAAGATTTTTTTTTTTTTTGTTGGTTCCTTTTAATGATAATGTAATAATTAGAAAAAATTTGTCGAGTTCTACTTAACGTATCTTAGATAATCTCCCGTTTCTTGGTGATACTAAGGAATATATATATATATATATATATATATATGAAAGAAGGGCTTTTGTATTTGTTTATTTTATTATTTTGTTTTGAGGGCTATCTCAATTCTTGGCTCTTATTCACTTTTGTTCTGCAGTAACTTTACATCATCAGTTTTCTATTATATATATATATATATATATGTATATATATATATGAAAGCAAAGCATGGTAGTGAGAGAGAACTAAAGACTAACAGGCAATTTCTCCCTTTGCCCATTTGTAGGTAATATTTAATAATTTTATGAGTGTATTCTCAACTTTGATTTCTTTAAAAATAAAAATGAAAAAAGAAAAACACACAAGAAAAAGTGAGTATTAGTCAGAGTAGCTGAAGAAGAACTTCCAACTGAATGAAAAATATCTCACTTATTATGTACTCATACCCTGTTTATAAAAACGTTCCACTTCTTATATACATTCATACTTTGTTTATTTTGGCGATCTTTCCTTTATGGTTTTGTAATTGGGTATTTGATTTGTAATTAAATAGATTGACATTCAAATTTTTATTTTTGTGCTAATTTTGGATCAACTGATGATCTGATGAAAAGAATCCAATTAAGCAAGTAAAACTCAGATTTGATGTATGAGCAATTTTGACTTGATTAAAAGTATTTCACTTATAGGTGAACTTACTTTATTACTTATATCTACTCGTTAATTATAATTCTCTTTATATCCTTTGTGAATTCATTTTTGGTATCCTTACCCAAAAATCAGACTTCCAAAATGGAAAATAGAAAAGGGAAAGGGAAAATGAATAATTTATCTAAAATATTTTGATAAATTATGCTTGTGAAAACTCCTGAGAAAACATTTTAAAAAAGGTTGCTCCTTAGTTGATCCTTTCCAAGCCATTATGAGTAAATACTGGACATGGAAAGGATATCTTATATGGTTTGAAAAAGTTGGGCCTAGAATAGAGGCTGTAGGCCAAGATTGTCTAGAAACTCTGTTGAAGCTTACAGGGTCTAAATTATGAACCTTGAAAAAAGGCTCTGCAGATTCTTTTTGTAATGACTTTTGGCATCTCAACTCTGAAAAACTCTTTTCCAGTAAAATTTTCTTCATTTTATAAGAGTTCAATAACTATAGTTATTGAGGCCTTTGTCAACTTAAGTATATATATATATTTAACTGAAGAAATCCTACTAAAGGGTTGTGAATTTCAGTCATTCGCTGCAACTGTATGTATGGACATGTTTTTATCTTCTGTGGCACAGAATTTCCAAACTTTTTCAAAAAAATGTAATGTTAGTCCTTTCACCCCTTTATTGAGCAGGATGTCTTTGATCTTTTTACTCCCTTATTGCTAGTTTCTGGAATTTGATTCATTTGGTGTTTTATGAATAGAATTTGATACTTGATTAATTTTGGTAATCATTTCCTCGTTTTCATTGTAATTGATGTTTTGTTGACATGAACTTTTGTTTATCACGCAGTTTCTAACTTATGAATGGCGTGGAGGGTGGCTGGAAAAAAGGCAAGTTTTTCTTACCTTTGTCTTATTTCATGTACATTCAGTTTGAGTTGTTCATTTTTATGCTTGATATTGTTCTGGAAATATGTGAGCTTCTTGCATTGCAGTTAGACTGAAATATGCAAGTATAGTGCATGTGGATTTTGATTGTTTATGGGTGCATTCATGTATTTTTCCTTATAATTTCTGTAAGCAACTGAAGAACAGATGAACGATTGAAGTTCTAATTTTGCATGCACTTCTCTTTGTAGGGTATCCCTAGTAGTCTTGTTAAGGCATTCACTGCTGCTCCTAGGAATGCTGCTGTGTCAAGTTCCAAATGTAGCCTTGAAGAGCCATTGAAGGCTGTTTCTGTTCAGCTAATAAAAGGTAAAGAAAGCATGGTTATTTATTGCTTCTATTTTGGGCTGAGGTTTTTCTATGGGAACTACTGAGTTATGATTTGCAATGGTTCTATTCACTTCTCAGATATAATTCACAACCACGAAAAATTGTTCTCTTTCAATTAATTTAGTAGCCATTGACTTTTAGTATGATATCGGATTAGCAATTAATGGTTTTTTTCCCTTTTACAATTATGCAATTAGGTGTGGATAATTCTTTTCTAGTCTTTCTCGAGAATGTTTGCAGGAGAAAAAGTATAAAACAAAGATTAATGCTTGGAATGAAAGCTTTGCACTAATATATATACATATTTTTTTATATTTCCAAATCCTGGCAGCATTGGGTCCTGATACAGCATCAGTGGCTTCTGATGATCTTGGAATTTCAAGGAACAGGTCAGTGATAAGGTAAGTTGCCTTTTGTTTTTCTTCCTATTATGACCTTCTTGCAAGCTTTTCTTTAAGCATTTTAATCTAGAATGAATGATTGTAATCAGGAAAAAGGTGACTATATGAAGCTGTCTTTACTTAGGTTTTTTCATGCAACTCCTGAAGCTAGAAGAAATGAGGATTTTCCATGGGGTTCAAGTCAAAGGAAGGGAAAGTTCAAGAAAAAAACTAAGAGAACTACAGCTCCAGTTGAAGCTCCATACATACCTACGAAACCAAAAAAGGAAGACAAATCCTCCATTCAGAAAACAATTGAAATTTTTGAGGGCATGACCATTAAAGAGCTTGCTGTGCAATGTGGAGAGACGGTAGATACTGTGCAGAGAATTCTTGAAAATGATGTTGGAGAAAAAGTTGATTCAGAATTTGACACTGTCAGCATTGATATCGCTGAGATGGTTGCAATGGTAATTTATTCACTTTTTCCTCACTCACAAATAAGGTATCTGTTCCTTCCCAGATGAACTTCAATTGAGGGTTATTTTTACTGGTTTCAGGGCCTTGAAGTCAATGTTAGGAGACTTCAGTTGAATGAGGGTGCTGAGATACTACCACGTCCTCCAGTTGTGACAGTGATGGGACACGTTGACCATGGTAAAACATCTCTTTTGGATGCTCTCCGTCAAACGTCTGTGGCAGCTAGAGAAGCTGGTGGTATAACACAGCACTTAGGTGCCTTTGTTGTTGGCATGCAGTCAGGAACATCAATTACATTCCTTGACACTCCAGGTCATGCTGCATTTAGTGGAATGCGAGCAAGAGGTGCTGCAGTTACTGACATAGTTGTGCTAGTTGTGGCTGCTGATGATGGTGTGATGCCCCAAACACTCGAAGCCATGTCCCATGCCAAAGCAGCTGGTGTACCAATTGTAGTTGCAATTAATAAATGTGATAAGGCAACTGCTAATCCAGAAAGAGTGAAAGTCCAGCTTGCTGCAGAAGGGCTACCACTGGAGGAGGTTGGTGGAGACGTCCAGGTGGTTGAAGTTTCAGCTCTAAATAAAATTGGATTGGATAAGTTGGAGGAGGCTTTACTTCTCCAGGCTGAGTTGATGGATCTTAAAGCACGTGTCGATGGACCAGCTCAAGCTTACGTGGTTGAAGCTAGGCTTGACAGGGGCCGGGGTCCTTTAGCAACTGCGATTGTCAAGGCAGGAACCTTAGTTTCTGGACAGTACATTGTTGTTGGTGCTGAGTGGGGAAGGATAAGGGCAATTCGGGATATGGTGGCAAAATTAACAGATCAGGCTAGTCCTGCGATGCCTGTTGAGATTGAAGGGTTGAAGGGACTTCCAATGGCTGGTGATGACATTGTTGTTGTGCATTCAGAAGAAAGAGCAAGGATGCTCAGTGAAGGAAGGAAAAAGAAACGTGAGAAGGATAGACTCAAAAAAATGGAAGAGGAGAGACAAGAAATTCTGAATATGGAAAAAGAAGAAGAGGAAGAAAATGAAGTTGATGAAGAAGATGTTGAAGAAACTGTAGAGGAAGAGGAAAATGAGAATGGAAGAACAAAAGGAAGAAGAAGAAGAAAAGAAAAAAAGATAGAACCAGAAATCAAGGCAAAAAGGCCTGAATTGCCAATTGTAGTAAAAGCTGATGTCCAAGGCACTGTTGAAGCAGTTGCAGATGCATTGAAGAGTTTGAATACTCGTCAGGTACTCAAGTCATTCTGAAAAGAAGAACAATGCATATGTATATGTGTCTGTGTGTGTATATACACATATAATGTTTTAAAATTATTACTATTATTATTTTATCTCATTTTCTTTGTAAGATACAAATTGTAAAACTACAGATTTAGTAGTTTATACTCTAATAACTTAGTTTCTTCTGTCATCCAGCTTCCCGTCTTTGTTGTCCATGTCGGGGTTGGGCCTATTTCTCAGTCAGATGTTGATCTTGCACAAGCCTGTAATGCTTGTATCGTTGGGTTCAATGTGCGGAATCCCCCCACTTCAATCTGTCAAGCTGCAGCTCAAGCTGGAGTGAAGGTAGTAGAAAAAATTTTTTTTTTTTTTTTTGTAACTGCAGTCTCAATCTCTACTAAATATTATTACCTTCATACAAATCTCTATTTTCTATACTCTGTGTTCTGTATCTTGATTACTTGGATTGCTTGTACCAGTTGCCATATTTACAAATATGCTTTTGATAAATATTGAGAACTTCACTTAACAGTTAAGAGATTTATTGTAGATGAAACTGCACCGAGTTATCTATCACCTTCTGGAAGACATTGGTAATCTAATTGTTGAGAAGGCACCTGGGACATTTGAGACTCAGGTTGCTGGGGAGGCACAGGTGCTAAGCATATTTGAACTTAAAGGAAGGAGCAAAGCCAAAGGAGCAGATGTAAAGATCGCAGGTTGTAAAGTAACTGATGGACGCGTCACCAAGTCATCAACAATGAGGCTTCTGAGAAGTGGCGAAGTTATTTTTGAAGGTTCTTGTTCATCTCTGAAGCGAGAGAAGCAGGATGTGGATACAGTTGGGAAAGGTAACGAGTGCGGACTTGTGATCAATGACTACTTTGATTTTCAGGTTGGAGATATAATCCAGTGCTTAGAGCAAGTTAACATAAAACCCAAGTTTATTTCATCAGAAAATGGTGCAGTTCGGATCGAGGCCTAGCAGTTTTTTTCTGTTTAACTTCCATTGAGGCATCTCTCCAGCCATTTTCTACACTGGCAGTGGTACCTGGTTTTACTGGCAGGCACCCAAAATTTTTGGTCTAATTAGGGATGGTAGAAATAGTGTGAAATCCTGTTGTAAACTAAAGGATTTCAATTTTTTTTTCTTCTTTTGGATTTTATTATTATTTCTTTTTATGGAATAGAATATTCTTTTACTGCAGAATTCAACATTGTAAGAAGATAATTGACACAAAGCAAGACCCTTATGGATAAGATAGAGAGAGAGTGACTATTTTTTGAAATGAGTGAGAGAGGGACTGACTTATACTTGAACAATAATGGCATATTTATGAAGAAGCTCTTAGTAAATAATTCATTGATTTTCCTGTAGTGTTTTGTGTTTTTGTTATTATATGAAGTTCTGCTTGTTTAAGAGATTTTTAAGTGATTATTAAGTTTGAAATTTTTTATTTAATAATATATTTAGCTTATTTCAAAGCAGAATATAATATATATGTATAAAGTTTTTTTTTTCTTCTTTTTGTTTAATCATTGTTTTATTATTGTCAAATTAAAAATTTGTTCTTGTGAGACTTTAATAATGCTGTCTTTATCTCATGTTATTTTATATATATATATATATATATATTTTTTTTTTTGTTTCTTTTTCCACGTCATACTGTTGCAAATCTACTTAGGAAGATCCTTAAGTGCAAGTATATTAGTGAACATTATTTTGAAAATAATTAAATAATCAAAATTATATTGAGTTTTGGTACAAGTTTAGACAACACAAAAATAATTTTGTATTATTATTATTAATCACATGATATCCCAACTTCACCAACCCAAAATATATTAATGAAATAATTTTTTTTTTCATTAATATGAATTTATATAATATAAATAAATATATTAGGTGCATTTGATTATTCATCTGCAAAAAAAAAAAAAAAAAATGGTATATAGAGAGAGATTAAATGTATTTATTTATTTTTTGTATTACATATCTAATAAAAAAAAATATCAATTGAAAAAATAGGAAAACACGATAGATATCCCTACTTCACACTTAACCTGCTTCACATGATAATAAAATTAATTTTATATTGAATTTTCTTACCAGTTTGAATAACACTTGAAATAAAATTCTTTTAAACAAGACATTCCTATTTTACCTACCCAAAATATATTAATAAAAAAAAAAATAAAAATAATGGTTCCAATTTTAAAAAATTGCTTAAAGAAGAAAATCGAAAATATTTATTAAAACAAGGAGGAAATATTTTGGCTGAATACAGTTTTATATACGTCCAACCAATTCTAAGAGGTTTCTCATCCCTTCCTTCTTCACTCTTCCCTTTTTTCTTTCTCACTCTACCATGGCTCAAGAATCCGGCAACCGTCGCCTCAAATTCATTACTGGAGCTGATTCTTTCGGCTGCACGCTCAAAGATTATCTCGTCTCTGAGCTCCGGAACCTCAATATCGAAGTTGAAGATATTGGAACCGATAAATACTATTCTGTCGGTGAAGAAATCGGCCGCCGTGTCAGCCATGCCGCTGCAAATCCAGATCCGGCTGTTGAGACTCGCGGCCTAGTTGCTTGTGGAACCGGAGCCGGTGTCGGCATGTTCGCAAATAAATTTCCTGGAGTCTATGCTGCTACTTGCCTTACTCCTGGGGATTCTATCAATGCCCGATCGATCAACAATTGTAATGTCCTTGCTGTTTCAGGTATGTCTACTGAGCCCGAAACTGCCAAACAAATTCTCCATAACTTTATTAATACGCCTTTCAAATCTCCTTGTCCTGCCTCGGGTTCCAATCCTTGGCCCTCTGATATCGAGTCGTTTCTGGATTCTGCCCTCTCGGAAATGTCTAAAATCGGAGAATTAAATGGTTCTAGTTTCGATGTTCCTTGTGCTTTGTGCTCGTTGGTGAAAAATCGTGTCGATTCTGATTTTGTTCCCGTGGAAATAATGCCTGGTGGATTGATGAAAATCATTAGAGAGACTCCGACCTCGGCTATTGTGAGATTTAAGGCCGGGAGCTTGGAGCCGGCGCATCATCACACATTTGGGCATGATTTGGTGGTGATAAAGGGTAGCAAAACAATCTGGAACTTGACCAAAGGGGCAAAATATGATTTGGTTAGTGGAGATTACCTGTTTACGCCTGCTGGAGACGTGCATAGAGTGAGATATATTGAGGATACAGAGTTTTTCATCAAGTGGGATGGGCATTGGGATATATTCTTGGATGAGGATCTTGATGCTGCCAAAGCTGCTGTAGAGAAGGAGAATTGAGAGGTACTGGTGAACTTTTGAGTTTTCTTTAAAGGGGAGAATTTTGAGTTCAGTTTCGAAATTATGTTGCTTCTTAGAGTTGAAGATTAGTAAAGTGAGGATTTCTAAGAATGTTTTTCATTGTTTTTCTTTCCCTTGAACAAGTTCGCTTAGTTTTAGAAACTGTAAATATATATCAGAAAATATTTAAATAATTGAATGCCACTATCAAATCAATGTTGTAATAAAGTGTAAGTATATTTTGAGTTATAAGATTTTAAGTCTCTGAATTATTGTATTATTATGAAACAATGAGCAATATTTTCTTGCTGAAGTATTTCGTTTTTGGGAAATGATTTTCTACTTAAAATATGTTTATGAAACTCATTTTCTTAATAATCTTATAGTTCGTGCTGGATTTAGTTTGCCAATGTGGTTTTTTATGTTTGTTTCTCTAGTTTTCTTGCATAAAAAATACTTGGGGAAACTAAAAGTACATGAGAGCTTTTTTTTGCAAGCAATTTTATACTAACAAATGGTGGTTATTGAAACTGTATTTTCAAGCTTATTCTTATTTGTGGCATGAGTTGCTCACAGCTTCCCCTGATGGGAACAAAAGAAATGAGACTAGAAAAAAAAAAAAAAAAAAAAAATCAAGAGTTAGAAATTTGCATTGTTCTCTACCCTGTTATTCTGGTGTTATTTGTGAGAACATGCTTTTGAATCTTATATATATTTTCAGTCACTTCATTAATTCCTTTAACAAATAAGATCCATATTTTTCATTGAATCAATTACAAATCATCTATTAGCTGGTTCGGTCAACATTAGAGGAGATTAGGAGAATGCTTGCAGTTTCCAGTTATATGTACCATTTTTTCCCTTTCATGATAGTGCTTGTTATTTCCATACATGGCACTTGATTTATCTGTGTTTTTTTAGTAAAAGTGTTCATGTCCATAATATACTAAATAACAGAAAGTGGTAAACCCCAAACAGTAAAGAAGAAATGGGCTAAAAAGTTTCTAGTATCGTAAAATTGTAGAAAAGGCACTTATTTTATTAAGCAAAATTGCTGGTAAGAATACTACAGGAAAAAATTGTAAGTAATAATACTGCCAATTAAATTAAAGACATGATTTAGACACTGCTAATTTTTGCAGCCTGAGCATCTGGGTGGTTTTCTCTTTACCTTTTTCATTTGCTCTGTTCTACCTCTTTGTCACCCTGTTTTTCTTTTCTACCTTGCAATTTTTTGTCGCCCTGTACTTCCTGTTGGTTTGAGAGAGGATGTTTTAGTTTACTCTCATAATCTCTTTCCAGCTTGTGATGTGGTGAATGTATCAATTGTTCTTCAATATCACTGAGCATGGCTTCATTATCTGATTTTAGTTGTTCGTCCTCTTCTTTTGTCAATTTGACCCCATCTGTAACAGGAAATGAGAAAGATATTTCCAGGAAATTATGTATAATTATAAGGGATATATATATATATATATATATATATATATTCTTTAATTAGTTCATAAATAATTAATTGACCCTAAATCATGCTTAATTGCAAGTCTCGTCACCATTTCAGGAACCTTCATAATTAAACAGGAAGCCATAGTTTGTAGGTATGAATAAAAAAAAAGAAGAAAAGAATTAACATACTGCTTTTTCCTGAAGAACAGTGTTTGATACAGTAGAGATAGCATTGGAACATTGACTTCCCCTTGGCGTGACACAAGCCTGGGCATTGGCGAGCACAATCTGTGTCAGCTTGCACCTCATGCTGGGCAACAAGAACGAAAAAAAGAACAGCCATGCATGTTAGAGCTTGAGTCCTCATATTTCTCTCCGGGTTCTTTGCTATATCCAATTCAGATAAGAAATATTGTAGAATTCTTGAAAGGTGCCTGTTTATATACACCATTTGCTACATTAGGTTGTAATCTTGTTAAATTTGTTGGAGATGCATTTCTCAGAAACGATTAGTTACTATCAGTTATGGCAGGTGGTGTAATGATTGGTTAAGAGGAATTATGTAGTTTGTCGCCGATAAACTGTTTCCATTTTATTAGGAGCACTTCACAACCTGACACATTCGATTCCCTAATGGCCGATCACTGCACTTTTCCAATTCCTAAAATAATTCTTTGGATAATAAGATTTTGACTTTGAGTGTAGGTGTAGAATTGGACTTCTACCCGAATTACTTGAAAAGCCAATATTCTATGGTTTCAGATTTCCATCACAAAAATAACCCGAGATTTTTTTCCTTTCAACAGTTATAAGTTAGTCATTGTTGGGTCCCTCTTTGGGCTTGTTGTTGTGGTTAAGTTGTTTAGAAAAATTGATCTTATATCTGAGACAACTGGAGCGATGATGATGATTTTGGATACTAAATAATCTAATAAAAAAAAATTATTTTATAACTTTTTTTTTTTTTTTGGTTGTAAATAAAGTTCTTATATAATTCGTTTAGAGGATTTCTTAGTGGTTATTAAGTTGGAGTTTAAAATTCTTTACATAGATAGATGTAATTAAATATGCAAGTTGCATTTGAAGTATGTCAAAGCTTCAAAGCTGGCGACGAGATGCACCCGGTGTAAATAATATCAAATACCAATTGATCTCAGTGAAAGTAGCTTAAACTAGGTAAAGTCTTTCAATTTCAAATACATTCCTTCTTATGTTTTAATTAATTAATTTACTTATTAAACAAATTGTTATCTTAATAAGTTTTAGATTATCAATTTGCTGTATTTTTTCAGTTAAAATTTATTTATTTTTCCTCTAAACAGTATATAAATATTCTTTCATCTAGAGGTAAATATTTTCGTGAAAAACTATTTTGAGGAGAAATTTAAATATTAGAGTCAATATTAAATAGAGTTAAAACTTAGGACCTCTTTTTGTTGATATATTCTCATAGTACTCACAAAAAAAATGAGTTAAATTTTCTTTATTTGCAACATATCTCATGTTGGAAAGCCATGGAGAATAGAGAAAATAGAATAATGATGACTACTTTTCCTTTATTAGCTACAATCACTTGTATTTTTTACCTTATTAAACATAAAAATAACAAAATAACAAAAAAGACAACGGAAATCCTATCTACATATTCAATATTCCAACCGCCAAACACAGAACTCAACCGCATAGAGGGTTCGATTTCGTCTTCTTCCTTTAACAACAACCTAATCCATCATAGGCGTATCAAAAATTTCATAAGATGTCTAAAAAGAAGACAAAAATCGAACAAATGATCCAAATCTAAATGATCGGGATTGGCAAATTTTCATCTAAGAGAAGAAAAAAAAACCGATTTATAGATATTAGTGGAGAACAATGCATCGAGAAGTGAAATGTAGCAAGAAAATTAAAGAAAAAGTGTATAAAAGACTAAAAAAACACCGAAAAAGAAGAAAAACACAAGGAAGATAACAAAAATAGAAAAAAAAAGAAAAAGAAAAGGAGAGAACTCTGCCAAGAGAGAGCTCTCTAGTTAGAGCTAAAAACTCTCCCTTGGCCGAGAGAGGAGAGACGGAGCCGGAGGTGGGCGGCCGCCTTGGAGAGGAGAGGAGAGGAGATGAGAAAACTAGGTTTTAGTGAGAGAATTTTTTTATTGAAAAGAGAATCTTGATATTGTGCTAATAAATACTTAATTCTTTATTAAATGAGCCACATGAATATCAAAAAATGTTCTCTTAAAAGAATTTATAGTAAAATTATCAAGAGAAAGAAGATGATTATTGTACAAGATGAAGACATATTTGTTAGGATAATGATTGGAAAAATGAAAAATTCTTTAGTCGAAAGGTAAAGGGAGAAGTTTAATAACCACAAGAAAAAAACAAATGAAGTTAGAAAGCAACCCTAAAACACCAAAAGTTGTGTCAAGTGAGTGGTCAGCAACCACACTCCTTGCCAAAGGGCGGGAGTTCGACACCCAACTCAGCCATAGTGTTGTCAACCCAGTCATAGTGCTGCCGGATCCGGGTATAGATTATTCGGGTATAACCCGAACACTACACGAAAAAAACACCAAAAGTTAATAGACATGAAATAGAAGGGAAAAAAAATCTATACAAACGATCAAAGATCCGAAAGCAATCTCTAGTCATGAGTATATTTTTTTGAGTCAGAGCAAATGACACACAATAGAAGAGTAGAAAAACAAAGGAATGAATTTTCCATATTTCCCAATGAAATGGCTACACTTAATTTAACTTAATTAATCTTATTACAACATGTGATTAAAAATTATTTTATAACTTATCAAAACTCTATCAATAGTTTAATTTTTGAAACATTTGTAAAAGTGTCCTTATTGCATTTAGGGAATGCAATATATAAATAATATTGTTAGATATGTAGTAAATTGTTCATGCTATATAGATTAAAATTACATAATTATTTATGAGGTACACATTTATGTGATATAAAATAGAGAAAATGTTTATTCTTTGTATAAATAAAATAACTTATATAATATATAACACATACAAGCAGCAACGACGACGATTTGGGCTATTTTCTTCGTCTCACATTAGCAGCGATACAACAACAATAGCGGGTTGTTGTCTCTTCCTGTTATAGGAAAATATCTTGAATAGAAATAGATTTATGTGAATATCACATTTGAGCTTAATTGTAAAGAAATAGTTTATATAAGACTCTCAGTGTAAACATTTTAAGAAAATATATGAAGTTCACAAAAAAACCTCTTTTCTCTCTCATCTTCTTCTCTCTTTTCTCTGTCTCTTTCTCCCTCTCGGATTCTCTCTCTCTCTCTTTCTCTCATTCTCTCAAATTCTTCACGGTAATCCTCACTTCTCTCCCACCAAGCTCTTTCAACCGCATCATTGGTATCGGAGCAGTAAAGTCCCGTGACTAAACTGTAATTAATCGAAATTTCTCCCCAAATTTCCAGATTCTTAAAACCGGCACCCAAAACCAAGGCAACGAATGACATCAATGGAGAATCGAATTCAAGCCATGGATGATAAGATTAAATCAAAGAACAAAAAAATTGAAGATCTAGCATCAATAATTCCGGAATTGAAGGCTTAATTGAGTAATGCCGAGAAGAGCTTTCCTCACGACAATGGCGGTCCATGCTTAGGTTCTACAATCCAACAACAGAGAACATTTGGATTCAATCCCAAGGTTGAATTTCCACATTTTGATGACACAAATGCTAGAATACGGGTAAAGCAATGCAATGAGATATTTTGATCTTTGCAAAATTCCCGGGAAGAACAACATGTAGATTTTGCTTCTCTTTATATGACATAAAGTGAATGTTGGATTACTAGCTATTTAGCAGAAGGGAGGAAGGTAGTTTGGATTGATTTTGTGGTGGATTTGTTGGCTAGATTTAGAGATGATACAACAGAAAATCCTGTGGAAAAGTTTAATAAATTGCAACGGACTTCCCACCTTAGAAGCATATTTAGATGAGTTTGAGAATTATAGATCATTGATTCTTCAAAGAGGTCATCATTTGACAGATGAGTATATCATTGATTGTTTCATTGGAGGTTTAAAACTTGTTATTAAACCTTTTGTTAAGGCTTTCAAACCTGTTTCTATTGCCTCTGCTATGCATTATGCTAGATTACAGGAAGACTCTCTTCATTCAAGTTTCCAAAAGAATCCGAAACCATCATTGAGTCTAAATCATCAAAATGATACTTCCAAATACTGCTCTTCCGCCAACACCTATAGATAAACCTCTAGTGTTGCCTTCTCCTTCTCCTTCTCCAAAACCTATATCAACCTATCCTAACAAAAATATCATTCAGCCACTAAATAAACCAACCATTACTCCTAAAAACTTCAAATATATTCCTGCCAATATGAGGATTGAGAAAATGGCTAAGGGAATATGCTTTTACTGTGATGAACCTTTTGGAAGGGGACACCAATGCCACTTTGAGGAGCCACAATTGTTTACAGTTGAGTTTAAAGGTAATATTGAAGAGGGACACTTGCCTACTGATTTTGTAGTTGAAGAAGTTATGAGAATTGGCTGAAATTTTTGAGCAGAAGTTATGGGAATTGGCTGAAATTTCCAGATTTTATCTCTACTGCAAGACTGTAGTTTTCTTTAAGTTTTCAAGTTTTATATTTTGTTTTTGTTTAGACTTGAGGACAAATGTTTTATCTTCCTGTTTGAACTTGAGGACAAGTTCTATTAAGGGGGAAAGTTTGTTATAGGAAAATATCTTGAATAGAAATAGATTTTATGTGAATATCACATTTGGGCTTAATTGTAAAGAAAGAGTTTATATAAGACTCTCAGTGTAAACATTTTAAGAAAATATATGAAGAAGCAAAAAAACCTCTTCTCTCTCTCATCTTCTTCTCTCTTTCTCTCTGTCTCTTCCCCCTCCCTTTCAGATTCTCTCTCTCTCTCTCTCTTTCTCTCATTCTCTCAAATTCTTCACGGTAATCCTCACTTCTCTCCCACCAAGCTCTTTCAACTGCATCACTTGCACTTACCAAGAAAAAGAGAAAAGGATATGGCAAAAGCATCAACAAATTTTCAAGAATTGCGTATGAATAGGGTTTTTTTGTTTTATTTTATTTAAAATTACAAAATTACATTTTTTAAAAATTAGGTTTATTTTTTTAAATAATGGTCAAAAATATCCCGCCCAAAACAAGTAAAAAGAGTTGACTAACGGTAACAAATTTGACTTAACTACAAAAATTGATGGAAGGGCAGCATGTAATGGGGGCTTTTCAAAACTTGGAGGACGACCTGTAAACGAAAATCACTTTAGGTGCTAAACTTGGATTTTAGAATCTAAGAGGTGTTAGTGGGATGTTTTACCCTTCAATTTGTTTTAGGCTTTTCTACTTCTTCTTTTTTTCTTATTTCTTCTCAACCTACATCCGTGCATTACCTCTATCACCACTGCACTCTTGGTTGCCATTGTTACACTACCTTTGCCGACATATACTCCAAAGTTAAACTATTATATATATGTGACATCACAATTCAACAATAAGAATAAATAGAAGCACAAAAATAATAGTCATACAAAAGTTGTTCTCTTCATAACAATCGAAATTAAAAGATAATTCATGAACATAAATCATCATTCAGTCAAGAAAATGGAGCTCAATTCTTTCTCCATTATAGAATTAGAGGTAGCAGTAAAGAGGTTAAAAAGGAAGCAATTGTTGAAAAGGAGGTGACAATGACAAGGAGAATGAGAGAGAAACAAATCATAAATTTCATTTTTTAAAAAATAAATAAATAAATAAGACTCTAATTTTTTTTGTAATTGATATGAACCCACTACACGACCAACAACCCTAAATCTTGAAGACGCTACAAAAGTTAATATCTCATTTGATAATTCAATAATGCATTCTACTAAGAATACAAGCGAGCAAGCAAACCTTGGCAATAAAAAACATTCAATGTGTAATAATTAACTTCTAAAAATTCGTCCATAATGTTAATAGCCCTTGTATAGGCATTCATAAACCCTAATAAGACTAACTCAAAAAAAAAAAAAAAAAAGAAAGAAACCTCTACCATAGCAAAATAAAAATAAGCCCATTAATACATCTTATTATGTGAATTAAGCATTTGCTCCTTATGACCCAAATAGCTTGATCTTATATCTTAGACTTCAAGTATTGTTCTTCGCATTTTGTGCATTGGCTATCCATCTTTTACTTGAAGATAAGTAATAGGTATTTGGTGTAACATTTATTTATTTTTCGTGGAATTTTCTTTGAACCTTCTAGAACTTGAACTTTGCTATGCATCTTCAAGATTAAGCCTTGTAATGCCTCTTTCATCTTTTTTGTCATTGCTCTTATCATTAGACCACCCATTTCAAGCAAAAGATCTTTGGAGTGCTTTTCTCCTTGATTTGCATCAGTAATTATCATGATTAATAAACCTTATTAAATTTTTAAAAAAATTGTCATTTACTAAAATACCCATCAATTTGGAGGGAATTAAGTTGATTTGACCTTAAAAAAGACAAAATTATTCTTAGAAAAAAGATAAAATAACAGCCGATTTTATTAGCTTAATATAAATTTATGACGAAAGTACTATTTTGAAAAAGTTAGGGTGCCATTTTAGGACAAAAAAGAGTTGAGGTGTAAACTTTAAAATATGAAATATTTCAAGTTAGTGATACACTTTACCCATATGATTTTAACTTGTATGACATACCCAATTTGTGGTATATCTATAAAGCATTCACAAAACATGATATAATTTTTATATTTCATTCACAATATGCCAATGTAGTTTTCTAACTTATACAGTCAGGCCGAGTGGCATGTGTTACCACCCCCCCCCCCCCCCCGTTGGGGTTCCACACCCCCTCCCCCTGCTCAAATTCTAACTTATACCATACACATTATAATTTTTTTTATATAGCATTTAAAGAATACAATAAGACTATTTTCTACACGTAAATTAAAAATTAAACTAAACTATTGATAGAGATTTAATAATAATTTTTTTTAAAAAAAAAATTGAATATTTTAATAAAAAACCCCAAGAACATTCCACATCACTAATGACCTAAGGCAGACATTGGCAGACCATCAAAAAGTAGGACTTGTACATGCTTACATGGAAAAGCACCTGCACCTGCACCTACCTAGTATCACATATGTTAGAAAAGTATGCATTAACATCCTAAAAAATTCGACAAATGCTTAAATGTAATCATACCTAATCTCAATTTTTTTATTATATAAATTATGTTTTTTTTTTCTGCTAAAAAAGAAAAAAATGATTCCTTCTATTTCTTTCTTTCTCTCTAACCCTAATAATTTTTTTTTTTTATTGAAAAAGGCACCGCCCCTCAATTACTCATCTTCTTTCCCTCTCATGGAAAAATCTTAACTTTATAATTTTCTCTTGGTCGGAGATCCTTCCTCAATATATTATCTTCTATTTCTTCTTCTTCTTCTTTTTTTTCTTCATAACATCAATGTAATTGCATTTATTCTTTTTTTACTATATTTGTAGTGTTTTTCTTAAGTGTTCTTCTTCTTCTTCCTTACTGTATTTTTGTTTTTATTTTTGTTTATTTTCTATTTATTTTTTTAGTATTATTGCTTCCATTTGCGTCTCATATGTAAAGATTTCAACTGATATTTAAATATCAAATTTTCTTCTTCTTTTAAAAGGGAAAATTTGTTGAACCCGGACTAAATCTAGACCTTTTGTTCATGTTTTTTTTTTTTTTTTAGGTATTCTATGAAATTTTTGATGTGTCTAGGATGGATTAGGCTGCCATTGAAGAAAGAAGGTAAAATAAAACTCTCTTTGCAAATGAGATTTGCAACTAGCACCTCGAAACCTAAGAGCTAAATAGGATGTTTAGTGGTTTTTTTGTTTAAAATTTTATGTATTTCTAAATTCGTTTACAACTTTTTTTGACTCACCTAAAATTTTTAGATTGAGTATGTTCCTCCACCTAATTTTAGGTTAATATTTTGTTATATTATCGTGAATGACTTTAACCATTCATTTGTGTAATATTTAATTTTAATGAAATTTATTTAGAAAAAAAAAATATCCTACTCTCTCTCTCTTTCTGTCTATTATATATATATATATATATATATATATATATATATATATATTATATATATATATATATATACTTAAACCTCAAGTTCCATTTTACCTCCCTTCTTGCCACTTTTTGAATTTTGGGAAAAGTAGTGACTAACCTTTATTTTATTTTTTACTTTTAAATGCAAAAACCACCGTCCAATAGTATTATACTAGGTCAATTAAAAGTAATGGAGCACCTACTACAAGCCATTTGAGAATTATATATAACATCCTCTAAGATTTGGCACTTTCCATTCCAAATCTCACCTACATTCTTCTCTCAAAGACAAAAATATGATTTGTAAAAATAATTATAATCTAACCCTTTTTTTCCTTCTCCTTTTTTCAGCTTCATATGTTCATCAACTGTGTAATGCAACAAGGCTTCTCAACAACAACAGTGAGTTCCCATTTCATATATATATATATATATATATATATATATATTATGTTTTTATGTCCTGAAGAAATTTTCATCACCTTTTTTTTTTTTTTCTTTCTCCTTTTTCCTTTAATGATTGCAAAGAAGATATTCTTGAGCATGATGAGTTTGAAGAAAAGTATGTAGCGCCTTCTGCTTCTCCTCCTCACCAGATTCATCAGGCCAGTTCTCCGGCGAGGGCAATGCATAAAGGACATAATCGCTCTACGGGAGTTGATCATCCCTGCAAGTCTTGCTTTCCTTTACATTGATTCATCGGGCCATATATGTAAGAAGTTTTCAGGGCCATGGGAAAACATTGTTCACTTTATTTTCCTGGCCCCGGTAAGGTGTTATTGGAGAAATTGTTGAGTAAACGTATATGATTATATGCTTCATTCGCTGAAAATAAATTATTATTATTATTTTTTTTAATGAAGAATCATTAATTTCTATTGAAATATAAATGGTCCTTTAATTTGATTTGTTTATTTAGCCAAAAAAAATAAAAATCAAAGCACTACAAGCATTCCATAATTTATTCTTATTAGAAGATTGCGCTGAAGTATCATTGATTCACTGTGATACTGTGTAATGCTTTCTATTTAATCTTTTTAAATTTTTCTTTATAAATGATATGTTTTTTTGAAAAAAAAAAAAAAAAAGTCTCAGAATCATTCGACGTAAAATTAATTTTTAAATAAAAAGATTGAAAGTATTAAATAATATTATTAATAACTATAGTAGTTTTAAATAAAAAATATTATACAAATTTGAAGCAATTGTATCAAAAGCTTTTATTTATTATTATTACTATGTTTATATCCAATTTTAGAATTTTTTTGCTTCTTCAAAAGAAAAAATTATATCACAATCATGTACTGAATTATATCCACACCATTTCAGCTGTCCGCAGATTAATAATAATTATTATTACTCTCTCCAGAATTAAACATAGGAGTTCCTCAATTACGAATCTAAAAATATTATCTTTATAATACTAGAAAAATATTTCAAATTGGCAAAGAAATATCTAAATATATTTTTAATTTTTATTTTGTGATATTCAAAATAAATTTCAGATGTGAAAGAGTATCACAATATTAATCTTAATTCTTAGTATTGATAAAACTTATCCGAGAAGAGAGAAGAAAAAAGAGAGAGAAAGTTTATGCCCTTACCATAAGAAAGGATCGGATTTGTAGAAGCAATGACAAAAAGAAGCCATAATTGGAACACATGAATTGATGAATGCCTAGATTTTTCTTTTTTTACAGTTTCATGCTATTCAACTTAGCTACACAGATTATATATAACCTCTGTTAATCAGCTTCTGAACTCAAATCATTGTGTTTGTTCCGCCCCCCTCCTTTTGTAAATTGCCTCTCAAGAGAAGAGAAGTAAAGAATCATTTATATCATCATACAAGACTCAATTCATCTGATGTGATGGAAGTTACCTCCTCACCTAATTCATCAGCTGCAAGCTTCTTCCGCAGTGTCACTAGCTCTTCTCCTCCAGCACATATGTAAGCTGAAGCTTGCCGCCCTGACAATGTTGCACCCTCCATGCTATCTATATAGTCCTGAAATGGCCAGATATCGTTTTTAGTACCAAAATTAGTCACTTGCAAGAGAGCATCAGTTACTTCTGTTTTTCTGCATGGGAGCAAACACACATGCAAGGCAGAGAAAATTTTTTAACAGTTTTGGGTAAGCCAAATGTTGCCGAGGGACATGCTATTTTTCAATGAATAATTCCTATTCCAGATTAGATTGATCAATGAACT
This sequence comes from Cynanchum wilfordii, assembly GCA_025388415.1. Taxonomy (NCBI): domain Eukaryota; kingdom Viridiplantae; phylum Streptophyta; class Magnoliopsida; order Gentianales; family Apocynaceae; genus Cynanchum; species Cynanchum wilfordii. The sequence continues at coordinate 56,611 of JAHSUH010001903.1, forward strand.
AGCGCTTACAGATCCATTTGGCTAACTCAATACAAACTTGTCAAGTATTCATGTCTCAAAAGAACAAAATGTACAATTTGGTGTTAGGATATGAATATAATCTTACCCTCTTCTATATTCTGAAGAAGAAGAAAAATGTAGACTGAATTAGTTTAAGCAAACAATCTTATAGAGCAATATAGATGCAAACTTCACTAACATAAATAAGGCCACTTCACCTGTTTCGTGTATGAACCAGCCAGGAAGAAATTTTTAACTGGAGTCTTCTGATCCGGTCTGAATGGATCTTTACCAGGTCCTTCCCGATATAAAGACTGCCCAATTTTTACAACTGATGACCATGTAACCTCCAAACCTTGGGAAGATGGGAATAGTGTCAAAACCTGTCATTATCAAGGAGTTAATGAGTATATGTACAAGAAGAAGTTTACTTGTGTCTGAAGAAAATGTTTTTTGTCTTAATATAAAAAAAGTTAGTCAAATTTTTAAAAAATAATTTTGGTACTGAAAAAATCACTGGACATATGAAGCAAACAGAAAAAGAAACAAAATAATTGAACACAGCAAGTTTATCTGTTTTCCAACTTCAGTATATAAGTTACAGCAACATTTGCTATCCCTAAGTTGCTCCTACAGAAATTCCTGATGCTCTCCAGAAAAAATATTTTCATAGTGCTCGTATTTTGCATTGATTAATAGTTCAACAGCCTGATTATTTCCAGAATTTAATTATTATGGGTAGCACCTCAGGAGTTATCTTCTATGTGTGGATTTATCTCATACGTGTATAAGATCTTTTTTTACTTTATTTTGCTTCCTACTTAAAATCAGTCAAGAAATTCTAAGCCAACTTGTTCAGCTTAAATAGTTCTTTGGTTTAAACTTTACTTCGACATGTGTACTGATGTTCTTTTTGAAGGGATAAATGGTGTCTATCATAATCATTTAACACCGCATAATTAAGAATCATTTGTTATAAACTGATAGATGTTTGTTTTCTTCCAGCGAAAAATTTCCTTGATGAATATTAAAATCAATCCATTCTTTATATACTGCACAAAACTCAAATTATATGGCTCATGGTTAGATTATCATTTCCTCTAGACAATGCTAATGAGTCTATATGATTGCAATACTATCCAATTTGAAATGACAAACAAGAAATTCTGAGTTACAGATCCTAGAGAAAAGGCCAACTAACCTGCTTTGAAACTCTCTTTATAATTTCATCATTTGGCAGGGGCATGTAAGGGTCTCCAGGAGTGAGTACACATCTATACACCAGTAACAAAAAGGATAGGTTAAAACAATTCAAGGAAGGTACATAATAAACCCACCAATATTGTGTAGTGAATTCAGCAAGAATTTTTTAAAAAAAAACTTAATAATGAGATAAATTTCCTTACTGGAGCAATGAACCTTCACCCTCCCGGTAATAATCTTCAGGAGAAGCAAGTGCAAGGTCTGCAAAGCAAGAGAAATCTGCATCTGGTGTATAAAGAAGATTGTCTAACCCTGCAGCTTTCCTCAATTGCCTGCAAAGGTGGATATAAGAGAGTTAATGTTAAGCAAAGCCAACTTTGACTATGATGGTGAAATTCTAGAATTGGACCTTAACTAGAAGCAATGTTAAGCATAAAATCCTGTGAGGCTCAGTAACAGAAGCCTACCTAGCCCGTTCCAAGTCCTGTAACTCTGTGACCCAGCCATTGTACCTTAGCTGAACAGTGATAACAGGAACTCCTACTAGTTTATAGATATTATCAAAAAATTCCCACTCCCTCCACTTTTGTGGAAGTAATTTTTTAATTCCAGGGACATCACAGGCTGCAATAAAAGAACCGTAATGGAATGTTTAGTTTCTACCAGAGAGACATGTGAAGAGGAATTTTACTTGAGGTAAACACGAACCTGCAACATAAGCATCTGCTTTTACAATTTTCTTCTGAGTAGCCTGAAGAAGAAAGAATTGTTAGTCAAACTCCATAATACTCATTATCAGTCTTTTTCATTTTCATATGAAAAGTTTCCATTTGAAAATTTCATAATGATAACCTGATTTACAAAATTTGGAGACTATCTCATATATTCCTAGAAACCAAATTGAAGATTACTTCTAAGCATCTCCCCCTATTTATATTATTTTGCATAAAATTTTAAATTTCTGCTATGGAAACTTTCTGAAGTATCCTTCGCACAAATAGGTAGGATTGTTTTTGAAAGCTAATAGCAAAGAGTGAGAGACTGAGTCAGGGAAATATGGTGCTTAATAGCTTTATTCTGGTCTGAAGGCAAGATTAGCTCGATGGTGAAGTATAAATTCATTATACTAGATAAACATAAATCATTTACCTTAGACATTGCAAGCCCTTTGACATAAATGTCTCCATCAGGAGATCTGTCATAAAGTACCTCTCTACATCCCCACCTGAGATGGAACCTATTAAAGCAGAAAATAGTCAAAATTAGGGAAAATACTTCTCACCTAGAAACAACAATCAAGAGAAATGAGATATTTCATTACAATTACATGAAGCAGCATAGAGGAATTACCTTCCACCCTTCTCCATAATATATTTTTTGATAGGGCCACTTAAATAAACATCTGGAGAACCTTTGAGCATGCGTAATAGAGAAGCCTCAGTTTTAGTGGCAAAAAGTGCAAATATTGTGAGCATGCAGCGAGCACTGATATTGTCACAGTCAATGAACCCAAGAGCATATGCAACAGGATCCCACATTCTCTGAATACTCATCCGAGTGCCTCCTTTGGATAAGAACCAATCAGAGAAGCTTATCTGTTCAAAACATGTCTAACATCAGAACAGAATAACAGGAAACAAAACTCTATCTACCTCTTCATGTTGAAACAACAATTCTTAAGTTATACACCAAAATCTCTCAATTTGCATTAAATTACAAGGAATCTCCTACACTGTCCAAATCCCGAATTTCCTGCAATGCTCCATCTGGATCAACAAGAGCCCGTACAACAGGACTAAGCGCAAGAGCCACAGCATTTCTTGCTTTATCGTAAGTCTGCATACAACAATGAAAAGCTATCAATACAATTATAAAGTTGATTCTGTTTAGAACTAATAGAACACGGATACAAAATCTGGCAGTTTATCTTGAACTAAAAGGGTGAGGCTAGGCAAATTTATAGAGCATTCAGGACAGAAACAATAACGTGCATATTTTCCACAAAGATGGAAGAACAACAAATATGAAGAAATGGAAAGGGCAGAGTTCAACTAAAAGAACTTATGTGCATAGCTGAGATCTAAACATTATAGGCAGAGTGAATTTAAGACCAAATATGTGGATGCCATTTATCCCACCAGGAAAATATCAGTAGTTAAAGCATCAAGGATAAATTGCAATCTCCAGAATTTAAAAAAAAAAATAAAAAAAGAAAAAAGAAAAATTGCAAATAGGATGAAGAAGTGTATCACCTTAAGCTGATTTGTCGTCAAAAAGGCACGAATTCCATGTATTGGCGCCCCAACTGGAAAACGGAAATCAAGTTCTGCACACAAGTTGAGACTGATGGTTAGATTTTTTTTTTTCCTTGTTCAGTAACATTTTACCAACAAATAAATTAGCATATTTACATATGGATTGAATTGATATTTGAAGGCCAAAAACGGGGGAAAAATGAGATGAGAAATAGTTTTATATATATTCTAAATATGTGAAAAATTGACAGAATAGTGAATCGTACCGCCAATTTCTCCCCCTTTGTTCACAAAAGTGTGGGTGTGATCCTTTACAAGTAGATTTTTATCAGCGCCTACCTAGGTTAATGGAACCAATCAAAATATAGAGATATCAGAACACTGGAGTCGAGTATGAGATAGTTATTCTAAGAAAAAAATTGCAGTCACAGAATATATTACGGAAGGGCAAGTATGACTAGATTGTTGTATATCCTTGAGTCACAAGCAGCCCACAAAACGTTACTTGATTGAGGACTTCAGTTATCACTAAGATCATACGAGACTAAAGATTAGGTTATTCTACTGTTAGAAAGTAATTCCCAATCACCTTTTTCATTAGACGAAAAAGATTATTGTAGCAACCAAAGAAGACATGTAGCCCCATTTCAATGTGGTTTCCACCTTTATCAACAAAAGAACCCACTTTGCCACCGATGAAAGGCCTTGATTCGTATATATCCACCTGAAAAATCGGACAAAAAAGCATGTTTTATATATATATATATATATATATATATATATGTATGTGTAGAAGCACACATAATTTACTGATCTTAACAAAAATTACTTGAATGACACGCTGCTCTAGGGCACAACAATAAGTGCATGGGTAAGTAAGTATTTCTAAAATGAATGAACAGAGACTATAAAACAAAAGGCAAAAGTTCATAAAGGATTAGATGTGAACCTCGTGGCCTTGATCCAAAAGTTCTACTGCAGTTGACATACCAGCAAGACCAGCTCCGATAATTGCCACTTTTAGCTTTGGTCCTCTATAATGTTCAGGTTCTGGAGGAAACAAACCTTTCGGAGCTGCAAGATGAAGCAATTCTTTGTAAAACTGAAGAAAAAGATCATCTACACGAATTATGCACAATTTCAACTTCCAGTAAGCAAAGCAACTTTAGCCAATCCGTAAAACCAGCAAAATTCTCTCATTCTTCCTTTCAAAGAAGCAAAATCAGTTAAATAAATAAAATTAGTTACCATTATTTCTCATATCAGAAACATTTGAGTCCAAATCAGAACGGACAATTAATCTCCTCCAAGTCCTCAAGCGGGTTGAAACCTGGCGACGACTGGACAACAGAACACCGGAAGAGCCAGTTCTGAAAGCCGATGAAGTACCTCCAGTAGCCGGTGTGGCAGGATAACATATAGAAGCAGAAGAACAAGCCATAATCAACTCTGAAAATAGTTAGGTTTTCGACTTACTCAACTAAACCCACTTGAAGAAGCATGAGGACCGGAAAATTAGGCAGGAGGAAAACGGTAGAAGACAGATATATGAGTTTGGTGGAATTTTAGGGGGGGGTGGGGTGGAGTATCTAAGGAGGAGAAGATGCTGAAAGCAAGAAATTTGTCAGTACATGAACCCCCCAAAAACTGGAAACAGTAAATGGAAAATGAATTGTGCCGAACACGAAAAAAGGGATTAACACGGATCAAGATTCCTCAAGAAGAAAATTTGGAGAAGGTGGAGGATGTCATTTTGGAGGTTAATGCGGTTGGTTGATTGGTTGGAGGATAATTGGGAAAATGTTTTTGCTGCTGCCGCCACCACCACCACTACAAAAGATGATGCTCAATTCCGTTGCAAAAAAAATATTCAAAATGAAAATATTTTCCGTTAGAACCCTTAATTATTTATATTTCTTCAAATTTATTATAAAATAAATTCATATATTTTTATTTAATCTTTTCAATAATAGTTGATCAGTTGTCCCGTTATTTTATATGTTTTGCAGCACAATTATTATAATTAAAAATATTTATTTTATTAAATTTTAGACTCAAAATATCTAGAAAGTAAACAAAAAATAATTATATTTTGAAACACGAAGCACGTAAAATAATAAAAACAATCTTTTAAATTTAATGAGTGTAGTTGTAAAAATAAATTTCTCTCAACAAAATATATATAAAACAAACAAATGGAAATGATTTATTTTGGATCTATTCCTCTAAACTAATATGAATATGATCTTAATGGGGCCTCTTTAGGCTCACAAAAGAAATATAGAAATTAAGAAGTGGAAGTGTCCAATGCATTTGAGTTTTGTTAGTTTTCAAAATGTTTATTTCTCAATGGACTTAGAATGTTATTTTTATTCTTTTATTTATAGATGAATAGATAAATTCGTGAATTAATTTGATTCTTTAAGTTAAAAGGTCGTTGTTGGTGTGACATACCACTATCTATTTGGAGGAGACATTCATTTATTGTCTCTATCATCTTGCCACATATCAACTTAGGATTTGTCATCATAATAATTAATTAAATGAATTCTTATTAACTACTTAAAAGAATTTTAAATATATCTTTTAAGGTTTGTTGCCCATCACACATGCTAAAACGTGGTCATATTTTTTTTATAAGTAAAATTTCATTAAAATAAAATATTACATTACTAAAATTATTCAATTTAAGGTAATATAATAAAAGACTCACCTAATTTTAAGTGAGTCAAATAAAGTTGTAAATAAATTCGGAAATATATAAAATAAAAAAATAACAAACATCTTATCTATATCTTCAATCTTAGAGCTGCTACCAATTGCGGACCTTATCTGCAAAGAGAGTTAGTCCTTCAACATCCGTCTAATTCATTCATTCATATGTAAATCAAAATTTTCATAGAATACTTAAAAAAAAAAAAAAAACACGAACGAAGGGTCCAGATCTAAATCGAGTTTAACAAATTGTTCTTCTAAAAGAAGAAGAAAAAACTTATATATAAATATCAGCTAATCTTTGCATATGAGATGCAAAAGCTAGAATAAAATCAAAGGAATAAATAGAAAAAAAAAAAAAAAAAAAAAAAAAAAAAAAAAGAACAAACAAAAGTATAGAAACAAAGAAGACGAAAGAAAACACCACAAAAAAAGTTTTAAAAAAAAAAAGGAAAGAAAAAACCAAAGAAGAAGAAGACAACACAACGAGGAAGGATCTCCTGCCAATAGAAACTCTAGTCGGAGCTAAAATTTTCCCTTGGCTGGGAGAGAAGCTGAAAAGTTGAGGAGGGGCGCCACATAGAAAAAGTTTGAGTCGATCAAATTAGAAGTAATTAGATTTAAGTGGTCATATAATTAATGTATTTTGATACAAAATATTAATTTAGAGAAATAAAAAAATTGATAAAATATCAATTTGTTTGAAATTAAAAAATTATTTAGAAAATCAATTGAAAAATCCAATGGAAAACTAAAATTGAAAAGTCTAAATACAATGGTCAATTTTAAAAGTACATTGAAAGATAGTAATTTCAAAAAATAATAATCTAAAGGTTTAAGCAAATCAAAATGAAGAAATCAAAAAGTAAATTTAGAACAAAATCAAATTAACTAAGAAAGTTATTTCTAGAAATATCTATTCAATCAATTCAAAAAGTAAAAATTCAATTAAGAAAAAATAGATTTAGAAACAAAAACTCAACAAAAAAACAAATTCAATTGAAAATATCAATTTTTAGAAAATAAAAAAACTAAATCCAATTTTAAAAAATCAATCAACTCAATCGATTAAATTCATAAGACTAAAAATGGAAAAATCAAAATCTCTAAAATTAGAAACTTAAAATTTTAAAAATTAACCAAATTAAAAATTATCACAATTCAAGAAACAAATCAAAATCTCAAAAATCTAACAATTAATGAAATATCACAAGTGAAAAGTCTTCTCAATAATATCATAATTTTCAAAAATTTAAACTAACTTGAAAAATATCTCAATCTAAAAGATCTATAAATTTGAAAAGAAAATATTTTATTGAAAACTCAAGAATATCTCAAATCTAAATATTGAAAATCTCGATTTCTCCCCAACATAACTATTATTTTCTTCTTCTTTTTTTTTTTATTTTGCTGCAGATTATCTCAAACGAAAGATTTAGAAGTGCACTTCATTGGATAGTGACAAATGATGAGACATATAGAATATCAATTAATACATTTATCACTTTCTCAATTGAACACAAACATAGAACTAGCAAAGGCAATTATGAGTGATGATCTTCCAAAATACAAAGCTCGGAAGCATTCTAAATATTTGGAGAATTTTCGAAGAAAAATTGGTGAAGGTGAATCTAAGTTTAATGAACAATAAAAATTTTCATTGCCTTTTATTTTTCTAAAAATAAGAAAAATGAAGAAGTACTAATCGATAATAACATAGAGGTTGAATTTATGGGTTGATATGAAATATAAAGAGAAGGAAGGAACTCAAAATAATTTCGATCCAAACTTAGTTGTTAATTTATCATTATCTTTAATTTATTACATTCTTAAACCTAAAAAAAAAAAAGTGATATAACTATTATATATTATGTTATGGATAATTTATTAATATTGTTGGGCTAATAGGAAATATAGCTCCTATTTATTATATTCTTTTATTAGAAATTTAAGGGGGTTTTTTTTTTTTTTTTTGATAAGAATAGAAATTTAAGATTTGAATTATTTTTTTATTTTTTAAATTTTGAATTAATTATGTGTTAAAATATATTTTCGAATAGATTTGAGAGGATAATAAGAATAATATTGGACACGTCAACACATTATTAAATTAAAAAAAATGAAATGTTTCCTTAAAATATTTATCTTACTTAAATTTTAAAATATATTTTTTTTTTTTTTTTAAAAAAAAGACAGACTGTAATTTAGCCGTTGGAGACAGACCAAGGTGTGTGCCTATATGTATATATAGCGGCTAACCCTCTTTCTCTTTATTTCTTTCCCTTTTTTTTTCCTTTCTCTTTTCATTCCCTCTGGATTTTGTGGGTTTTGGGGGTTTTCTTTTCTTTCCCTTTGGATTTTGGGCGCCATTTGGGGGTTTGATCTCTTTGGATCTTTTCTGCAATTCCTCGCCGAGCGAGGATTTATTGAAGTTTGAATCGGTTCTGTAGTTGCTGCTCACCATGTAAGTATTACAAACCCTCTTCCTTTCCTTTTTCTCTTTTCTTTAATCTCGTTTCTTTTTTTCTTGGCTTTAATTATAATTAAACCCACTAACATTTCTTTATATTTTAATTCAAGAATTCATGAATCCATATTTGCATGTTCAACTGAAATAATATTTTCTTAATAAAGAAAAATATCTGTATAATAAACTAATTGAATGATTTACTGGTAATGGGAGAAGACAGGAAATTGTTTCGTTCGGTTGATCTTCTTTGATTGTAGTTTTTATGTCAATAATTCCCTTTTCTCTTTTATTTTAATTTCTTTCCTTTGTCAATAAAAATCACAAAGATTTCTTGAATTCAAGAATATATGCATGTTGAACTGAATCAATCTTTTTTTATAAAGAGCAATATCTTTAGTATAAACTAAGTGAATGGATTTACTGGTAATGGGGGAAGAGGAAACTGTTTATTTGCTAAAAAGTTATTTTTTTACTGGTTTCCTTTATATCTTTTTCTTTATGCTCTTTGGAAACAATTTCAGTAAATAATTGTTTATTATAAGTCTTCTTACTGATATCACTTTAGATTTCTTGGTGGAAATAGGATGATAAGTCTGCATCCATTTTGTTTGAAGATTGTCTGTGAAAGAGGAGAGGAGCTTGACTCGCCAGTCTTCTTTTACTGCCATTCCATCTGGTAATGTTGTTTCAAAATTCTACAATCAAGTAAGTGTTTTCTCTTCACAATCAAGTGAATGTCTCCCTCCAATGCTTTTGTCTTTTTGCCTTTCGTATTTGTTTTCAATATATGTTTCTTTTGGGTAACATTAATGGATGATATGAATTTCATTAACCCTTATTTGATTAAGGTTTCTTTTAAACATAGAGCTGTTTCTTTTGGTAGTTTATGTTTTGGTTTATGTTCTCTTGCTGTTCTTTGTTTGCTTGTGTGTTTTTTTCAACCCAATTCCACCAGCCTTTGAAGTTTTATTTTTTTGTTTGTTTGTATATTTTATGGATCTTTTAGTTTTGTTATCATATATTGAAGAAATTACACATTTTTTTTTGGTTCTGCAGAATCTAAACACTGATTTTATTAGGGTAAAATTACCATTCATAGACATTATTATTTTTTTTCTTTAAAATTTATTTTATTTTGGTATAAGAATTTTTTAAAAAAAGATTATTTTTAAACTATCTATTCTTTTAATATTAACCTTATCATTTCATTATACTCCCAATTTTTTTTTTTTATAATTATAATTATTATTTTAGTTAATCTTTTTCAAATGAACTATTTTTTAGTTTTTTATTTGATATTTTAGTAATATTATTATTATTTTTAATTATCATAAACATTTAGAATTTTTATAACATTTACCCCAAACTTAACTTTTTAATTTCTTAAGTCCCTTTAAGGTATTTAGGATTTAGGGCTAAATCAACTAATAATCCATAATTTTTGTATACAAGTTTCCTATTATTTCTAAATTATGTACTTTTTAACATTAACTTTATCATTTTATATCCCATCAAACTTTTTTTTTTTTTTTTTTTTCTATTAAATAAACATCATTATTTTCTCTCTTTGAATTAAGCTATTTTTGACAAATTTTATTTTTTAAATCCAAATTTTATTTTATTTTGGTACTTCAAGAATTAAAGAAAAAAAAAGAAGATTATTTTTAAACTATGTATTCTTTTAATATTAACTTTATCATTTCATTATACAACCAAAATTTTTTTTATAATTATAATTATTATTTTAGTTAATCTTTTTCAAATGAACTAATTTTTTACATTTTTTATTTGATATTTTAGTAATATTATTATTATTTTTAATTATTAGTTGATTTAGTAATAAACATTTAGAATTTTTTAGCATTTACCTCCAAACTTAATTTTTTAATTTCTTAAATCCCTTTAACGTATTTAGGATTTGGTACGTCACCCTTTTTTTCCCCGAAACGTGCCAAAATTCACACATATGATCGGACACAAAAGAACCATCATTGTCCGAAATGGCTAACATATGTGCTGTGATATTTACATTTTGGGCATGATTTTGGAAAAAAAAATGGCTTGGTTTACCGAAAAATAGATATGTTATGAACTTAATAAAGAACAATATTAAGTTTGAGATTGAGATTAATGTTACAAAAGTCCTAAATGTTTAGAGCTAAATCAACTAATAATCCATAATTTTTGTATACAAGTTTTCTATTGTTTCTAAATTATGTACTTTTTAACATTAATTTCATCATTTTATATCCCATCAAACTTTTTTTTTTATTATTCTATTAATTAAAAATCATTATTTTCTCTCTTTGAATTAAGCTTTTTTTTGACAAATTTTATTTTTTTCTTCAAAATTTTATTTTATTTTGGTACTTTTTTTTTTTGAGAAATATTTTGGTACTTCAAGAATAAAAAAAATATTATTTTTAAACTATATATTCTTTTAATATTAACTTATCATTTCATTATACCTCCTATTACCTGACTTATGATAATTACTAGGATAAGCTTATCTTATGTGCAAAACTCTGGTTTTTCCAGTGAGTATTTGCAATTGAATGCCTCTAGAATCAAGGTGTTTGGATTGTTAGGAGAGGTATGCAATCTGAATTTTTCTGGTGTGGAGTATAAATCTTTTGATCTCTGGAATTATGAACTATTTTTTATAATTTTTTAATCTATTTTGACATCTTTTTATGCTACCTCATGACAATAATGATGTTGAAAATAATTGGCAAGTACTTGAGAGAAAACGTATCTTCTAGAGAGTTTTCTTAGATTGAAGGAGAAATCTGTCTTACTATTCAGATGTCGTAAAGATGATGTTTAATGTCTTGACTTTTAATACTTTGATTGATGCCTACTGTAAAGCAAAGAATATGAATAAGGCAATTGAGATTCATTATAATAAGGATAACATAGAAACTGTTAACATGCTTTTGGATGAAACGGATGAAATCAGAGCTGATTTGGCCACTTACAATATACGAATTTCTGCATTATGCTTCTAGATGAGATGTTTGAGAAGGGTAATTCCTAGTCATGTGACCTATAATACCTTAATGTCTGGTTATTTTCAGGAGGAAAATCCAGCAGGAGCTTTGACTTTGAGGAGACGAATGGAGATAGAAGGAAAGCAGCCGAATGTTGTGTCATTTAAGATATTGATTAAGGGATTCTGTGAGAAAGGTAAATTGGAAGAAGCAAATTTATTAAGATATGTATATCTTAATGCATATATGATTCAATTAATGTGTTATTGAGGATCAATGTGCTCCATTGCGATATTTCTCTAATGCATTTGGCTATTTTACCATATATGTTATGCAGTGCCACCTACACTTGACGCCCTTCCTATTCAGTTATAGTAGGGGACCACAACTGAAAGTTCAATTATGTGAACTTCTATTTCTTTGTCATTTACATTAAGTATTTTATATGATTAATGTTTTTAGTTGCTCCTCAATAAACCAAGCTTTTACTTTTGGTTCGAATTCAGATTCTGCAATGATCAAGAGGAATTTCAGTCTTACCAGCCAGAAACTTTCATCTGAGATTCTTGGCGGGTAAAAAAAAGGTGATATTCTGTCTTTGAGTTGCTTCTTCACTAAAATTTTTATTCTCATATTTTTGGCTCAGTGTTAATGGTAGTATTCTTTACTGTAGCTCATTCGTGTATGTGATGCAGTAAAACTTGTAATCGCAGAACAATTCTGTGATGTGGATTTTATTTCCAAATAATGATCTTTAATTCATCTTTTTGATTCTTATTAATATCTAATATCTGATTTTCCTGCAGCAATTCATGCTGTGAACTTTCTCAGTCAGAATCCTAAATTTTAGAGTGACAGTGTTGTCATTTATACATTTTTGCCGGCATGCATCGGTGGAGGTAATGCTGTTGGACCTGCCCTACTATGTTCTGTAGAGTTATGGTGTTTACTTTTCTTGAGGTAGTATCAAAAGAAAATGAACTGATATAATAGGGTGGAATTGCCTAGTTTTCTCCTTGTTTTCTTAGATTGTGGATTTTTTTTTTTTGCTTTCAGAAGGCACAAGTTCATCCACCTGAGGTCATAATTGACTATATTCACCTTCCTCATGTGTCTTCCTGACATGACACACATGGTCCATTATGGTAATGAACTTTATTTGGTATTTTACTGTCATGGAGGAATTTGAATAAATATATTTACAATCTAATCAGTAAACTATTTTGATAGAGATAATCTGAATTATCTGATAATTTTTGTGGTTCTTTGGTTTCCTATTCAAGCATTTAGGTATCTATTTCTCTCTCTCTCTCTCTCTCTGTTCTTTGGTTACTGGTGCTAGTTTTGGAGGTTACAAATTATTCTCTCTTTTAGGATCTTATTACCTTAAACTTTAAGCTGATGCTTAAAGTATTTGATTTTTGTCATTTTCCCCCCTGTATTCACTGCTCTGATGGTGTAGTTTTGGCTTCTTAGGATGGGAAATTTGTGTGTGAAAACACTCTATTGGATGTTCTGTTCTGCCAAAAACTTCCCTAGGTACTATTTACTGCTTAATGTGTGTTTTTTCCATCCACTGGTGGAAACTATGCATTTTTAATGTGTGTTTCATCCAGAAGTTCCCAACCATATTGAATGTCTGTGCATCAAATTTGTTTTTCAACTAAGCTTATTAGCAGCATCCCTCGGATAACCTTCTAATTTGGTTTAAGAGATGTAAATTGAGTTTACCCCAAATTTCTAAGAATTTAACAATTGCTGTGTATTGAACTTCAAAAATTCTTCTTTGTATATGTTGGATTTTAAGGGTTTGAATTTCATGCTTGAATCCATCAGCATTTTCCATGCTTTTAAATACCTTGCTTGTCTTTTAAGGATGGCCTGGTGTTATTCTGTGCTGAATTTTTAGAGGTTGTTTTGAAGTTCGTGGGTGAGATTTTTATGAATTTATTTTGATGGATACTGTTTCTTGATGATCGCGTTTTGGATATATTTTGATTGGTGTGTTTTGGATATATTTTGATTGGTGCGTTTTGGATATATTTTGATCGATGATGTATAGTGTTCTTGATTTGATATTTTTCCTTTTTGTCTCAATATCCTCTCCTTGGTTGTCATGAAGAATTCAGATCTGTTTGTTCCTTTTTCTTGGGAGTTTTGTTTATTTTAATTGGGAAAATTGTTAGTTTCTCCGGCAATTGTTGGTGGTTGTTATGGATTGGTTCTATTTATGTGGGAAATTCAATAACCTACTAGAGGGATATTACTTGGCTATATGTTTCTTTGGCATAAAGAAATTCAATTGTTGCCTAATGCTTGACTTATGTTGGAAAAATTTAAAGTACTTGATAATCTGGAAGTATTTGAAAGACATAAATGAAAGTATTGACGATACAAGGATTATGGTTCACCTGGCTACGATATGTTAAAATTTTTGTTAGAAAAACTATAGGATTAATGTACACCAATTTATTCACTGATTGGTAGTAATTCAATTTGCTCCATTTACTTTATGCAATTTGGAGTAAATTTACCAAAGTTAGATTATAGGGTAGTGTTGTTTCTTTTTCGATGGTGAATACTTAATCATGCTTTATGCAATTTTATATCATCTTCTGTTCTGGTGGTATTTGTGCCCTTTGGGAGGGGTGCTGCTCAGGAATTTCAAATTTTAAGGTTCCTGGATGATGGAGTAGTTACATCCTGAATTACAGGGTCACTTGTGTTTCAGATTCTCCTTGCTTCGTTGTTTTTGCGGTGAGGTCAGCTAAGAGATTCCAAGGGAAGGGTTTCTACTAGGTTGTTTCTTATTTTGATTCACTTGGAGGAGTAGTCTAAAACGAGATATTCACAGGTAATGGTACCTTTGATATCTTGCTTTGGGTGAAGGCTCAAGGAATTACTAACTAGTCTTAACTAAGATGATGATCTTGTTCCCTTACGTTTATACGTTATGTTCTTGATTTATTCATCTCTCTGTTTGTCTTTGAGTTTTGGCAATGAATAAATAAAGTTCAAGGAGCGTTGGTTGTTGTCTCTCTTTAACATTTTACTGGAAGATTAAGGAGTTTTAGTAAGAGTCTGCTGCTTGTTTTTTCCCAGCAAAATTAGACATTGCAAATCTCAAATTCCTTATTATAATTTTGGATTCAGCTATCTGTGTCAATTTCTAATCTTCGATTCTATTTGCTACTTTCATCATTTGTTACTCCAATATTTTTGTTAGTATATTTACATCAATTTCGAGTTGTCATTCAGTAAGCCTATCAGTCTTCTGTTCCAAGGAGTTTTTGGTTTGTTTTGGCAGTGTTCTCTGAAGTGTCGAGCAAGCTTAGTTGGTATACTTCATAAATATTTCTCATTGCTTGTTGCTTTTCCCTTTCAATAAGGATAGTGTATTCTCTTGAGTATTCTTTAATTCTTCTTGATCTATAACTTCTATTCGACATATTTCCTCGTTGCTGTGTGCTTTGCCTGGCTAGATGTTGAGATTTGTTTTTATACAACTCATAATCTTTGTTTAGTTATGTCCCTCATTCTTGATTTTGGAAAAAACATATTATTTCATTTTTTTATTTTTGAATATCACATGGTGGTTTCTTATCTTTAAGGCTTGAATTTTGTGGCTTCATGTTATTTGATATTCAGAAAGGTTGTCTCACACTAGTGATAAATGTAGGATCATCATATGAGGACGAAAGATTTTGCTTTAAGGTTTTGTATTTCCTTGAAACTAAATTATAAGTATTTTTTTTTGTTATTTTCTATCCCTTCCTCTCGTTAGTGTACTTCTGGGATATTTTCGTTGTTTTGATGTTAAGTCTGACAGAAAAACTTGGTGATTCCTATTAACCGAATAGAGTACATTTGTACTGCATTATTCCCTATGAACCTACCAATCCTGTGTTCCAAACAGTTCATGTTTTTTTTGGCAGATTGGCAAAAAGGAATCAAGGAGAGCTTCTTTGGTAAATGTTGCTGGGTTATATTCCTCATTACGTGTTTTGGTATTCTTATGAAAACAATGGTATAGGGTCTATTCCTCTCAGGATATTTTTAGTCTTGATATATGCAGATAACTCTGGTGCATCATGCAATTTATTTCAGACCTGCATCAATTCACCCCTTGAAGGTGAATTTTGCTGAGTGAATACTCAATCTTCAGATTTTGTTTATTTTCTTCCATTTTTTCATATGCCACTCTGCTCTCAAGTAACCTTTATAAGCTTAGTGGTTGTTTGTTCAGACAATTTCATCCTCTTCTGGGAGCTGTGTTCAAGGATTCTTCTGTACATGCTAACTCTTAAATGGTTGTTTTCTGCTACATCTTTTCTATGCATTACTTTTCATAGTTCTGTCTGTTTCTCTTCATTCTTCACTATTTGCACAAGAGAGCTTTTACATATTTGCTCCCTGCCGGTTTCTTGGTCAAAGGTGTTTTCGTCAAGGCTTAAATTTGATCAGAGGTGTATCCCTGTATTTGCAGTTGGTTTCTGATTTTTAAAGTCAGAACAGGGTTGTTATCTCTCACCTTTCTTCAACTGAACTTTGGATGTTTTTTTTTCCTCCTTGGTTTGGAGAAGGAATTCAAACTGGTTTTGTCCCTTCAGGCGTTCTGATTTTTGTGTCTGCTGTAGCTACCGACCATTGAATATTTAAGACTAATAGAGGATAAAGATATTACTGGACTCTCTATCTCATATATTTATCATCATCTCTCTAAATATCTGCTTTTTGATTAGTTTTATCCCGTCATGGCAGTTTGTTTGAAGAAATTTAGCTGATCATGGTTTTATCTCCTTGCGTTTTCTTATTTGAAATGAGGGGTTCAATTCTATAATGTATTTCTGTAAATCCATTCAGATTATGTGAACATGATTTTTTTCTTTTGGAATTTTAGAGCTTATCATCACCTCTTTAAAAATTGGGCCTAGTTTTTGAAATGGTTTCCTCCCATCTTGGCCGTCTGTTTTGCATGAAGAAATTCTATGGTGCTCGGTCATTATTCACCACCTTTCTTAACATACTGCAAGTTCGTTGTGGTTTTCTATTTGGCACTTTCTTAAAAAATTCTCCAATATTCGTTCCAAATATTGTGAATTGGTTTCAATTTTTCCCTCAATTTTTCCCTCAATTTTTCAATTGATTTAGCTTCCATGTCTGTTAATTTAGCTTCCATTTTCAATTGTAAATTGATTTAGCTTTCATTTTGATATTTTATTGCAAATTAATTTACCCTTATTTTATTCTTTATAAAATAAGGGTAAATTATGATGCAGGTCTTCTTGCTAAAAACTTGAATGTGATTTCATTGTTCATTGTGGGACTTACAATATTACAATATTGTTCATTGTTCGCTACTTTAAAATGTTCCCTATTGATACTAAAATTGATGAGGTGTCTTGGATGCTAGATCCTTTTGACCTCTTATTGACAAGTCAACAGCTGAAGAGGTCAAAAGAGAACTTTTGCATATTTGCACCCTGGTGGTTTCTTATCTTTAAGGCTTGAATTGTTGTGGCTTCATGTTATTTGATGTTCAGAAAGGTTCTCTCACTCTTGGTATAAATGTAGGATCATCAATGAAGAAAGAGTTTGCTTTTAGCTCATGTATTTCCTTGAAACTAAATTATTAACAGAAAATTTTGGTGACTCTTATTAGCAGAAGAGAGCTTCTTCAGTAAATGTTGCCGGGTTATATCCTCATTATGTGTTTTGGTATTCTCATGCAAACAATTATATGGGGTCTATTCTTCTGAGGATTTTTTTAGTCTCTTGATATATGCTGATGACTCTGGTGCATCAAACAATTGATTGCAGATCTGCATCAATTCACCCCTTGAAGGAAAATTTTGCTGAGTGCAAACTGGATCTTCACATTTTGTTTATTTCTTCGTGGTTATTTGTTCAGGAAATTTCATCCTCTTCTGGGAATTGTGTGCAAGGTCCTCCTATTAATGCTAACTCTTAATTGGTTGTTTTCTGCTAAACTTTTTCTATGCATTGATTTCCACAGTTCTGTCTGTTTCTCTTCATTCTTTGCCATTTGCATAAGAGACTTCTACATATTTGCCCCCTGGCCGGTTTCTTGATCAGAGGTGTTATCTTCAAGGCTTGAATTTGGTCAGAGACGTTACTTTCTTGGTCAAAGGTGTACCATTGTATTTACAATCGGTTATGTTGGGGAACTTGGGGTTCATTTCATTGGTGTGTATTAGATTAACCTTAATTGTGGAAGATTGGTGCTTTAGTAGTTTGCTAAGTAAGTCTTTCAGATTTATAAAGTGAGCACAGGGCTACCTCCCACTTTTCTTCGACTGAGGGTGTTTTTGTTTTCTTGGTTAGGAGAAGGAGGATTTCATACTGGTTTTGTTCATTTAATTGTTCATTTAGCCATGACTGGATATTTAAAACTCTAATAGAGGATAAGGATATTACTGCACTCTCTATCTTATCTATTTATCATCATCTCTCTAAATATATGCCTTTTGACTAGTTTTATCCTGTCATGGCAGTTTGTTTGAAGAAATTCAGCTGATCATGGTATTATCTCCTTGCGTTTTCTTATTTGAAATGAAGGATTCAATTCTATAATGTATTTCTATGAATCCATTCAGATTTTGTGAACAAGATTTTTTTTTTTTTCTTATGGAATTCAGAGCTTATCTTCATCTCTTTAAAACTGGGTCAAGTGTTTGAAATGTTTCATCCCATGTTGGCTTCTGTTTTGCATTAAGAAATTCTATGGTGCTAGGTCATTATCCGCCACCTTTCTTAACTCTTAACGTACCACAAGTTCCTTGTAGTTTTCTTTGTAGCACTTTCTTATGAATTTTTTTCTTCAAGAATTTAGGGTCCTTATCTTTGGCTTCCGAGGAGTTTCTATCTTATTTCATCTGGTTTGGGATAACAGACTTAATGGGGTGTTATGCTGAGTTGCAATACTTTTCTTTTACTCATATGGTGCCACCATGGGTAGTATCACCTAGCTGTTTTCATAGCTATTGAAGTTTTCTAGGCCTTGATATTTGGGAGGTACGTGTTACTTTTTCTTCTTTTTTTTGCCTTGTTTTTTCTTTGTTTTCAATGCTCTTTTTCTTTTTCTTTTTCTTTGCTCTATCTATTGGTTGTTTTGTTTTTTTTTTTAATATTATTATTATTTATAATTGGATGGCATATAAGTGTCAAGATTTATTTTTAAGAATATAAATAATTATTATTATTAATTTTTAGTCTCTTCATTTATAGTAAAATGATTGTCTTATTTAATTTGTTCCATCAGTACATGTGTCTTCTCTCTCTCTCTCTCTCTTTTTTATTTATTCTTTTTTTTACATTGTTCTTCAGTGAAGAAACTAGTGATGGCTTCTGTAGACTAAAATGGATTTTCTGTTTGTGATTATTATTATTTAGAAGGAATTTTAAACTTGATAGCATAAATATGGCAGAATGGTTTGTTTGTCCTGTTATACTATATTCATTTTCTCATTTTTTGCAAAATCTTTACATCCCATTTAATTTGTTCCATTAGAATATGCTAATAATTTCTCTTGATGACTTATAGTTTGGAATATTAAGACTTAATTTAGAGAACCAATTCCCACCCCCCCACACACACAGACACATGTTCTGTCCAAATTACATGCCTACTTTTCAGATTGTACCTCTATGATGCAGATTGTAGGTAGAAGGCCATTAGAGGAAATCCTAATCCTATGAGGAAATCTGCTATTAGAAAAAGCGTGACTATGAAAGCCCCATAACATTGTAATCCAGGCACTTTAAAGAGGATCTGGCCCATATAATATTGAATGGAGGGATTATTATATTCATTATGAAACTTGTGATGTTTTTTGAATTCTTTTCTCCCTTCATCTTTAAAGTTGGGTATTAATTTCTGTTGTAAATTTGAAACTTTCTGTTGACTGTCTTAGTTGCATCTTTTCTTGCTGTTGGGTTCTCTAGACACACTATCTCATCTATAAACACAGGTTCAAAACTTTTGTTCTTTAATTGGGTAGGTTCATAGAAAAATGTTTTTTTTCCTTATTTGTCTCCCTTTTATTTTTCTGTGGTTTGGGCAACAGTACAGTTAAGGGGAAAGGGACTTGGCAAAAAAATGCTGAAGGGGAAAGGGTTGTGATTTTGACCTGTTACAGTATCCCCAAATTTAGATTCCATGTCTGTTTTATGAAATGATGTAGGTCTTCTTGCTAAAAACTTGAATGGGATTTCTTTGTTCATTACGGAACTTAAAATATTACTGCTTGAGGAATGGGGCTGTTCGCTCCTTTAAATTGTTCCCTATTGATACTGAAATTGATGAGGTGTCTTGGATGCTAGATCCTTTTGCGATTTCGATTCCCAGATATGTTAATATGTAAGGCAGTTAACTAGTGGTGCTGGTGTGGATGTGTTTGACAGTTCATCTACTGATATGGTATTCGATTAGAAAGGTTTTTGGCATCCCAGTCTAGATTTTACCTTGTGTTTTTTGCAATGTGACATACAATATTCTTTCTAATGTTATTGTGAATGAATTAAAACTTTTCTTAAGTAATCTCATTGATGATTTACAAATGTGGTTTGCAATTTCGGTCGAGTCATGGTGTCCTCTAACACAAAATTCTATATATTAGTGACATAACGATTCAAATCAAATCCGTTGATATTTGGCCGATATTGACGATTTTAGGTTGATAATGCGGATTTTTAGCCGATATTACCAATTTTTGGTCGATATTGGCCGATATGATAGTTTTAAACAAATGAAAAAGAATTTATGAAGAAGAAACCAAAAGGCTGAACATTTTTTTTAAAAAAAAATTTATAAATTCTGAATTTGAAAAGCTGAATTCAAATAGTAGAAACATTGAAAATGGTAAAAAAAAAGTAATATACATATATTATATTATATTGTACTTATTTTAATTTTAATATTTTCGTGTATTTATTATAATATTATAATAATAATTTTTATGTATATTTTCATATCATTCGATATATTTCTGTATCGTCCGATATTTGACTGATATTTCGAGACCAATATGGAACAGGAACTTCCGATACTGTGATAGTGAACCATGCTTCCAAAGTGATTTTATTAAGGATACTTAAGCAAGCAATGTCATTTATGTTTTACAAAGTGCTTAAAGGAGGTTCACATTCTAAGGTGAGGAGTCTAAATTGGATATGTCAAAGGTTATGATCAAGTAGAATGGGCATATCTAGGGTAAGTTTCGGAGAAGATGCTCTTTTCAAAAACCATTGACTGAGTTGATCATGATTTGTGTCACCTTAGTTTAATTTCAGATTTTAGTGAATGAAATACCATCAAAAAATTATTTAGAGACCTTGTAGAGGTTTAAGACAACTGGAGGATCCTCTTTCCCCTTATCTTGTTGTGAGCCTCATTACTAAGGATTTCTAGCAAGAGGAGTGGAATGGTTTAAAGAGGGATCTTTAAAAAGTTAGTATGCCAGTCTCTAGAGGGGATGGGAAATACTTGAGATTCTCATATATTATGCAAAGATATAAAAAAGAGAGGCATTTTCTTATTTTGAAAGAACGTTTATGGTAGAAGACTCAAAATTGAAAATAAAATTATTATGCAAGTTGCCTAGTGAATTATGCAAGACTATGCTTAGCATTATTGGAAGATTTTGGTGGCAAATAATGAAGAGGGAAAAGGGATCACATGGATTTTGATGCAACTTTCTTTAATAATTATGACAATATTGTTTTGAGAGATCACAAAGGATACACAAAATGTCTCATGCTTGTCAACTGAATCACAAAGTAACAACTAGTTTCTCGACCCCTGGTTCAATCACCAATTTTATCAAAAGAGAAATATGTTCCTTTACTTGTTGCTCCAATTTCAATCTATGTTATCAAATGATGTTGGGCACCATTTAGCACATATAGGCAAATCTTTACAACAAAATGCGCACTAGAGGGAATCATCCCACCCATCTGTTCTACCCTATTTTACATGATGATTGGCTTTGTATTGATATTTAAATTCACCCTTTTGATTTTTACCTACGTGCTTTATTTTAAAAAAGAAGAAGATATGTATGTATAGACGATGGATTTTAGCAGCTTTGTTTTGAGGGGAAAAAATTCTTACACAGAATGTCCGAACACACCTGTTTATGTAGTGTGTGACCGACTTATTTATGCACTGCACATATTGTCTTTTGTAAGATCCGATGGTGTATTTTATATGTATCTTGGCTATGAACAATCTAGCCCTCATGGTCCACTTTACTGGTTCTTCCTAACTATTTATGAAACCCAATCAAAGCCTAATATTTGTCTTTCCATATACACTATCACTATCTAATAATAACATGGTTAATTTAAATAGAAGTCATTTGATTATTCTCGTTGCGAGTTTGAATCTTATATATATAATAGATAGATATTCCACATGCAGATGCAAGATGTCTATATTATAAATTTTTATTCTTTTCAATCTATAGTAAAATTTTTTCTCATTAATTTACTAATTTTTTTATATATAAATATTATATTAATATTGTAATATTTAAAATATATTATTTAAACATAGATACTAAAAAAAGGTTGAAAAGTATTAAAAGAATTAAAATACTGTTATATAAAACTTTGTTATCTTACATATATAAAAAAAAAAACTATCATTGAAGTAGAAAAAAAAAGAAAGAAAAAAAATATAAATTAAAAGATCTTTATAATGATAAAGAAATTAAAAAAATTTATATTAATTATGTAAAGCAATTGCTTAAAAAAAAAAAAAAAAATTATGTAAAGCAATTAAAGAAAATCTTTTAGAAGATCTTATATAAATAAAAATTAAAAATTTATAAAGTCATAATAAACGATATGAAAGATGGAGAGCTAATAGATTTCTAGGACCAGGATGTGGAAAGATGGGGTCAGCCTAAACTTGGAAGAATTGGGGAAAGCAGTAAATTTGAATACTCTTAGATATTGGAGAGCTAGTGTTGCTAGAAATGTAAAACTTAAAAGGTTGAATTGTTCAAATCTGGTTTCTGATTGGCAGCCCCCACCTGCAGGTGAATTTAAATTCAGTTTTGATGCCGCCTTTAAAGAGGGGCAAAATACGTCCGGCTGTGTGCTTCATAATTCCAGTGGCATTATTATTGGAGCTTGGGTGAACCGCTTCCGGTCCGATAACCCTTTTTGTGCGGAGACGGAAGCGGCTATCCAAGCTTTTAAACTAGCTGCTAATCTCAAGCTGGACAAGGTTGTTTTTGAAGGAGATGCCCTGAATGTGATTCTTGCGCTCAAAGGTTTGAAGCAATTTGATGATTGGCGTGTTTTTGCTAGATTAGAAGAGGGTCGTTCTTTCCTGTCTTCTCATGTTTCTTGGTTTTTATCTTTCATTCCGCGTTCTTGTAATTCTTTGGCCCATGCTTTAGCCAAATGGGCGTCTGCCCTTTCTTTTTGTGGACAAATCCCCTCCGATCGGTTATCACCCGATCCGTGGGGTGTGAGGGGGGATTCTGGTTTGGCGTTGTTGTAGCTTTTTTCCTTTGCAGTTTTTTCTGTTTCCAGTTTTTAATGAATCTTTTCACTTACCAAAAAAAAAAAAAGACATAGATATTTATATAAAGAATATAAAAGGTTATTAGTCATAAATGTTTAATTAAAAAAATGAAATAAAAATAAAAACCCTAAATATCATTATACTTACATCTTTTGCTATTAAAAAAGATGTAATCTTTTTAATATAAGATATATATATATACATACATAATTTACTCTTTCCCCCATAAAAAAAAATTATTATATAAAATTAAAGTGATTATTAACATAAAAAATTTTTTTTTTTTTTTTTTTTTTTTTTTTTTTTTTTTTCTGTTGTTGTCTATGCTACTTCACATAAATAAATAATTACATGTCTGTTTGAGAAAATGGGAGAAAAGGAACAAAATAGTACTTGTTTTGCAAAGTGGATGATTGAAGCAAAGTATATATATATATATATATATATATATATATATATATATATATATAGGCAAAAATTAAATTAGCATCAAATCATATAGCATATTTATAGATAATTTGATCTCTAATCTTTTAATTATTTGATAACTCGATTTTATATTATATTTTTGGTATTATATTTGTTTTCAATTTGAGTTAATTATGGTATTAATTGGTTGAAATTAGTTGTTTATAACATCTAATTACATTA
>JAHSUH010001908.1:5000-7500 GCA_025388415.1 Cynanchum wilfordii
CGACTCTCAGGAACAAGGACGCCCAAAAGTGTTGCTGACGGCCCAAGCAGCCAAGCGCAACATCATCGGGCATTTCGATGGAACAAGACGCCCATGTCGACCACTTCTGAATGGGAGAAAATCGAGTTTTGAATGCCAACGAGTGAGGGAACTTATTGGCCGAAGAAGAAAGAAATGGAGCATCATGTGCCAGAAACATGTCGGACGGGACAACCTGGGCCACAAGGCACCGAGGGTCACGTCGTCCGGCAAGCGAATGAGGAGACACGTACATGGACATCAACGAAAGAAAGATTTTCTATATCGGACAAAACGAAGAAGACCGGAACAAGACAAAGCAACGACGCCTCTGAGTGCCAAAGACACGCCGTCTGCGCGCTGCCGCTGGCAGCGCCCAACATTGTCGGGCATTTTGAATGGCACAAGATGTCAAAGGAGAGCAAGAATCACTTTCGGAATCCAGGAATAATAGATCCCATCTTTCAAAGAATAGACAGACTAGGTAGAAGGCACCAACGGCGAATTCCCTCCCGAAAAATCGTTCCAAAACTATGTTGCCGCGCGCAGGGGGACCGCGCGCGACAACTCCTTGCATGTGCGATGTTATCGGGTCATTTAAATGGGACATTAGACTGCACTTGTTACTGAGCCGAAGCTCGCCTCGGACTGCCCGTGTGCCGCGGCAGCCTGCGCTCGTGACCCGCCAGCGCCGGCCGGCCGACCCCCTCAAACTCTTCCCCCCTATA
Organism: Cynanchum wilfordii; assembly: GCA_025388415.1. NCBI lineage: Eukaryota > Viridiplantae > Streptophyta > Magnoliopsida > Gentianales > Apocynaceae > Cynanchum > Cynanchum wilfordii. The sequence continues at coordinate 5,747 of JAHSUH010001908.1, forward strand.
GATGTCCTGGCAACTTTTTCCCTAATAAGAGCAATAGATACTCATTTTCCGAGGCGGTGGGAAAACTTTTTCGAATTTTTTTCTCACTACCAAGAATTTATCTTGGGCTGAAAATTTACAGGATTGTTGCCCGTGAAGTGTAGAATGCGTAGAATTTTTCTTCTGAATTTTTCGGGCTCAAAGAATGCCACGGCGAAACCCGTGCAGGAACCATGTCAGACGGTGCGGCGTGGCGCCTAAGCCGCCGTGCCGCCACATCGTCGGGCAAGAACATGGCACAAGTCGTCCATGGCGAGAACTTATGATTGGGAGACAATCGAGTTTAGACAGCGAACGAGAGAAGGAACTTTGCCGAACAGGGAAAGAATAGGAGAATCCTGTGAAAGAAACTTGTCGGACGGGACAACCTAGCGCGCAAGGCAACGAGGGTCACGTCGTCCGGCAAGCGAATGAGGAGACACGTCCATGGACAGCAACGAAAGAAAGATCTTTTACATCCGACACAAAACGAAGAAGACCGGAACAAGTCGGCAAAGGAGACTATCAGTACAAAGGACGTCCAAAAGTGTTGCTGACGGCCCAAGCAGCCAAGCGCAACATCATCGGGCATTTCGATGGAACAAGACGCCCATGTCGAGCACTTCTGAATGGGAGAAAATCGAGTTTTGAATGCCAACGAGTGAGGGAACTTATGGGCCGAAGAAGAAAGAAATGGAGCATCATGTGCCAGGAAACATGTCGGACGGGACAACCTGGGCCACAAGGCACCGAGGGTCACGTCGTCTCGGCAAGCGAATGAGGAGACACGTCCATGGACATCAACGAAAGAAAGATTTTCTATATCAGACAAAACGAAGAAGACCGGAACAAGACAGCAACGACGCCTCTGAGTGCCAAAGACACGTCTGACGCTGCCGCTGGCAGCGCCCAACATTGTCAGGCATTTGGAATGGCACAAGATGTCAAAGGAGAGCAAGAATCACTTTCGGAATCCAGGAATAATAGATCCCATCTTTCAAAGAATAGACAGAGTAGGTAGAAGGCACCAACGGCGAATCCCGCCCGAAAAATCGTTCCAAAACTATGTTGCCGCGCGCAGGGGGGACCGCGCGCGACAACTCCTTGCATGTGCGACGTTATCGGGTCATTTAAATGGGACATTAGACAGCACTTGTTACTGAGCCAAAGCTCGCCTCGGACTGCCCGTGTGCCGCGGCAGCCTGCGCTCGTGACCCGCCAGCGCCGGGCCGAAGCCCCTCAAACTCTTCCCCCCTATAGATGTCCTGGCAACTTTTTCCCTTGTAAGAGCAATAGATACTGATTTTCCGAGGCGGTGGGAAAACTTTGTCGATTTTTTTCTCTCTTCCCAGATTTTATCTTGGGCTGAAAATTTACAGGATTGTTGCCCGTGAAGTGTAGAATGCGTAGAATTTTTCTTCTGAATTTTTCGGAATCAAAATTTTTTTTTTTTTTCACCATGGCACCCGCCCGCGCACATGGTGGCACCTGTCCGCGCACATGGTGACACGGTTCCGCGCACAGGGATGAGCAACATGACACACATGGCCGAGCTACGGGGCACACGTCTACACACATCGGCGGGCACCATCCCGCACATTGACGGGCATCAAAGCATACGGATGAGCACCACCCGACACTCAACCGCGCACACGATCGACCACGACGGCACACATGGTGGCACCCGCCCGGGCACATGGTGGCACCTGTCCGCGCACATGGTGACACGGTTGTGC
>JAHSUH010001912.1:0-78609 GCA_025388415.1 Cynanchum wilfordii
TCATCTGCGCGGAGCCGTCGCCAACCGCGAGCACCACACGGCGGTCTGGCATGGCCATCTGGGCGCCGAAAGCGGCCGGGATGGAGTAGCCAATCGAGCCCCATAGGCACTGCACAATCAGGATGCCGTCCTTGGGCAGGGTGATGCCAGCGCTGGCGGCACTGGAGGTGCCCTGGTCCACCACGAGGATGTCGCCATCCGTGAGCCCGGCCTGGACCTCGCTCCAGAAGTGGACGCCGTTGAAATTGTCGTCCTCCGGTTCGCTGAAGCTCGGTGGCTTTATGAAGGTCTTGGGCCACGCCGAGCAGTGCTTCATCGCCGCCGTGATGACGGCCTCGATGGCCAGGGCCATCGGGACCTGGGGGAAGCGCGTGAGGCCGATGCGAGCACAGAAGGGCAGGATGTCGATGGTCTTCTCGCTGTCGATCTTGTGCGAGAAGTAACCGGTGCCGAAGTCGTGGAACTTCACACCGATCAGCACGCACGCATCCGATTCCTCGATGGTCTTACGGACGTACTCGTTGCACGTGGCACCGAAGTAGCACCCGATGCAGTTCGGCGACTGCTCGTTCAGGGCACCCTTGCCGAGAAGCATGTGTGCGAAGGGGATGCTGGCCTCATCCACAAGCCTCTGGGCAAGTGCATTGCAGCCGAAGCAGTCGCACAGGTACCCCACAAGGGCAGCAGGGCGCTTGGCAATCCTCATCCTCTCGTCGACGCCGGCGGCGAAGGCCCTCAGGGACTCCGGGCACAGCTCCGGCTGGCGCACCGCCATCGGCGCGACTGGCGGGTCCACCTCGAACACAGCCACATCCATGGGCAGCATGATGTAGCCGGGCTTGCGCTGGTAGCGAATCTCCGTCAGCACACGGTCGATCTCGATCACGGCGTTCCGCGCCGTCAGGCGGGTCGTGGTGCAGGAAATCTGCTCGCTCATGAGGCAGAAGTGGTGGAAGTACCCCTCGCCGAGGGTGTGGTGCTTCATGAGCTGCGCGTTCACGTCAACCGTCGACGGCGCGCCGACGATGTGAACCACGGGGTTGTACTCCGCATAAGCTCCGGCGAGGGCGTTGAGTGCGCTCAGCTCCCCCACACCGTACGTCGTCAGGACGGCACCGATGCCCCGGCAGCGGGCGTACCCGTCCGCGGCGTACGCGCCGTTTAGCTCATTGCAGCAGCCAACCCACTTGAGGTGCTCGTTGGCCACAACATCGTCGAGGAAGCGCAAGTTGTAGTCACCGGGCACACCAAAGAGCCGGTCACAGCCAAGCTCCACGAGGCGGTCCAATAGGTAGCAACCGACGTTGTAGGCTTCCGAGGGCATTGGTATCAGAGCTTAGCACAAGAAAAAAAAGCAAAAATTAATGGTATAGAAACTCACAATTACTGGTATATAGCGCTGGAAAAGGTAAAAAAAAGCTTGATACATATATATATATATATAAATATATATGTGTGTGCGTGTATTATACACGAATAAACGACGGGGAGAAAAGAGAAAGGGTGCTACGTTTCAGGTGGGGAGTACGGATGCATGCCAGCTTACGCGTCCAGATGACGCTTACAAATCGGGCACCGATTGTGGTAAATGCTGAAGATAAAAAACAGAGGTCACACGACTTTTCCACACATAACTTTGATATACTACTGTGTGTGTGTAGGTGTGTGTGTGTGTGCGTGCTTTTAATTACTGGTGTGATCACCTTTACCGTGTTAGCTAAAGCGTTGCACCCTGATAGAATTACTGACAGAATCCCTAGAATTAGTATTTTTGAGTAGTGTTGCATAATCACAGTCGGATGAGCAGTGCATAACTCATCGTTGTGTGATTCATTTTTTATCATGATTTATATTGGCACCTACTCAGCGTTCACTACACTACTTTTGCTCTTTATTCAATTAATTTTACCCTTCATTGAAGTAATTTGACTCATCTATCTTTTTCCTTTTTTTTTTTTCTCCTAAAGAATAGTTAGAAGCTTATCAGCTCTATTTGAGATATTAAAGTAAACTGCCTACGGCAAGTTATATAAAGGATTACGCACTTAGAACGATTTCATCAATAAAAATACTTGAAACTCAATATTTTGAACCTATCTTAAAGCAAAATCATGATTTATTTTTATACTTGTTATCCCACCTATAGGGAGCGGGTAAGCTGCACACTTAAGCATCTTTCCCGCTGCCCCAAGCAATGGAGTCTTAGTGATGGGGCCTGTACGTGGCGACCACCTTATCACTTCATCGGCTTCCAAGCAAAGGGGAGATGACGGGCATCTCGTGGCGGCCAAGCATCACCTCGATGAAGACGAGCCTGTCGCGGTTCGTCTGAGTACGCTTCAATATGGGCAAGATCTTGCCCGGCTCCTGCACCGTGACGGCTTCGGGGTCGTCCTTCACGGTAAGGGCCTTGATCACCGCCTTCCAGTTCCACGCACCGATGTCGTTGTAGATGGCGTTCCATCCGTGGATGACGCGCTCAATCACGTAGCCATCGTTGTTGACAAGGAAGATCACGGGGTGGAGGCCGAAGCGCATGAAAGAGCCCCACTCCTGCACCGTCATCTGCGCGGAGCCGTCGCCAACCGCGAGCACCACACGGCGGTCTGGCATGGCCATCTGGGCGCCGAAAGCGGCCGGGATGGAGTAGCCAATCGAGCCCCATAGGCACTGCACAATCAGGATGCCGTCCTTGGGCAGGGGTGATGCCAGCGCTGGCGGCACTGGAGGTGCCCTGGTCCACCACGAGGATGTCGCCATCCGTGAGCCCGGCCTGGACCTCGCTCCAGAAGTGGACGCCGTTGAAATTGTCGTCCTCGGGTTCGCTGAAGCTCGGTGGCTTTATGAAGGTCTTGGGCCACGCCGAGCAGTGCTTCATCGCCGCCGTGATGACGGCCTCGATGGCCAGGGCCATCGGGACCTGGGGGAAGCGCGTGAGGCCGATGCGAGCACAGAAGGGCAGGATGTCGATGGTCTTCTCGCTGTCGATCTTGTGCGAGAAGTAACCGGTGCCGAAGTCGTGGAACTTCACACCGATCAGCACGCACGCATCCGATTCCTCGATGGTCTTACGGACGTACTCGTTGCACGTGGCACCGAAGTAGCACCCGATGCAGTTCGGCGACTGCTCGTTCAGGGCACCCTTGCCGAGAAGCATGTGTGCGAAGGGGATGCTGGCCTCATCCACAAGCCTCTGGGCAAGTGCATTGCAGCCGAAGCGGTCGCACAGGTACCCCACAAGGGCAGCAGGGCGCTTGGCAATCCTCATCCTCTCGTCGACGCCGGCGGCGAAGGCCCTCAGGGACTCCGGGCACAGCTCCGGCTGGCGCACCGCCATCGGCGCGACTGGCGGGTCCACCTCGAACACAGCCACATCCATGGGCAGCATGATGTAGCCGGGCTTGCGCTGGTAGCGAATCTCCGTCAGCACACGGTCGATCTCGATCACGGCGTTCCGCGCCGTCAGGCGGGTCGTGGTGCAGGAAATCTGCTCGCTCATGAGGCAGAAGTGGTGGAAGTACCCCTCGCCGAGGGTGTGGTGCTTCATGAGCTGCGCGTTCACGTCAACCGTCGACGGCGCGCCGACGATGTGAACCACGGGGTTGTACTCCGCATAAGCTCCGGCGAGGGCGTTGAGTGCGCTCAGCTCCCCCACACCGTACGTCGTCAGGACGGCACCGATGCCCCGGCAGCGGGCGTACCCGTCCGCGGCGTACGCGCCGTTTAGCTCATTGCAGCAGCCAACCCACTTGAGGTGCTCGTTGGCCACAACATCGTCGAGGAAGCGCAAGTTGTAGTCACCGGGCACACCAAAGAGCCGGTCACAGCCAAGCTCCACGAGGCGGTCCAATAGGTAGCAACCGACGTTGTAGGCTTCCGAGGGCATTGGTATCAGAGCTTAGCACAAGAAAAAAAAAGCAAAAATTAATGGTATAGAAACTCACAATTACTGGTATATAGCGCTGGAAAAGGTAAAAAAAAGCTTGATACATATATATATATATATAAATATATATGTGTGTGCGTGTATTATACACGAATAAACGACGGGGAGAAAAGAGAAAGGGTGCTACGTTTCAGGTGGGGAGTACGGATGCATGCCAGCTTACGCGTCCAGATGACGCTTACAAATCGGGCACCGATTGTGGTAAATGCTGAAGATAAAAAACAGAGGTCACACGACTTTTCCACACATAACTTTGATATACTACTGTGTGTGTGTAGGTGTGTGTGTGTGTGTGTAACCTTTTAATTACTGGTGTGATCACCTTTACCGTGTTAGCTAAAGCGTTGCACCCTGATAGAATTACTGACAGAATCCCTAGAATTAGTATTTTTGAGTAGTGTTGCATAATCACAGTCGGATGAGCAGTGCATAACTCATCGTTGTGTGATTCATTTTTTATCATGATTTATATTGGCACCTACTCAGCGTTCACTACACTACTTTTGCTCTTTATTCAATTAATTTTACCCTTCATTGAAGTAATTTGACTCATCTATCTTTTTCCTTTCATTTTTTTTTCTCCTAAAGAATAGTTAGAAGCTTATCAGCTCTATTTGAGATATTAAAGTAAACTGCCTACGGCAAGTTATATAAAGGATTACGCACTTAGAACGATTTCATCAATAAAAATACTTGAAACTCAATATTTTGAACCTATCTTAAAGCAAAATCATGATTTATTTTTATACTTGTTATCCCACCTATAGGGAGCGGGTAAGCTGCACACTTAAGCATCTTTCCCGCTGCCCCAAGCAATGGAGTCTTAGTGATGGGGCCTGTACGTGGCGACCACCTTATCACTTCATCGGCTTCCAAGCAAGGGAGATGACGGGCATCTCGTGGCGGCCAAGCATCACCTCGATGAAGACGAGCCTGTCGCGGTTCGTCTGAGTACGCTTCAATATGGGCAAGATCTTGCCCGGCTCCTGCACCGTGACGGCTTCGGGGTCGTCCTTCACGGTAAGGGCCTTGATCACCGCCTTCCAGTTCCACGCACCGATGTCGTTGTAGATGGCGTTCCATCCGTGGATGACGCGCTCAATCACGTAGCCATCGTTGTTGACAAGGAAGATCACGGGGTGGAGGCCGAAGCGCATGAAAGAGCCCCACTCCTGCACCGTCATCTGCGCGGAGCCGTCGCCAACCGCGAGCACCACACGGCGGTCTGGCATGGCCATCTGGGCGCCGAAAGCGGCCGGGATGGAGTAGCCAATCGAGCCCCATAGGCACTGCACAATCAGGATGCCGTCCTTGGGCAGGGTGATGCCAGCGCTGGCGGCACTGGAGGTGCCCTGGTCCACCACGAGGATGTCGCCATCCGTGAGCCCGGCCTGGACCTCGCTCCAGAAGTGGACGCCGTTGAAATTGTCGTCCTCGGGTTCGCTGAAGCTCGGTGGCTTTATGAAGGTCTTGGGCCACGCCGAGCAGTGCTTCATCGCCGCCGTGATGACGGCCTCGATGGCCAGGGCCATCGGGACCTGGGGGAAGCGCGTGAGGCCGATGCGAGCACAGAAGGGCAGGATGTCGATGGTCTTCTCGCTGTCGATCTTGTGCGAGAAGTAACCGGTGCCGAAGTCGTGGAACTTCACACCGATCAGCACGCACGCATCCGATTCCTCGATGGTCTTACGGACGTACTCGTTGCACGTGGCACCGAAGTAGCACCCGATGCAGTTCGGCGACTGCTCGTTCAGGGCACCCTTGCCGAGAAGCATGTGTGCGAAGGGGATGCTGGCCTCATCCACAAGCCTCTGGGCAAGTGCATTGCAGCCGAAGCGGTCGCACAGGTACCCCACAAGGGCAGCAGGGCGCTTGGCAATCCTCATCCTCTCGTCGACGCCGGCGGCGAAGAGCCCCCGGGACTCCGGGCACAGCTCCGGCTGGCGCACCGCCATCGGCGCGACTGGCGGGTCCACCTCGAACACAGCCACATCCATGGGCAGCATGATGTAGCCGGGCTTGCGCTGGTAGCGAATCTCCGTCAGCACACGGTCGATCTCGATCACGGCGTTCCGCGCCGTCAGGCGGGTCGTGGTGCAGGAAATCTGCTCGCTCATGAGGCAGAAGTGGTGGAAGTACCCCTCGCCGAGGGTGTGGTGCTTCATGAGCTGCGCGTTCACGTCAACCGTCGACGGCGCGCCGACGATGTGAACCACGGGGTTGTACTCCGCATAAGCTCCGGCGAGGGCGTTGAGTGCGCTCAGCTCCCCCACACCGTACGTCGTCAGGACGGCACCGATGCCCCGGCAGCGGGCGTACCCCGTCCGCGGCGTACGCGCCGTTTAGCTCATTGCAGCAGCCAACCCACTTGAGGTGCTCGTTGGCCACAACATCGTCGAGGAAGCGCAAGTTGTAGTCACCGGGCACACCAAAGAGCCGGTCACAGCCAAGCTCCACGAGGCGGTCCAATAGGTAGCAACCGACGTTGTAGGCTTCCGAGGGCATTGGTATCAGAGCTTAGCACAAGAAAAAAAAGCAAAAATTAATGGTATAGAAACTCACAATTACTGGTATATAGCGCTGGAAAAGGTAAAAAAAAGCTTGATACATATATATATATATATAAATATATATTGTGTGCGTGTATTATACACGAATAAACGACGGGGAGAAAAGAGAAAGGGTGCTACGTTTCAGGTGGGGAGTACGGATGCATGCCAGCTTACGCGTCCAGATGACGCTTACAAATCGGGCACCGATTGTGGTAAATGCTGAAGATAAAAAACAGAGGTCACACGACTTTTCCACACATAACTTTGATATACTACTGTGTGTGTGTGTGTGTGTGTGTGTAACCTTTTAATTACTGGTGTGATCACCTTTACCGTGTTAGCTAAAGCGTTGCACCCTGATAGAATTACTGACAGAATCCCTAGAATTAGTATTTTTGAGTAGTGTTGCATAATCACAGTCGGATGAGCAGTGCATAACTCATCGTTGTGTGATTCATTTTTTATCATGATTTATATTGGCACCTACTCAGCGTTCACTACACTACTTTTGCTCTTTATTCAATTAATTTTACCCTTCATTGAAGTAATTTGACTCATCTATCTTTTTCCTTTATTTTTTTTTCTCCTAAAGAATAGTTAGAAGCTTATCAGCTCTATTTGAGATATTAAAGTAAACTGCCTACGGCAAGTTATATAAAGGATTACGCACTTAGAACGATTTCATCAATAAAAATACTTGAAACTCAATATTTTGAACCTATCTTAAAGCAAAATCATGATTTATTTTTATACTTGTTATCCCACCTATAGGGAGCGGGTAAGCTGCACACTTAAGCATCTTTCCCGCTGCCCCAAGCAATGGAGTCTTAGTGATGGGGCCTGTACGTGGCGACCACCTTATCACTTCATCGGCTTCCAAGCAAGGGAGATGACGGGCATCTCGTGGCGGCCAAGCATCACCTCGATGAAGACGAGCCTGTCGCGGTTCGTCTGAGTACGCTTCAATATGGGCAAGATCTTGCCCGGCTCCTGCACCGTGACGGCTTCGGGGTCGTCCTTCACGGTAAGGGCCTTGATCACCGCCTTCCAGTTCCACGCACCGATGTCGTTGTAGATGGCGTTCCATCCGTGGATGACGCGCTCAATCACGTAGCCATCGTTGTTGACAAGGAAGATCACGGGGTGGAGGCCGAAGCGCATGAAAGAGCCCCACTCCTGCACCGTCATCTGCGCGGAGCCGTCGCCAACCGCGAGCACCACACGGCGGTCTGGCATGGCCATCTGGGCGCCGAAAGCGGCCGGGATGGAGTAGCCAATCGAGCCCCATAGGCACTGCACAATCAGGATGCCGTCCTTGGGCAGGGTGATGCCAGCGCTGGCGGCACTGGAGGTGCCCTGGTCCACCACGAGGATGTCGCCATCCGTGAGCCCGGCCTGGACCTCGCTCCAGAAGTGGACGCCGTTGAAATTGTCGTCCTCGGGTTCGCTGAAGCTCGGTGGCTTTATGAAGGTCTTGGGCCACGCCGAGCAGTGCTTCATCGCCGCCGTGATGACGGCCTCGATGGCCAGGGCCATCGGGACCTGGGGGAAGCGCGTGAGGCCGATGCGAGCACAGAAGGGCAGGATGTCGATGGTCTTCTCGCTGTCGATCTTGTGCGAGAAGTAACCGGTGCCGAAGTCGTGGAACTTCACACCGATCAGCACGCACGCATCCGATTCCTCGATGGTCTTACGGACGTACTCGTTGCACGTGGCACCGAAGTAGCACCCGATGCAGTTCGGCGACTGCTCGTTCAGGGCACCCTTGCCGAGAAGCATGTGTGCGAAGGGGATGCTGGCCTCATCCACAAGCCTCTGGGCAAGTGCATTGCAGCCGAAGCGGTCGCACAGGTACCCCACAAGGGCAGCAGGGCGCTTGGCAATCCTCATCCTCTCGTCGACGCCGGCGGCGAAGGCCCTCAGGGACTCCGGGCACAGCTCCGGCTGGCGCACCGCCATCGGCGCGACTGGCGGGTCCACCTCGAACACAGCCACATCCATGGGCAGCATGATGTAGCCGGGCTTGCGCTGGTAGCGAATCTCCGTCAGCACACGGTCGATCTCGATCACGGCGTTCCGCGCCGTCAGGCGGGTCGTGGTGCAGGAAATCTGCTCGCTCATGAGGCAGAAGTGGTGGAAGTACCCCTCGCCGAGGGTGTGGTGCTTCATGAGCTGCGCGTTCACGTCAACCGTCGACGGCGCGCCGACGATGTGAACCACGGGGTTGTACTCCGCATAAGCTCCGGCGAGGGCGTTGAGTGCGCTCAGCTCCCCCACACCGTACGTCGTCAGGACGGCACCGATGCCCCGGCAGCGGGCGTACCCGTCCGCGGCGTACGCGCCGTTTAGCTCATTGCAGCAGCCAACCCACTTGAGGTGCTCGTTGGCCACAACATCGTCGAGGAAGCGCAAGTTGTAGTCACCGGGCACACCAAAGAGCCGGTCACAGCCAAGCTCCACGAGGCGGTCCAATAGGTAGCAACCGACGTTGTAGGCTTCCGAGGGCATTGGTATCAGAGCTTAGCACAAGAAAAAAAAGCAAAAATTAATGGTATAGAAACTCACAATTACTGGTATATAGCGCTGGAAAAGGTAAAAAAAAGCTTGATACATATATATATATATATAAATATATATGTGTGTGCGTGTATTATACACGAATAAACGACGGGGAGAAAAGAGAAAGGGTGCTACGTTTCAGGTGGGGAGTACGGATGCATGCCAGCTTACGCGTCCAGATGACGCTTACAAATCGGGCACCGATTGTGGTAAATGCTGAAGATAAAAAACAGAGGTCACACGACTTTTCCACACATAACTTTGATATACTACTGTGTGTGTGTAGGTGTGTGTGTAACCTTTTAATTACTGGTGTGATCACCTTTACCGTGTTAGCTAAAGCGTTGCACCCTGATAGAATTACTGACAGAATCCCTAGAATTAGTATTTTTGAGTAGTGTTGCATAATCACAGTCGGATGAGCAGTGCATAACTCATCGTTGTGTGATTCATTTTTTATCATGATTTATATTGGCACCTACTCAGCGTTCACTACACTACTTTTGCTCTTTATTCAATTAATTTTACCCTTCATTGAAGTAATTTGACTCATCTATCTTTTTCCTTTCATTTTTTTTTCTCCTAAAGAATAGTTAGAAGCTTATCAGCTCTATTTGAGATATTAAAGTAAACTGCCTACGGCAAGTTATATAAAGGATTACGCACTTAGAACGATTTCATCAATAAAAATACTTGAAACTCAATATTTTGAACCTATCTTAAAGCAAAATCATGATTTATTTTTATACTTGTTATCCCACCTATAGGGAGCGGGTAAGCTGCACACTTAAGCATCTTTCCCGCTGCCCCAAGCAATGGAGTCTTAGTGATGGGGCCTGTACGTGGCGACCACCTTATCACTTCATCGGCTTCCAAGCAAGGGAGATGACGGGCATCTCGTGGCGGCCAAGCATCACCTCGATGAAGACGAGCCTGTCGCGGTTCGTCTGAGTACGCTTCAATATGGGCAAGATCTTGCCCGGCTCCTGCACCGTGACGGCTTCGGGGTCGTCCTTCACGGTAAGGGCCTTGATCACCGCCTTCCAGTTCCACGCACCGATGTCGTTGTAGATGGCGTTCCATCCGTGGATGACGCGCTCAATCACGTAGCCATCGTTGTTGACAAGGAAGATCACGGGGTGGAGGCCGAAGCGCATGAAAGAGCCCCACTCCTGCACCGTCATCTGCGCGGAGCCGTCGCCAACCGCGAGCACCACACGGCGGTCTGGCATGGCCATCTGGGCGCCGAAAGCGGCCGGGATGGAGTAGCCAATCGAGCCCCATAGGCACTGCACAATCAGGATGCCGTCCTTGGGCAGGGGTGATGCCAGCGCTGGCGGCACTGGAGGTGCCCTGGTCCACCACGAGGATGTCGCCATCCGTGAGCCCGGCCTGGACCTCGCTCCAGAAGTGGACGCCGTTGAAATTGTCGTCCTCGGGTTCGCTGAAGCTCGGTGGCTTTATGAAGGTCTTGGGCCACGCCGAGCAGTGCTTCATCGCCGCCGTGATGACGGCCTCGATGGCCAGGGCCATCGGGACCTGGGGAAGCGCGTGAGGCCGATGCGAGCACAGAAGGGCAGGATGTCGATGGTCTTCTCGCTGTCGATCTTGTGCGAGAAGTAACCGGTGCCGAAGTCGTGGAACTTCACACCGATCAGCACGCACGCATCCGATTCCTCGATGGTCTTACGGACGTACTCGTTGCACGTGGCACCGAAGTAGCACCCGATGCAGTTCGGCGACTGCTCGTTCAGGGCACCCTTGCCGAGAAGCATGTGTGCGAAGGGGATGCTGGCCTCATCCACAAGCCTCTGGGCAAGTGCATTGCAGCCGAAGCGGTCGCACAGGTACCCCACAAGGGCAGCAGGGCGCTTGGCAATCCTCATCCTCTCGTCGACGCCGGCGGCGAAGGCCCTCAGGGACTCCGGGCACAGCTCCGGCTGGCGCACCGCCATCGGCGCGACTGGCGGGTCCACCTCGAACACAGCCACATCCATGGGCAGCATGATGTAGCCGGGCTTGCGCTGGTAGCGAATCTCCGTCAGCACACGGTCGATCTCGATCACGGCGTTCCGCGCCGTCAGGCGGGTCGTGGTGCAGGAAATCTGCTCGCTCATGAGGCAGAAGTGGTGGAAGTACCCCTCGCCGAGGGTGTGGTGCTTCATGAGCTGCGCGTTCACGTCAACCGTCGACGGCGCGCCGACGATGTGAACCACGGGGTTGTACTCCGCATAAGCTCCGGCGAGGGCGTTGAGTGCGCTCAGCTCCCCCACACCGTACGTCGTCAGGACGGCACCGATGCCCCGGCAGCGGGCGTACCCGTCCGCGGCGTACGCGCCGTTTAGCTCATTGCAGCAGCCAACCCACTTGAGGTGCTCGTTGGCCACAACATCGTCGAGGAAGCGCAAGTTGTAGTCACCGGGCACACCAAAGAGCCGGTCACAGCCAAGCTCCACGAGGCGGTCCAATAGGTAGCAACCGACGTTGTAGGCTTCCGAGGGCATTGGTATCAGAGCTTAGCACAAGAAAAAAAAGCAAAAATTAATGGTATAGAAACTCACAATTACTGGTATATAGCGCTGGAAAAGGTAAAAAAAAGCTTGATACATATATATATATATATAAATATATATGTGTGTGCGTGTATTATACACGAATAAACGACGGGGAGAAAAGAGAAAGGGTGCTACGTTTCAGGTGGGGAGTACGGATGCATGCCAGCTTACGCGTCCAGATGACGCTTACAAATCGGGCACCGATTGTGGTAAATGCTGAAGATAAAAAACAGAGGTCACACGACTTTTCCACACATAACTTTGATATACTACTGTGTGTGTGTAGGTGTGTGTGTACCCTTTTAATTACTGGTGTGATCACCTTTACCGTGTTAGCTAAAGCGTTGCACCCTGATAGAATTACTGACAGAATCCCTAGAATTAGTATTTTTGAGTAGTGTTGCATAATCACAGTCGGATGAGCAGTGCATAACTCATCGTTGTGTGATTCATTTTTTATCATGATTTATATTGGCACCTACTCAGCGTTCACTACACTACTTTTGCTCTTTATTCAATTAATTTTACCCTTCATTGAAGTAATTTGACTCATCTATCTTTTTCCTTTCATTTTTTTTTCTCCTAAAGAATAGTTAGAAGCTTATCAGCTCTATTTGAGATATTAAAGTAAACTGCCTACGGCAAGTTATATAAAGGATTACGCACTTAGAACGATTTCATCAATAAAAATACTTGAAACTCAATATTTTGAACCTATCTTAAAGCAAAATCATGATTTATTTTTATACTTGTTATCCCACCTATAGGGAGCGGGTAAGCTGCACACTTAAGCATCTTTCCCGCTGCCCCAAGCAATGGAGTCTTAGTGATGGGGCCTGTACGTGGCGACCACCTTATCACTTCATCGGCTTCCAAGCAAGGGAGATGACGGGCATCTCGTGGCGGCCAAGCATCACCTCGATGAAGACGAGCCTGTCGCGGTTCGTCTGAGTACGCTTCAATATGGGCAAGATCTTGCCCGGCTCCTGCACCGTGACGGCTTCGGGGTCGTCCTTCACGGTAAGGGCCTTGATCACCGCCTTCCAGTTCCACGCACCGATGTCGTTGTAGATGGCGTTCCATCCGTGGATGACGCGCTCAATCACGTAGCCATCGTTGTTGACAAGGAAGATCACGGGGTGGAGGCCGAAGCGCATGAAAGAGCCCCACTCCTGCACCGTCATCTGCGCGGAGCCGTCGCCAACCGCGAGCACCACACGGCGGTCTGGCATGGCCATCTGGGCGCCGAAAGCGGCCGGGATGGAGTAGCCAATCGAGCCCCATAGGCACTGCACAATCAGGATGCCGTCCTTGGGCAGGGTGATGCCAGCGCTGGCGGCACTGGAGGTGCCCTGGTCCACCACGAGGATGTCGCCATCCGTGAGCCCGGCCTGGACCTCGCTCCAGAAGTGGACGCCGTTGAAATTGTCGTCCTCGGGTTCGCTGAAGCTCGGTGGCTTTATGAAGGTCTTGGGCCACGCCGAGCAGTGCTTCATCGCCGCCGTGATGACGGCCTCGATGGCCAGGGCCATCGGGACCTGGGGGAAGCGCGTGAGGCCGATGCGAGCACAGAAGGGCAGGATGTCGATGGTCTTCTCGCTGTCGATCTTGTGCGAGAAGTAACCGGTGCCGAAGTCGTGGAACTTCACACCGATCAGCACGCACGCATCCGATTCCTCGATGGTCTTACGGACGTACTCGTTGCACGTGGCACCGAAGTAGCACCCGATGCAGTTCGGCGACTGCTCGTTCAGGGCACCCTTGCCGAGAAGCATGTGTGCGAAGGGGATGCTGGCCTCATCCACAAGCCTCTGGGCAAGTGCATTGCAGCCGAAGCGGTCGCACAGGTACCCCACAAGGGCAGCAGGGCGCTTGGCAATCCTCATCCTCTCGTCGACGCCGGCGGCGAAGGCCCTCAGGGACTCCGGGCACAGCTCCGGCTGGCGCACCGCCATCGGCGCGACTGGCGGGTCCACCTCGAACACAGCCACATCCATGGGCAGCATGATGTAGCCGGGCTTGCGCTGGTAGCGAATCTCCGTCAGCACACGGTCGATCTCGATCACGGCGTTCCGCGCCGTCAGGCGGGTCGTGGTGCAGGAAATCTGCTCGCTCATGAGGCAGAAGTGGTGGAAGTACCCCTCGCCGAGGGTGTGGTGCTTCATGAGCTGCGCGTTCACGTCAACCGTCGACGGCGCGCCGACGATGTGAACCACGGGGTTGTACTCCGCATAAGCTCCGGCGAGGGCGTTGAGTGCGCTCAGCTCCCCCACACCGTACGTCGTCAGGACGGCACCGATGCCCCGGCAGCGGGCGTACCCGTCCGCGGCGTACGCGCCGTTTAGCTCATTGCAGCAGCCAACCCACTTGAGGTGCTCGTTGGCCACAACATCGTCGAGGAAGCGCAAGTTGTAGTCACCGGGCACACCAAAGAGCCGGTCACAGCCAAGCTCCACGAGGCGGTCCAATAGGTAGCAACCGACGTTGTAGGCTTCCGAGGGCATTGGTATCAGAGCTTAGCACAAGAAAAAAAAGCAAAAATTAATGGTATAGAAACTCACAATTACTGGTATATAGCGCTGGAAAAGGTAAAAAAAAGCTTGATACATATATATATATATATAAATATATATGTGTGCGTGTATTATACACGAATAAACGACGGGGAGAAAAGAGAAAGGGTGCTACGTCTCAGGTGGGGAGTACGGATGCATGCCAGCTTACGCGTCCAGATGACGCTTACAAATCGGGCACCGATTGTGGTAAATGCTGAAGATAAAAAACAGAGGTCACACGACTTTTCCACACATAACTTTGATATACTACTGTGTGTGTGTAGGTGTGTGTGTAACCTTTTAATTACTGGTGTGATCACCTTTACCGTGTTAGCTAAAGCGTTGCACCCTGATAGAATTACTGACAGAATCCCTAGAATTAGTATTTTTGAGTAGTGTTGCATAATCACAGTCGGATGAGCAGTGCATAACTCATCGTTGTGTGATTCATTTTTTATCATGATTTATATTGGCACCTACTCAGCGTTCACTACACTACTTTTGCTCTTTATTCAATTAATTTTACCCTTCATTGAAGTAATTTGACTCATCTATCTTTTTCCTTTCATTTTTTTTTCTCCTAAAGAATAGTTAGAAGCTTATCAGCTCTATTTGAGATATTAAAGTAAACTGCCTACGGCAAGTTATATAAAGGATTACGCACTTAGAACGATTTCATCAAAAAAAATACTCGAAACTCAATATTTTGAACCTATCTTAAAGCAAAATCATGATTTATTTTTATACTTGTTATCCCACCTATAGGGAGCGGGTAAGCTGCACACTTAAGCATCTTTCCCGCTGCCCCAAGCAATGGAGTCTTAGTGATGGGGCCTGTACGTGGCGACCACCTTATCACTTCATCGGCTTCCAAGCAAGGGAGATGACGGGCATCTCGTGGCGGCCAAGCATCACCTCGATGAAGACGAGCCTGTCGCGGTTCGTCTGAGTACGCTTCAATATGGGCAAGATCTTGCCCGGCTCCTGCACCGTGACGGCTTCGGGGTCGTCCTTCACGGTAAGGGCCTTGATCACCGCCTTCCAGTTCCACGCACCGATGTCGTTGTAGATGGCGTTCCATCCGTGGATGACGCGCTCAATCACGTAGCCATCGTTGTTGACAAGGAAGATCACGGGGTGGAGGCCGAAGCGCATGAAAGAGCCCCACTCCTGCACCGTCATCTGCGCGGAGCCGTCGCCAACCGCGAGCACCACACGGCGGTCTGGCATGGCCATCTGGGCGCCGAAGGCGGCCGGGATGGAGTAGCCAATCGAGCCCCATAGGCACTGCACAATCAGGATGCCGTCCTTGGGCAGGGTGATGCCAGCGCTGGCGGCACTGGAGGTGCCCTGGTCCACCACGAGGATGTCGCCATCCGTGAGCCCGGCCTGGACCTCGCTCCAGAAGTGGACGCCGTTGAAATTGTCGTCCTCGGGTTCGCTGAAGCTCGGTGGCTTTATGAAGGTCTTGGGCCACGCCGAGCAGTGCTTCATCGCCGCCGTGATGACGGCCTCGATGGCCAGGGCCATCGGGACCTGGGGGAAGCGCGTGAGGCCGATGCGAGCACAGAAGGGCAGGATGTCGATGGTCTTCTCGCTGTCGATCTTGTGCGAGAAGTAACCGGTGCCGAAGTCGTGGAACTTCACACCGATCAGCACGCACGCATCCGATTCCTCGATGGTCTTACGGACGTACTCGTTGCACGTGGCACCGAAGTAGCACCCGATGTAGTTCGGCGACTGCTCGTTCAGGGCACCCTTGCCGAGAAGCATGTGTGCGAAGGGGATGCTGGCCTCATCCACAAGCCTCTGGGCAAGTGCATTGCAGCCGAAGCGGTCGCACAGGTACCCCACAAGGGCAGCAGGGCGCTTGGCAATCCTCATCCTCTCGTCGACGCCGGCGGCGAAGGCCCTCAGGGACTCCGGGCACAGCTCCGGCTGGCGCACCGCCATCGGCGCGACCGGCGGGTCCACCTCGAACACAGCCACATCCATGGGCAGCATGATGTAGCCGGGCTTGCGCTGGTAGCGAATCTCCGTCAGCACACGGTCGATCTCGATCACGGCGTTCCGCGCCGTCAGGCGGGTCGTGGTGCAGGAAATCTGCTCGCTCATGAGGCAGAAGTGGTGGAAGTACCCCTCGCCGAGGGTGTGGTGCTTCATGAGCTGCGCGTTCACGTCAACCGTCGACGGCGCGCCGACGATGTGAACCACGGGGTTGTACTCCGCATAAGCTCCGGCGAGGGCGTTGAGTGCGCTCAGCTCCCCCACACCGTACGTCGTCAGGACGGCACCGATGCCCCGGCAGCGGGCGTACCCGTCCGCGGCGTACGCGCCGTTTAGCTCATTGCAGCAGCCAACCCACTTGAGGTGCTCGTTGGCCACAACATCGTCGAGGAAGCGCAAGTTGTAGTCACCGGGCACACCAAAGAGCCGGTCACAGCCAAGCTCCACGAGGCGGTCCAATAGGTAGCAACCGACGTTGTAGGCTTCCGAGGGCATTGGTATCAGAGCTTAGCACAAGAAAAAAAAGCAAAAATTAATGGTATAGAAACTCACAATTACTGGTATATAGCGCTGGAAAAGGTAAAAATAGCTTTATGTCTATATATATGTGTGTGTTTGTTTGTAATATTTATTGGTAATCGTTAGCTTAAAAAAAAATAACAATTAAATTGATCTTAATATGTTTAAGAAAAGGACCAGTAAATACCAATAAAAAAACTTTACTAAAACAAATAAATTTTTTTTTTTTTTTGGTGTTTTTAATAATATTACATTTTTTACTGCACGATCTACTATTAATTTAGGAATAGGCTCCTGATTTTTTTTTTAATTATGTAAATTTAATCAATATCACGATAGATATTTAACACTTTTGCGATTTTCTTGTCTTAACTCTTCATCTATGCAACTTTTCTTCCCTTTTCATTGATTTGTTATAGGTGCTTTTTAAAATCACCAAAACGGAGCCCAACCTGTCAGGTATGCATTGGCAAGGTTATCTATGCTTGTAGCTTCCAGTATAAGTTTGTCTACTTGTTGCTGGATATCAAGACTATCCCCACCATCAATTAGAGCACGAAGTGACAAATACGATGTTTGCATAGGTGGCAGGCCGGCAAAAGAATCCTTCAGTGACTCAGCAAACTGAATACCATTGGCAAAACCTGAAAATGAGACATCTTTCAGAGTTAAACTCTCGTCTTCTGCAAAGCGTGAAGATCGGTAAATAGATAAAGAGTTATTACTGACTTCAAAGTCCTGTCCTGTAAGTTTTGCACGCACCCGAGCTAGTGCTAGGTTTCCCTTCTGATTTCTCATTTCTTCCTCACCACCGTTTTCGAGTGTGCTTTGGGTGTCACCAGAGCAAGATGCCACATGATTTACGGCCTTTGCAAATGTTCTTGATAACTGCATTGAGCACTTATCTGGTGCAGACGCTTTATTTTTAAGTATGGAAGGTTCATCATTTGTATCGTAAACAATTTCCGCATGTATAGGAGTCACCTTATCACCACTTTCCGTTGGTGCAGTCAGTCGCCAATTGATAAGAGGATCGTAGATAAAGGTTTCTAAAATTGTCAGGAGATTTTCACTGTTACGACGTAGATTGCGCATCACCAGCTCGCAGGTCAGACGATACACACCTTCCACGCCGGTTATCCCCAGTGCTGCAACGAGCAAACGCGTAAGTCTAAATGGCACGGATTCGGCGTACAGTGTGCGCTGCATTGCGACTTCGAAGCAATCGCCAAAGTCGATATGAACAACCATTCCATTACCGTTGAGCATGAGGTTGTTCAAATGACGATCACCAAGACCCAGAACATAACCAACCATAGACATGACAGCAAGGGAAAAGCCGTATCTGTTACGATAGTACAACCACTGTTCACAGCTATCATTAAGCTTCCAAAAAATACGACACAACTCGTCATCAGGTGTGAATTCCATCGCGTATGATAACAAAGCCTTGCGCTGCTGCTTTGAAAGGTGATGGTATTCGTCAATGCTAAGTAAATCCCCTTTCTTGATTATCAGGTTAATTTCTTCATAAATTGAGACTCCAGTTTCACGCCGATGTGTCTCTAGCATTTTGTAAATGGTTTCTGTTTTCTCAACCCAACCAATAATGCCAACGTTGTTGGTTAACGGGATAACAGCATACTGTAAAATAGTGAGCCCAATCGAAGTGGCCGAGTTGTCGGACATGAAAATAGTGTTAATGAGCCCAATAAATTGCATGACCCTCTCATCTTGCCTCATATCTTCATGGCCTTTAAGGAGAAAATAATATGTTTTCCCATCGGACGCATCTATGCCGAATCGTCTGGGCTTCTGTTTAGAGGGTATTACAGAAACATAGTTGCGGAACTTTTGTATCGTGACGAGTGAGCTCCCGTGAGAGAAGGTGCCTGGTACTGCCACGATACTATCGCGGATGTTGTCAAGAGTTGGCGAGATATCGTTCATGGACAGGCGTCGCTCACACACGATTTTAGAAAGCTGTGTGTAGACTTGCTTTAAAAAAGCCCATGCCCTATCAAGAGATCCTTCATGAAGCTCAGCCTCTGCACGCATCAAAAGTGGTCCGAAGATTTTCTCAAAATTGCTCTCGTTTGGTGTCACCGCATGGCCTAACTCATCGTACAATGGGGCTAGAAGCTTCATAATACTGGCTCTATCGTCGGGATTGTACGCTGCCTGCTGAATCGTAGCATGCCACTTTTCAGGCCACAGAATGGCAATGCGGACCATTTCATTGCTGATCAAAGAGGCCTCGTCGACCAGTTGGTTGTTCGTAACGCGAATACCCGCTAAAACCTGCTCAGCCATCCGCCATCTGATCGCCTCTGGAGACTTTTCGGCAACAGTGAGAGGATAAATGAGGGCATGTGGATAAGAAGTACCGACACGCACTAAAAGATCCTCCAGAATTGATCTCGCTAGCTTTGCGGTGATACCAATACGTGCAATGAGTTGTGGAATGACGTGCAGCCAGACATGATCCGGCAGCAGCTGAACACCCTTACTGACCGCTTCATTCAGATCTGCGATGGCGGAATGACCGAACCAAATGGACAAAATCAGCAAAATATCCTGCATCACATTGTTATTGGAATGGTCACTGAGAAGCTGCACGGACTTAAAAAGGGCAACAACTGCGGAGATTCGGTGCTCTGTTTGGGCTTTCAATGGTATCGACGTCTCACGTGAGAGGTCATAGTGTAAAATACCCAGGGTGTGGTACGCTGCTGAATTGTCTGGGGCGAGCTCCGAAGCTCGAAGCAACTCCCCAATGGTCTCTGCACCATTTCCTGGAAATAAAGTCATCGTCCACTCACCCAAGAGGAGCCAATTCATGCCCCATTCTCTGGCCTGGGGATCATCATGTGTGGTTTGAACACTAAAAAGGATGTTCTTCAACAAAGTGTACGCCTCCTGCCGGCTTTTCGTTTCAGAAAGATGCATAATGTACGCATGGATAAGACCAGGATCTTGCTGAAGAAGCACGTCAATGGGGGGGTCGTGCCCGAGGAGCTTATCTAGCATTTGCTCGGCAATTTGGTGCCAGTGCATTTTCGTGAAATTGTGGATCGCCATGATCTCTGATGCCAAGTCCTCCTGCGGCGTCAGCACTAAGGAGTTAATGGATATCATCGTCTTCCAGTTTGATGACCGCGAGGAAAGATTTGCGATGCGACGCTGCCAGAGATTTTTTAGCATTAACCTGCGATCTGGATTTGAACGGACATAGGAGACGAGCTCCTCAAAATGGGTCAAGTTTTGCAACTCTACAATGCCGTTGTAGGAACGACTATAGCTCTCATTAAAGGAATCTGGAAAAGATTCAAGCATAAACTCACGGCTGGCTTGTGTATACGCAAGAAGCTGATCATACTCTCCGCGGCGAAAGAGCGCAGCGCAGCGCTCCACCCTCCCAAGCTTCTCAAGAAGAAACGGGTCCGAAGCCAGCTGGTCAATCTTATCCCACTCCCCCATCAAAAACGCTGCTTTAGCGCGGTGTGGAGCAACCTCACGCTTGGATTTCTCGTCCAAATGGTTCCAATGCTGCTCGATAATCTCATTCACCTTTGCCATATTCCCCAGTGCCTCCTCACACCGCAGCATACCTAAAAGTGCGCACAAGTTCAAGGGTTCGTCGTCTTGGATACCGAATAAAAGTTGGTATCGTCTAAGAGCTTCCTTCCACCAGTGAAGCTGCTCAAGTATGTTGAGCTCTTCGATGTTTAGTCTCTTTGGAGAAATGATAGTCTCAGAGAAGTTGTTTGTAAGATACTTGACAAGCCCACTAGCTACCATGGTAAGATTCAAATGCCCATAAAATTCGATCAATCTTTCCGCAACGCTCAGCAAGCACCGCATCGCCGCCTCATTCTGAGTATCAGAAGTCCTTAATAGGTCCGCTTTGAGCTTCTCAAAGAGCACTTCGTTGAAATAAATAGCCTTGGCGTGCATCTGAGACTGGAAGGCAACTCTGGCAAGCTTTTCGATGTCCATGAGAATACACGTCTCAGGGAACACAAGCTCCTCAACGGTGTGAGAAATGGTGATCTCAATGCGGTTGAGGTTCTGTATCATGCCCGCTATTTCCGAGATGTTGTGCACGGGTTGATTGTTGATGGCGATCAGCTGACCTCCGAGTGGGACGCCGGAATTGATGCCAAAGCCGTCGGGTGCCAGCTTAGTGACCACTATTCCGTGATTGGGGTATTGGTCGTACTTTATTCCAAACTTCAAGTCTGGACTGGTTCTCTCAACAACGTAGTTCGTTTCCTTTTCAACGGTAACACGCCTTGCTTTTTGGCCTACCTGCTTGGTCTCCATGAACTCTGCCAAGGTGAAAAGAGTCTGTTTCGTGTCCATCGGCGAAAGCTCCAGAGCGTTGCTGAATATGCGGAGAATTTTTGTCTGCGCCTGCTCCGGGAGATTCGAGATTATGGCTACCGCAGCGAAAGGAAACAAATCTCGTGCAAGCTCTCTATTGCGATCGGCCAAGGCCGCAGCGCAGCGCAGTGGTGAATAAGGTGAATTCTTCAAAAGCAGCACCGAGGTGTTGTGAAGCCACGAGATCCACGATTGCTCTCGCTTGCAGCTCTTCGCAGAGGGAATCATAGCAATAGCATTGATAATTTCGCAATCCACGGTGCGTAACATCTCAACACACTGCTCAAGTTTCAGGATGCCTAAGTTACGCCGCAAGGATGAATTTCGATCCTGTGCTTTACGCGTGAACAAATTAAAGCAAGCATTTTTATCCGGGCCGGCAGTGAAGTGAAAGTCGATGAATGTCTTCCCATCGGCGTGAGCTACTGAAAGAATTTCACAATCCTTTTCAGTTACATGAAACATAGTTTGAAGCTCCCGCATGAAGTCCTGCTGGGAAAGTCGAGGTAGATGCGATATCACCCGCAGCGGCAGGTCGGGGTAAAAATCAGCATTGTTTGCCGATGGAAAGTGAACCTTCATCCCAGATCCGGCCAGTTGTACAAGCCTCTTGAAATAGCCATTGGGATAACCGCTCTGCTCCGCGACGTAGTCGATAAGTCTAATAAACCGCTTAGTTGGCTTTTCTAGCACATTCATCAGATTAGCCAACGTGTCGAGCCCAATATTCATCTCCTCCTCGTTGTCAGAGAGTTCAATATACCACAAAATGATGTGCACAATCTGCGCACAACAGTCTTTAATTAAAGACATGTCCTTAAGCATAATGTAATTAAGAAAATCAAAGCAAGCATCGTTAATAACCTTCATCTTGGGTTGATTCACGTCAGGAGTAGCCTTGGCTGGCTCGATGCACCGCAACACATGTGGTAAAATAAGCTGAATATCCTTTTCGTGCATTACAGAGGAAAAAGACTCGAGCGACTTCACCACGCGCTGGACAAGGTCCAGGTCGTTTTTGTTCTGCAAAAGACGCTGATGGATGAACTCGACCGCCCAGCGGTGGTCCTGCATCTCCTGCGAGGGAAGGCCCTTGGCGAGCTCATCCAGGAGCTGGACGACGTACGTGCTCAGCGGCTTCTGAGTGGCCTGCGGCATCGAGGAAAAGAGCTTCACGGACTTTAAAAGCATACGCCCGGTGGCAGGCGGAACGACCTCCCTATACTGTCGTAAGAGAACCGCCAGGTCGATCATGAGAAGCAAAGTCGTCTCGTAGAGGTGGGTCTTGTCCAGCTCACGGAGCCACATCTGCAGCTGAGGGAAGAGGTGCGTCAGAAGGAGGGCCTCTTGATTCCCAGGGATTTTTTGCAGCATGCTCCGGACCGCTGCCAGTATCTCGACTTGCGGCCTAGGATCGATCGTCAGCTGGAGAGCCTTGACCATATAGTAGAGCACCACAGAAGGGTACCGCTCGGCCATGTTCGAGTGCAGACGAAAGTGAGGCTTGAAGTGCGTTAGCGCGGGCGTCACTACCACCTCTTTTTGAACCTCGTCAGTATCGAGAACGCTCAGGATAGGGCGAATTTTAACCGGGTTGACGGCCCCAATGGTGCCGATAACCTTCATAGCAGCGGCAACGACGTAGTTATCCTCCTCGTCCTCCCATCGAATAATGCGGACGATGCTGCGGTAGATGTCAATAAGGATCTTGTCGTCGGGAATGTGGAGCGTCGTCAAAAGAGAGCAAAGGGTGTTTAAAGCGCAGTGCCTACGTCGACTGGAATCGCTGCTATTAATAAGCTCAATAATGGAATTGGCAATTTCGGAAAAGTCACAGTGGTGGTCCGGCCCGGAATTCTCCAAGATGGAATGGAGAAGTCCCAACAAGGCGATGGAAAGCTTCTTCGAAAGAAATGGCTGATGGACGAGGTGCTTTAAGATCACCCTCTCGACCGATTCAGGCTCCAGCAAAAGAGAATGATGGTCGCTGCACACCTGCAGTAGGCCAATCCTGTAGATGGAAAGGGAAATAGAGGAGCTAAGGGCATCGACATCGCGTAAGATATACCCCTGCAGACGCGCCAGCTGTGGGTGGATAATCTCTGGGTAATAAGGATAGAGCCTGCAGAGCAGAATCAGCGATTCGTACTGCGTCGCCTTAAACGTATCGTTGCTCGCGATATAGATTGCATTAATACTATCCGGTAAACAGAGATAGGGATAAAAAGGTGGTGAAAAAAGCTTCAACGCTTTGAGGCGGACCATCGGATCGCGATCAGCCACCGCGACGTCTAAAATGTGTTCAACTGCGTAGCTCACACGAGCATTCAGACCGGTTAAATTTCCCCTGGAGGACTCTGTGTTTGTCAGATTCGAGTCCTTTTCTCTTGTGAAGATGATTTTGCACAATCCAGAAACGGCTTCGAGGGCCCCCAACCGCACCGCGGGGGTGTCGTGAAAAAGCATCTCAACCGCTTCCTCGAGCTGATTTGTCCGCTCCAGCGTGACTAACATCGGTAGTGACCGAATCAAAACCGGATCTGTCATCGCAATGGACAAGGTAATTGGGAGCGCCTGAAACTCCGGACGGTTGAGGTCCAGCCTCTTCCCATCAAGCTGAATCAGCGCATTGAGCTTGCCACAGTTGACAAGATCGTTATCCGAGCTCATATACACATCTATAATCTTATAAATAGGCTCGATTTCCTTCTCCCCGTAGCGATATCGGACAAGCTCCAGGATTTCAAAAATTTTCGGCGTGTACGGGACGATGCGGTAGATGCAATTCTGCATCGCCTCCACACAGGAGGCTACATCACTGATCCCATGCTCGCTCTTCAAGATCTCTACTAGCACCTCCAAGCACTGCGCGACAACCTCGAGGTCGTCGGACTGGGTGTAAAGCAGCACTTTCGTTAAAAGGCGCTCGTACAATGCGTGATCGCGCCCACACAGGGCGCCAGGCGACCTTCCCCGTGGTGTACGCGAGGGCGGCCCGGGTCGACTTCGAGACGAAGGACCAATCTCGCTCCATCAAAAACACCGCAATCGCCGACAAGTTCCAAGCCGCACCTCGAAACGCCGGCGCGGTTGCCATACTTGCGAGGATGTACAAAACCCCTTTAAACTGAGTTTCCCCTGTGACAGTGGCCATGTAGTGCGTCATCGTGTCCGCGATTTGGGCTGCGATTTGAAAGGAGACCTCATAGCAGTTCTCGGTGACCATGATGGACAATAGGTCAATAACGGCCCGACGATGCCAGTCGTTGGTCGTCTCCACCGCCGCCTGCAGTAGCGCGGAGGGTAGGCAGACGGACTTAAGAAGCTCGAGCTGCGCGGGATTGCGCTTAATAATCGGCGCCGAGGTCGCGATAAAGCTCGCGAGGATGTCACAGCTCGCGGCGCGGCGAGTGGTGATCGGCGAGTTCTTCAGTATGCTCGTGAGTTTCGACAGGTGCTCTTCGATCATGTCCGTTGTGGAGAGTGCGTGCTCCTTAAGGACGTCCACGGCAGTCTCCAATATCAACTTGAAGTCCTCGCTGGACTCCTTTTTGAGAGCGTGGTGGAGCAAAAGAGAAAGGCAGCGACTGCGCTTCTCATGCAAGTCCCGCCACTGCAAATCAAAGACGACCTCGAAGACCCGGCAGCCTTTGCCCGTCGAGGTATCGAAGGTCCTGTCGACTAGGCGGAGAATCATTTGCTGAAGGCGGTCATTCCCGGCTATGGTCTTGGCGTGCGCAAAGAGGGTATCCATCAGCGCGTTAAGGCACTCCTCCATCCGCAACGGCCGGGACTCGGGGAGAGAAATAAAGTTCGCGAAGATGTCGCTCAGCTGCTGACCTAATGCAGTGGTGTTGTCTTCGTCTAACAAGAGAGTGGTGGGGATCCCCCTCGGACTTGGAGGCGGAGATTCGTCGTCAAAAACATTGGTGTCTTCTTTCCCTTTTTCCTGGTTATAATTGCCGCTTTGGTTCCAAAAAAATCTAAAACGTATAAAAAAAGATTTAGGGGCTGATTGATCGGAATGAATATGCAAATGTATATCTAATTAGCAAAGGAAAAAACTACCTTGATGGGGAATACAGTTCTTTTTCGAAAAACAAAGAAAATCAGGAAAGAATACCCCGCGCAAATAATGGAAAAGGTCTCCCAAAACAAGCTTCAGAATAACCAACACATTAAAGAGCCATTGATAATAATGAAGGAAAATAGTTGGGCTAAGAGACTCTGAATTGAAAAAAGGCAGTTGTTAAATTCACGTGATCAATATTAACAATTTCTTATTAGTTTATATACTTCTAATGATGACATTGACTTTTCTACGTATAAGCTTAAAGCAATGAATCAAGATAAGCTAATAAAAACCAAAAAAATTAAATAAATCAGTCAGATTCACGGTATTTTGCATCCCGTATACTTCTATATATAAATTATTGTTGCGGTTCGTGAAGAAATTGAATTTTAACCATAAGCAGAAGGAAAAAAAACCATGGAAAAGGAAGATTGATTTTAATTGCTATAAGATGTGTATGTTTTTCTTTTTTCCTGGGGGGAAATAGTTAACCTAAGAGTAAAGATTGTACCACCAATAAGCCTACGACGAAACTTCTATGTAAGCATTGAAAATTGACCCAGAAGAGATATTAGCACCCACAATCAAGTTTTCACTTTCCAGCTTGATGATGCCCTCAGTAATGAGCAATTTTAGCCAGTCTCGAGTCTCCACCATGGGTATAAGCAAAAAATTAACAAATTTTAACACCTCTTTCTCCAATTTCTTTGTATCTATAGAGCCGATATTCGTTTCTAGTAACATTATATTTAAATCCCTCAGCGGCATAAAGTCAAAGGAAAGTTCATTCCGCTGCGGCCCACCAAACCGCATATTCCCGACCCCCGCTACGTAACTCACACTGAAGACAACAATGGGTATGATATTTAAAGAAGTATTTGTAATATTTTTCATCTCTAAGCCTTTCAAGTTATTGTCATGGTGAAGAACAAAATGGGTTTGGCCCGGCATTCCCCTTGCAGGGCCCTCCAAAGGGCGGGAAGGGGGCTTCTCTTTAGTTGGCTTCGATTGAATCATTTGAAGAATCTCTGCCGCCTTTTGTGGGGTATCCGGCAACATTAAAAAGCTCACCTCTTCTTCCCGGATAAACACCTCGATCGAGTTATTGTACACATGAACGTTATCGTACTTGTGAGCTGAAAAATTCACAAGAGGGCCTTTTGCGGGTGCCATCCGAACTGCCAGACCGCAGTTCGGGCAAAGATGATAGGCCTCTGGAAAGAAATACTGAATTATTGTGGTGTCGATCCCGGAGGGAAAAAGATAGGTAGTATTCAGAAAATTTCGCCTTTGCGCGCGCTCAAGATAGTGATTAATGCTCACAGCGGGTAAAACTAGCATAATATCCCTCCACGGAGGCTTCGCACGCCGTAAATGAGACGACAGTAAGGAGATGTAAGCCCTAGAAGGATTTTTACGCCCCACAGGGTGGTCAGGAAGCACGTCCACGTCCACAAAAAGTTGATCCTTGGTCATTTCTAAATTTAAGAAATGAGAAGGAATCGTCCATAAAAGCTGATCGGCGCGCGTTTGCAATTCAGAGGCCAGTATCTTCGGCAGCCTTTTGCGAACATTTTTCTCGGCACACTGATCGATCTCACCTAGAAAAAGCCTCGCGATGCTTTCCTCGACATTGCAAATAAAGCCGTCGTTTTTGTGGTGGATTTCCATACTTCCCCAGTTAATGTGTGCCTCGCCAAACTCGAGTTTTAATGAGTTATTTTGGAGAATGTAGGGCATAATGTTTAGATAAACGGAGGTTTCATTTAGCGGAGATCGAAAAGATCCCTGTGCAGGTGAAAAAACCATATTGGAATTTAAACCGTGTATTCGGGATGCTAAGGGCAACGTCGATGACCCCAAGCGTAAAGTTTTTCGAGTCTGGAAAGGCAAAGCGGAAGTCGAAGGCGGTAAAGTTAAAGGTGTCCATTTTCATAGGATCAATTGTTATATAGTCGACCTGTTGGCGAGGGAAGGTGTAGTTGACAGCGTTCTGCCCAATAAAGGGAATTAAATGGTTCGCGGCCGAGGTGCATAACCTGCTGGAGACCACGACAGATATGCCAGAGTCCGCCGATTCGCGGGAATTTGGCTGAGGAACGAAGGCTTTGACACGTTTCCGGTAGGTGATTTTGCAGTTAAAACGCATGAGTAAGGTAAGCGTAAGAATCACCAATATGGCAATCTTTATTGAGCAGCTTGCTTTTGACATTTTTTTTTCTTTGGGAGGGGGTGGGTCAATATTTTAGTTTCTTATAATTTTTATATTGCACAAAATATGCATATTTTTAATAATAATAATAATAGAAATAAACACGGATAGATCAGTCTGCCTTTAATCCTAGAATACTACTAATAATAAAGAAACTGATATTAATTCTTTTAATAGATTTTCTAATCAAAAATAGAGTGTAAGAGCATCCTAAGAATTTGAGGATTCTGTCAAACAAACTCTGCACAATACTAAATCTGCACGTGCTCTTTGGAAAGTTTAATAATGTCACATTCACACCTAGGGTCATTATCAATCAAAGGCGTGACCCAAACATTTAATCGCAAAGACTAAAAAATAGAATGATAAATAGGAGTGCAAACACAATAGATTAAACCTCAGTCTTCATAAGCTTGACCGGCCTTTATGCTTACTTTTTCAAATAGAAGAAAATAATCTATGCTGACAAAGGGTGTCTGGATCCATAACTCCTCATCCCTAGATGAGTATTGGAGGGCGAGTAGCGTAAAACCCTGCAGTGGAGATGATTTTCCGTAGCATCTGTGATTTCCTCAACGTTAGCTTGCTTTGTCTTACGCACTTTAACTGTAACTTTTGATTTTTCACAAAGACAGTAAGATGTGTTAATAAATTCAGCCGACATAACGGCATTTTCACGACTTAGCACCTGTGGAAGCGGCCTATTTAGAGTAAGCTTCGGTTCAATGAGCGATTTGCATGAGACCCGCGTGTTTTTTTCCGAAACATGCCGAGAAGACAGAGCATTTGAGATTTCTTTTGGACGTCTTTTGCACATTTTTTTAACGGTTCGGTGAATAATTCCCGCGATTATGCATAATGTTTGATCATCCTCGTTTGGCTGAATATAGTCCTCCACCAAAATCGCATGTAAGGGCTGCCGACTCACCGAATCCGGACTGTTTTCAATCACGAGAACACGATCCAGCGAGCGATCGAGAAGCGCAAGATCTTTAAAGTTCATCGCCAGTTCATTTTCCTCGTCCCCATTATCTTTATACCAACTTTGATGACGGCTAATAATATGATCAAACCAGCCTTTTATCTGACAAATATCCGCGATGGCGTGGAGGATGGGGTTCACGTAGGAGGGCGAGCCCGCGGTCCAGACGACGACCTCGCAACGTTCCTCCTGGCAAATCTGAAGAAAATCTTTTAAAAAAGGCCGCAGATAAATGCGCCCCCCACTCTCCCTTGCTCTTACTAAGGTTTCGTCTAAGTCCAGGACCACCGTCAACGGCCCGAGTGGTTTTCCCATTCGCGTGGGCCGCAAAGAAGGCAAAAGAGCAGGTTTGTTAGAAAGAATCCGACGAGAACGCGTTCGCTTCCTTTTTTTCGCGGATCCTTTGCGAAGGTAATCATCCAAGGGAAGGTGCGCCTTTTCGGCTAAATCCTTTTCAAACGCTCCGCTCGAGCTCGTTAAAATATCCGATACCTTCGCAAACCCCGCGGAAAAATTCATGGAAGAGGCATAACGCCCTAACGTCAGCAGAAATAAATCCCCCTCGTCGTCCTCGGAGGAGTCACTCGAGGCGAGAAGGAACTCCTGAATGGTGTCGTTCACCATATCGAAATCGGAGGACTCGGAGTTCCCCTCTAGCTCTTCTAATAAATCGAAATTCCTCCTAGAGTGCCGTAATTCAGAGGAAAAATTATTGTTCTCGAGGGCTCTGTAATTCGTTGAAAGAGGCCGCAAAGTAGGAATTGTAGAGTTCGGACTGGTATGCCTTTCAAGGCGTTTAGATGAGGTCGAGGAGGGCATTCAAGCTTGGTGGGTGCGGGCTTGCAAAGAAGCAAAAAAAAAAGAGCATGCGTGGAGAGGCTGTCGGACCGCGTGAATTGCGCTCTGAGGGGAAAATAAACTGCGGTTTATAAGGCTCAAATATGAAAACTCTCATGTGGGAATAAAAAAAAAATAATAATAATAGTAAATGAAATGAAATGAAAATATCAACTCCTCTAGTCAAATCAAGCCATAAAGGGTGATATGAGATATCATTGGCGGGAAACACGTCCGATTAAAACAAAAGAGGAGCAATTATCGGTTTTCTATTGCAAAGAACATCGCTAAGTAGAAATTTAGTAAGAATTTAGAATATAAATAAAACTATCGACATAGTGGGTAAGCAATTTAAGAGGAATCATTTCGAAGAATAAATGAAAGCAGAAATTACTAAAAAATATAAGGAAATAGTTTTCAAAATAATACACTATATTAACCTCATTCCATTATTGTTGGCTTGAATAAACGGTTTTGTATTGCTATTTATGGTATTTTCCTGTTTTTTTTTTTTTCTTCTTGAGAAGCATAATCATGCATTAAAAAAATTTTAAATGTAACTTTACACTTTTATTTTCCGGAAATATTTCGCTTCTCCCCACATTAGCCACTTACATTGTCAACTTGTCTAAGCCAACTAAAATATAGATGAAATTTAACTCATACAGTGAGTGGAATTTTGATGCTAAAAAATGGTCTACCAATAGCTCAAAAAAACGTTCATGATGTATATATATACATGTCAAACGTACCTTAAAGTTTTCAAATGTTATGCCTAGGAAATTTTAAACTAGTTTGCTTTTGCTGTTAAATAACAGAGTCGATTTACAGGATTCATCAACCTAACATCAAGCTTAGACGTCATTTTTAGTGCGCCATCTACTTTTTCGTGGGTGTCAATATTGTTATAGGCGTTGCGCTTTACCCTAACCCCTGTTTATACACTTTCAGAATCATGGTTTTTTTTGTATATAAAAAAAAAGAAAACTTGCCAAATAATGAAATTTTACTAAAATCAGCAAACACTCTTTGGCAACCCCTTCTAAATAAGAAAAAGCGTTTTTTGGGGGGATTAAAAAAACTATATGTTGAAACAGAAGACATCTTCAGATTTATCCGAAAATTATTTCATCCTACTTTTATACCCAATATGTGTGGAGATGGAAATAATAATGCCAGCTATGGTACTATGTTTAACACGAAAGACAATAATAAGCTAGCAAGAATAATAAATAAGTTGTAATGGTAAATAATAGGCTTTGATTCTGTAGTACGTGTAATGTATCTCAGGGAGCACCTTTTATTGTATGTTCCATCTTTCCTTCTCCGTATTGTTGTTATATATATATATATATATATATATGTATAATTTACGTCCTATTCCTGCGCTAGGGCAGCAAAATCGAATGGCAGACTCATCCCCTGTCAAGTAAGAACCTTCATCGGTAATCATACGAATAGAGGAATAGTTCCTTTTTTTTTTTTTTTTAGCAGCTGTCCCCCTCTTCCCCACCGCTCACAAGGTGAACCAACCAACATCGTACCCCAGGTCTCCCCTTTCTGTCACTCTTTTTTTTCCCTTCTTTCTTTCTTCCCCCCCCCCTCTCTCTCCTCTAGTCCGATCGCAATCGGGCATCCGAGGCGAGGACCTCGCGTGGGGCGATTGGGAGAGTGGACGCGGATGGTGGTCCACACCGGGGGCGCCGCGTAGATGTCGATAGCCCCCCACAGCGCCGCGTAGACCTTCGAGATGGGCAGCCCGACGCCGAGCCCGCCGAGCGGCGACGCCGCGCCGGCGCGACGGGTGGTCCAGCCGAAGCGCCAAATCGCCGCCGCGTGGGCCGGCGCGATGCCGCCGCCGCGGTCCCGCAGCTCCACGACCGCCCCGCCACGCGCAGGGCAGACGGCGAAGCGCAGCTCAATCGCCAGGGCCCCGTTCCTGGCCCGCTCCTTCGCTCCCTCCGCCTTCCCCCCCCCCTGCTCGTTCTCGGGCCTCGGGGGGTTGGGGTCGTCTGTGGCGGGGGCCTTATCGGGGGGCGCGGCCGTCGCCTCTGTGACAGGCGCGCGTTTGTGGCGCCGGGACTGGCGCAGCGTCGCCGCGCAGGCGTTTTTGAGGAGCTCCCGGAAGACGTAAACGAGATGGCCCCGGACAGCGTGCAGGTTCACAGACGCCGGCAAAGAGGAAGTGGAAGTGGAAGCGGAAGCGGAAAACGAGGAGCGATCATAGCGAAGCTCACGGAGCTCCGGTGAGAGGGGGCTGCTGGAGCTTAGCAGCAGCTCCCGTGGCGGGGGGGTTGACAGGATACCGCGGTCCTCCTCGACGTGAAGGACCAAATCGTCCTCGGAGATCGCCAAACTCGCGTAGAGCTCCGCGACGATGCCGCAAACGGTTTGCAATAACTCCAATAACTCCATATCGTGGAAGATGACCGGTGCGTGGCGATCGGGACGGGTTAAAAAAAGCAAGTGCTCGTGCAAAACCCGCCAAGCCGCGCGCTGGTGGAAATAGTAGTAAAACCAATCGTTTAAAAGGTCTGAGCGAATGGAGGCTTCGTTGACAAGAAAATCCAAAATGGAGTTCGTCGGACGCAGCATCTCGAGCACTGACTCGAAAGAAAACGGCTCAACGTCGGGATCGAACGAAGTCCCCCCCGGCGAAGACCCGCAAGGGGCCTGGAAGGGCGCTAAACAAGTATTATCCTCAAGACCAATTAATTCCACTAAAGAAGGGGGGTTGTTTTTCCCATCCAGGCTAAAAGGGACTTTGGAAGGGCTATTACACCCGCCCTGACAGCTACTCATCGCCGCACTGGAGGGGGGAAAAGGCCTGCCAGGGCTTTCCATCATAGCCCCAACCGTCTTTAGGTGTTGTTCGCTAGAAACGTAATCGTTCACTAACTCCTGTAGGAGTAAACATTGCTTAAACTCGCGTAGACTTTTCCTTTGTGCCCATCGTAGGCTCTCCGCGTTATGCAAATGAAGTCTTTGGGCCATAATTGGAAAAGAAAAAGCAGCATAGCAGCGGGAAGTGCGGGCAACAAGCTGTTTAACGCTTTGTTTAATGAACATCCCGCGATCGCTGAAGTGGTTTATCTCGGAAAGGACCATCGGCGTGAGCGGAATGCCTAAAAACTTCTCCAGAGAATCTACACGCTGAAGGTCAATTCGACGAATAAGGGATCTATAGTTGGCAATCGTCATCGTGAGTTCAAAATTTATAAAGAAGAGAGAGAGAGATTAAAAAAAGAGTTGAAAAGACTTTTTTTTTTATGGAAGGCTCCGACTACGGGTACTGGGAGAAGTACTATGCTGTTTATGGAAAGCAAAACACGAAGTAGATCTGTAGTATAAGGTGAGCCTTTGCTTTCTAACTTTATCTATATATAATTAAAAATAGTATATCGACACACTACAAACTTCCTTTTTTAAAAAAGGAAGACAGGAAAAAAAAATTAACATGTAAGGCAAGTACAAATCAAACCAAGATGTTTGAAAATAATATTTATTATTTTTTAAAAGATATCTTTAGAAAAATTTTTAACAAAACGATAGAATATAAAAGCAGGATAAATAGCATAGTCCATTAAGTTATGAAGTCGTACACGTATATTAAAAAAAAAAAACTTTCTTATGTGTCTTTAGGAACGTTATACAGCCAGAGGGGCGTAAAAGCGTCCAAAAGGTGGGCATTAAGAGAGAAACCTCAGCATCGGTCGTAGAGAATAAAAATTCTTTCTTCTTCCATAAACGTCTTAGCTAGCACGCTAAACCCTTACTTGCCAGTAAAAAAAATAACAATGGCTGCAAAAAAAAAAAGACGGCCGATCAATGGGCTAATATTACGCCTTCGTCTGAGAAACAAAAGCAATCGCCTCGACCTGTAACGTTATTGGCCCTTTTGTCGATAAAGCTCCAGTGCTATGATAAATTTACAGCAAAATCCAATACTAATGATGAAAAGAGATTTTTGATTTCTTTCAACAAGATAACTATTTCACATAACAGACTACAGCGGTGCCTTTAAGAGGAAGCGAGGGAGAAATTTTCTTCGTAAAAAAGTACATACACGAAGTCCTAACATGATGCCATAAAGAATTTTGTACGCAAGTAGGTATTCAGAATAAATGGAACCAGAGAATTATTTCTGTTAAAGGAATTTTTCTAAAAATAAAATAAACTAAGAAGAAGAATCGCCTCCTCCTTATAATCTAGGATTACACTGTTTTAATACATCGTTATATTTAAAAAAGCAGCAGGAGCTTCATAAATACAACTTTTGAGAATATACATAACAAAATTCACATCCTAAAGGACTTCCTCCCCCGATAGACTTCAAAGGGAGGAAAAATAAAAGGAATAATAATGATAACAAACAAAATTTAACCCAACATTTAATATCTTTAAAGTATATACCCTAACTAAACTTCAGATATTTCCCCACCTCCACCCTTCACCTCCCTTATGAAACTAAACTCCATTTTTTTTTCGTTTTCTTCTTGTTAAGGCTAATCGTCGGAGTCTAAAATCAACGCCACGGACTCCAAAGTCCAAATGGAGGGGTGCTCGCAGGTAGGGAGGTCGACCTGAAAGACCATCCCCACCCCGGCGGCATTTCGCCGATCCGAGGTAACGTACACCGGCGTCCGGAAAGTCCCAAGGTTCTTTACCCGAGAGGACTCTATCGGGATAAGCTGAATAACCGGCATTTTTGCCAAAAGCTGCTTTTTCAACTGCGGTGCGAGCCTATTCTCGTCTAAATTCCATCGAGCCCCTTCCAGAAACAACCCACTAACGTAGACGCCGTCTTGGGGGTAATCCAAGACCTCCTCGGCGGTCTTAAACGGGGTGACCCTCGTGACGATGGTCGAGCGATCCAGCGGCCAACGGTACTTTCGACAGGTCACCTGCACAAGCGCCGATAAGTAGGACTCTGGGACGGCTAGGCCGGATAACCATAAACATTTCGGCTCCCCATTTATACTCCACTCCTCATATTGCTCATAGCGCCGTTTAAAATGCGTGAGCCATTGCCCAAGATTCTTGCGAGTCGCCGGCGCATGTCGCCGCCAGGAGGCCGGCAGTTGGCCGTTGTGCAGCGCAGACGCGAGTTCGTCAAGTTCGCTGCTCATGCCAATCGCCCCAATGAGGGTTTTTTGCAGTTCTTTTAAACCCTCCACCATCGTCCGCACGAGCCGATTCCAGCGCTCCACCTCCTGCAATAAGACCACCTGCGTAGGCTGGATGCTGCTAAACCCAGCCTCCCGGCAGCGCTCATTTTCGCTCTTCACGAGCTTCTTGTGATCGAATTCTTCCGGAATTTGGGCTAAAATGTCCTCCGTGAGCTTCTGCAAGGTCTCCTCGGAGGATTCCTTATGAAAAGAAGTCGCCCCTGTCCGCGGCATAAGCTCAATAAGGTTCATCCACATCTTCTCCGTGGCATTGCGCAAGTAGCCCGTCTCCGCGTTCAAATGCAAGCCAAAAACGTCCGGCGTATTTGTATTCCTAAAGCTATCTAAATGGGCCATCATCGCCGCCAGCGTGAGCTTTCCATTCGGGTTCGTGCTCCCGCTTGGGAGGGAGTAATCGACCGAGTCGTTGACAAAAAAGTGAAAAGGATTAAAAGTATCGAAGAGGAAATCGCCAAAGTACTCTTCCAGGTAGGTCTTGACAATTCGACGGTCCATGCTGTCGGTAACTCGGCCACCGTAAATGGCCTCTCCGACTAAGTAACGCAGCGTATCCCACGGAATGGGATCGTTATTTTGATAGGCCTTTGTTAAATAAGTGTCTAAAAGCCGCATAGAAACGGTAAAGTCGGTTTCGTTAAAATCATAGGCAACATTCCAGCCAATCTTGCCGTACTTCCGCCGCTCCTGTACGACGGCGTGGAAGAAGGCGAGGGTGAAGACCAACGGGCGAAAAGCCCAATGCGGGCAGGCATCCAAATGCTCCTCGCTCACCTTGGACAACGTCGTTTTCATGTTCATCTTCAGCCCATTTGGCGGCTCGTTGACGACCTTTAGCGAGCGCTGTAAAATTCCCATCGGGAAGTCCGGTGTGGGTTCCGTTGTGAGCCATAGTCGGAACTGCTCGTGAACCTGGAGTTGGTCAATTTTCTCGATCATGCTCTCAAGGGACTTCATCCAATCCGTCAATAAATGGCAGTTTTGCAAGATCACCCAATGCCCACGGACGGCGCCGACCTCGACAAGCTTCATCGCCTCCTCGCCTTGGCCTTGGCCGAGGGAGACCGAGCGAAGTTTATCCAGCCCAACTTCCTTCTCCGCAAGCTCCAAAATCTCGCCCATGGGATTCGCCCCCGGGGAGACCACGCAAACAATCGGTGAAAGACACGAACTCTTGTCCAGGACGTCTTTATAGCGTAAAATCGGCGGTATCACAAAGGCTGGGCCGAGCAAATCGCAATTGGAGATAAAATTCGACACCGCGTTGTAGACGCGATCGCTGCGGAAGCACCGTAGTAAACACATCATTTGGAATTCCGTAATCTTGCCGGAATACTCACAGGGCAAAATGTTCTCCGGGTCCTCTGGGCGATCAATTAAAACCCACTCTTTCCACTCCTCGAGGTGGCCTTTGACGTCGTCTGGGAGGCTCGCAAAGGTCTCGCAGGTGGTGGCGAGCTTGCAGAGGTCATGCCATTGGCGCTCCGTCAGCCAATCTGCGGGGTTCGGTGGAAACTCCTTCGACGGGAGAATGCAGCCGCGCAGGAAGAACTCCAACTCCGATATCGGCATCCGCCCTGCCTGCGAAAGCAAACGAATCGCGATCTGGAAAGAAAGCATAAGTTTGTCCTTTTCAAAGATGCCTGTGCAGACGTAATTGTAAAGGTTATAAGTGAGGGCCTTGATGATGTTCTGGAGGCGGTCCTTGATCTCGAAGGCGGGGTCGCTTTTCGTGATGGAGTAGCCGAAAACGTCGTGTAAAAAGGCAGAAAGGGAGTACTCGTACATCGGATTAATCGAAGAAAGCTGGCTGATGACGAAATACAAAACCGCACCTCGTCGAGCGGCAGGCCGGTACTGCTGCCGGGAAAGCTCTGTCGTCTGCGCGGTCTCCTTTGCTTGCTCCAGTTTTTGCCCAACTTCTAACGCGCTACTCTTCGTGTTCTCCAAGGTAGAAATAAGATCATCGTTATCGAGGATATTTCCAGTTGCTAAGGTCAGCTCGCGAATGAGCGTATCCTCCAGCTCTTTTAGCTGGGAGCGGCTCTCCGCCATCGTCTGCACGAGCTCCTCACTTTGCCGCTGTAAATCGCTCCGCTCGCTTGCCACGACGTAGTTTAAAAGTTGAGATTCTAGTCCGCCTTCAGTGACCCCGTAGTTGATCACCATCATCTTCCCAAAAACCTCTGCCGGATAATTTGGGTTCGGCAACTTCGTGCACAGATAAAGCTTAAAGTTGCTATCCCACGGGATATCCTTATCCCCAATCCGGATTAAGCGCTGCCCAGACTCGTACATGAACTTTGGATCGAGCACAGAGTCGATAATCGGGTCGATGAACTCGTCAATCCCTTCAAACAAGAACGGGTTCCCGTACTGAATCGCGAACTCCAGCCGTTTAAGGAAGTCGGAATCACTAAAAGAGGCGGTTTCAAACCTTGGATTGCTCTTATGCTGGCGTTTAATCCATTTTACCGCCTGCGTTTGGGGATCAATGCAGAGCGGAAAGCGAATCTTGCCCGAGCGCTTTCCTTTCCCGGTGTAATCGGTGCTCAGTGTGGTGAGAATACCATTCTGAATGGAAAGCTCATCAGACGGCAGGCCATCGCTCGCCCACTGCGAGATCGTGACCTCGTCTATCAAAAGATGCTTGACGTCAAAAGGCTCCGTTAGGGGGATGTTGCGCTCGCGAATGTCCTTTAACCATAGGTTTTCAAGCGCCTCCTGGCGGTATTGGAAGGTGAAGGCGCCAAGATAAGACAGAAAAGCCGCCCCGGCAAGACAATCGCCGACCAGGCAGTGGCGTGCGGAGCCGAGCCGCACTTTTTCCTCCATCCAGCGGATCCGCTCGGAGCCAAATCCGTCAATCAGCTTCCTCGCCGCTGTTAAACGACGTTCCATGATGGCTTTTTCTTGCTGTAGGCGCCGCGCCTCACACATGCCAGCCTCCAAGCGATGCTCGAGCTTGCGCAGGTTCTCCGTGAGGTTGTCAATTTCATGTCGACAAAGGTTCAGCTGCTTTTCCGCGTTCTCCTTCGCCTTTTGCAGTTGCCGAACACGCTCCTGTTTGGGGAAAACCTCCTTGGCGACATTCCAATACTGCTTCATCGCCTCCACCCAAATCATCAGCCCCGAGGCCGCCATACTCACTTTCTTCAGGTCATTCGAATTCACCGGGAACTCTTTTAGAATTTTATTCACCTCGTTAATTTTCCCTTGGTTTAAGGTCGACGTCAAGGCGTCGACGTCGATAAGAGAGCGGATAAAATCGCTCTGGCCCATCATAATCTTCCCAGCCTCCCATGTAGAGGCGACACCTTTTACGACGCACACCATTCGCACAACCGCGACCACGTTCACCGGCGGCTTTGCAAACGACCGAAGTTCCGTAATACTTTTCGAGTTGATATGTTTCACCGCCTCCATCGCCTCCTCGAGGGCGGGCATCGCCTGATCGAGCACGATTTGGGCCTCCGCCGTCTCCGTCTCGATCTCCTCATTTTGGACGTTTAGCTGCTCTTCCATGGCGAGGGCCTCGGCTTTGCGGGCCTCGTTCTTCGACTTCTGCGCTGTAATCTCGCCCGTCATCTTTTCATTGACGCTTTGCTTCTCCAGCAACGTCACCTCTTTAATGGCGAGCTCCTTCTGCAGCACCTGGACATCGTCCTGCGCCCGTTGCAGCCGCTCAAGCCCAATCGTAAACTTCCCCACAATGTCGTCCATGCTCTCTCGTTTGGTGTAAAGCAGTTTGGTGTAGCTCGCGAGAAAACCCATGAAATTCTTCGGAGTGACGTAGTTAAAGCGCTTAAGCTCGCTTTGATAGCGCGCAGAGAGGTCATCGGCGGTAGAGTGGACATAGACCATATGCTCAACAATGGAATCCAGCAAACCCGACGGCAGGTTCTCGGGCGAAAGAAGCTTCTGCCCGACGGCGTGAAAGGCCTGTGCGGGCCACTTTTCAAACCAGTCAATCGTCGTGAAGTTAATTAGGCTGGGAAAGTTCCGACAGCGCGTCCGCAGGGTATCCCCTGAGGGGCTCATAGAAAGAACAATATGTAAATTATCCCGACAATGCCCGACAAAGGTGCTCCACATGTTGTCCTTCGAAATATCCATGTCATTTTGGGCTAATTCCTCGGTTACGCTGCGGTAAAGCGGTTCCTTTTCCTCCTCGCTAAAGAGGGCAGGGACAATGCCCAAGGCGAGCATGTTGTTAATAAGCTCGAGGAACCCTTCCTCTTTCACATGGCTGTCCATGAAGAGAAAAACCATCTTCTGCCGTTGAACCCCGACGGAAAGATAAAGCTGCTTGAGGTCCTCACGGAAGCAGTCCTCGTTATAACTGCGTGTTAGGGCAATTTCGAAGACGCCTAACTGACAAATAGCAGCCCCTAGGCGCGTGAGAGATTGTTTCCCACTTCCACCCACGCCGATCAAAAGGCAGTTGCCCTGAGGAAGGGACAAGACGCGCGTAATGCGCAGAAGATGCTCCAAGGCCATATCAAACATCACCAGGTCGATTTTAACCACAGGGGTGTTAATCTCCTCCATAATGGTGTCCACAAGCCGACGGGCTACCGCGTAGTCTGGACCAATGTCTTCGTAGATATGCAGCCGCGGGTCATCGCTGTCGGGGACGAAATCGGCAAAATCGGCAAAAAGAAGAGGCTCCGCCATCGCGTGGGAGGCCTCTTTGGGGAAGTAGAGCCGGATTTCCTCCTCAATAAGCGAGTTCACATAGCACTTGTCGGTCGGATCGGCCATTCGATCAGCAAAGACGCGGGTGACCTCATTTCTCCACATTCGAACGATACTTTGTATCTCGGTGAACTTTTCCGGGGTCGCCCGGCAGAGCCCTTCGTAAACTCGAGAGAGATCCCGAAGATTAAAAATATAATGAAATTTAGCCGGTGTTGCCGGCAGTGCGCAAACCACCTTCTGATAAAGGCTTAGGGTGGCGCTCGTAATGGTCTGAGTGAGCTGCGCGCTATTCGAGAGGGGTAGATCCTTGTAGACGTCCTGCAAGATCTGGGTGTAGATCGCGTGAATGGACTCGTCCTCCGGGAAGATAATATTAAAAACGGTGAAAAGAGAAACAAAGCGAGGGTCCAGTGCATTTCGGCCGCCCCCGGGCGGGGCCATCGCGGCCACGAACTGCGTATCCCGCACCGTTTTAAAGAGCAAATCCTTCCGATCATACCACGACTGGTGCTCAATAAGCAGCTTAAGAAAAGCAATCGGCTGCTGGGTCTTGTAAAGGTCCATCCTCGGCATGTTAATATCGTCAATAAAGATCACCAATCGTTTCTTGGGAGGCGGACCAAGGACGGTGTTGATGCGCTTCTCGACGTTGTCCTCGATGGTGCGCTGCGCGTCCAGGCTGCTTGTTCGCGAGCTAAAATTCATCTCCAGCGGCATCTCCTGCAGGTGAACGTCATCGTCGTCCGCCTCGCTTGATTTCATGGCATTCTGCTTAAGCTTCGTCAAATAGGCGCGAATGGTGACCGTCTTCGCCGTCCCGCTCTCACCAACAAGCAAAACCGGTGTCCGATTGAGAATGATTTTGTCCAATAACCACATATTCCGCTCAGTATCAACCGTGGAAACAAGAAGAGCTCTGAATTTTTGGTTCGGCTCGCGAGAAAAGGGGTGGACAAGGACATTCCACGGCTTCCACCGCCCATCCTGCAGGTCAAAGAAGTAATCATACAAGGTCTTTCGCTCCGGCAAAGACCCGGATCCGACAAAACGATTCAAGTAATTCTCCCCAACGTCCTGTAAATTCAACCCGCTCAGCTTTTTAAGAAAGCTATCAAAGCGAAAGCGATCCTCCTGGGTTTTAATCAGCGCGCCGAAGCTCCAAAGGCAGGCAAGAATAAAAACGCACTGCAGGGCCCGAGGCTCTAAAGGCGCGTTGCCCGGCGACATCGTGCGAATCATCGTGGTAAGCTGCTTAACCATGTTAAGATCTGTCGTCGGGATCACGAGCCTCGGCGGTGGCGTAATGTCGTTCCCGCAGACCCCATCCAAGACAAAATCAATTAAAGGCTGCACAAACTGCTCGGTGAGCTCCTCCAAAGTCTCTTGCTCATCTTGTGGGCAGGTCATCCGCCAGGAGTGCATAAAAGGCCGCCAACCGAGGTTAATGGGGTCCAAAAAGACCATCCCAACGCGGGAAACGGTCGCCGGTGAGGCGTACTGCAGGTCACCCACCTCAAACAGCAGGGAGCACTGCGGGCGAAGTCGAATTCGCTCGCCATTTGGCAGTGTAAGGAGCTTATTATCATCCATCACGGAGTTCATATCCTCCACCCACTTCGCGTCCACATCCCCGTCAAAGATAATATACCGCCTTTCGTTCAGATTCGTATCGCCCGCGCAGTTAATCGCTCGGAAGATGTTCGAAAAGATGCCGTCGGACCAATTACGGGTCATTGGATCCATATAGCCGTACAACAGCGATGTCGGCTGCGCTTTGGGGTTGATAACGTAGGATTTTGTCGGAAGGCCGAGGTCCGTCTGGGCCTTGCAAAGAGTCTCGATGACGACGGACTTCCCGCCGCCTGTGGGGCCCACCACCATCGACGTATGCCGCGTTTGCATCGTTTCGTAGAGCTGGACGACTTTGTCGATTTGCTTGAAGTCCGTTTTAAACCCTTTCGCGCGTAGAATCTTCGCCGCGGCGTTCGCGAGGTTCTCCTGCGGGACGCGGGTCGGGTCGAGGCCGGGGAAAAGATCCCCAATGAGCCCTTTAAACAACGGCTCGTCCTCGGCGATGAACTTCGGCGTGTTCATATCGCGCATCGCGCGCATGAGCACCGACTCCTCCGGCAACTCCGGCGAGCCGCGTTTAAGCTGGCCGGCCATCACCAACACCGCCTTCAAGGCGCGCAGCCCCCAATCGTAGTGGTGCTGTTTAGACAGCTGCCCCTTCGCGAGGGCGTAGAGGGTCACCATCTTCTTCGCTAACTCCCTAGCCGTCTTAAAACCTTCCGAAAAGAGCATGTTCTCCGCAATTAACTCCATATCCGGGACCACCATCACGACAGGCCGGAAGAGGGTCTTGAGGTTGTCCGGAAGCTCCACTCGCCCGGCATAGCCGGGGTTCATCGTGATAAAAGTCCCCACCGTCGGGACGAGTTTAATCATGGCGTCCCCGAAGAGAAATTCCGTCTGCCGTGCGCGCAGCGCGGCCTGGATCGAGCGAAGTTGCTCGGAAACGACGGACAGCACCGGCAGCTCAATGCGATTGAATTCGTCAAAGCAACCCCAGGAGCCCGTCTGGGAGAGCCCGGAGAAGATGGTCCCCATCGCCTTATAATCCAACCCTTCACCGCAGTTAAACACCACGCACTGAATGGCCATCGCCTTGGCGAGGTCCTTCACGGACTCCGTCTTGCCGGTCCCCGCGGGGCCGCCAGGGGCTCCGCCGAGGTAAAACGTCAAGGCTTGTGTAAGCGTCATAAAGCAACGATCCGTCAGGGGCGTAATAACCAAACGCCCATTTAAGCCCATATATTCAAAGCCGTATTTAAAGTACCCGGTGCACTGGCGAATTACGCAGGTATCTGTCTCCCGCTCCCAATA
Organism: Cynanchum wilfordii; assembly: GCA_025388415.1. Classification (NCBI taxonomy): domain Eukaryota; kingdom Viridiplantae; phylum Streptophyta; class Magnoliopsida; order Gentianales; family Apocynaceae; genus Cynanchum; species Cynanchum wilfordii. The sequence goes on from JAHSUH010001912.1 coordinate 41,956, forward strand.
AAAACGCAGCTGCGATTCCCAGTCAAACTCCCGCGCGTCGATGACGGAATCGCGCACGAAGCGGTCTACAATATCGCGACCATGCACATCGACAATAATCAACGTGTTAATCTTCTTACGGTACTGGCTTTCGATGTCCTTGTCGATCTCCCCCACAAGGCCCAACAGCTGCTCCGTCAGCTTGGCGAGCAGTTCCTTCACGGCGTTCTTCCTGCCTTTTTTGAGCAAATCAAAGGAGCTCTCGACCTCGAAAGTCCAGAAAATCTTGGTGCCCGTGAGGGTCACCATGCCAAGGTATTCGTTAAGCCACTTTTGGCGAATCATCTTGGGGTAGTAAAAGACACCCGCCTTGAGGACATCATGCAGCGTTGTGCGGGACTCCTCGAGGACGTCTTGCAGCCATTCCTCGACAGGCCTCCCTTCCGTTTTCACGGGCCTGGCAAAGTCGAGCCGTTCGCCCTCCTGCGAGTCCACCCCGCAGACCGTTTCGTCGGATTCGCTCTTAAAAACCAACGCCGCGCAGTTGTCGAACAATTTTAGCATGTGCTCCTGCACCGCCCGCGCACTACTGGTGGCCAAAATGGAAAGCAATTCATCATCGGAGATGAAATAAAACCGCGGAAAGAGGTGCCGTTTGGAGTCCAGATAGTTCGAAAGCTCTTTTTGGCACTCCTCAAGTTTTCCCTCGATGTAGATAAGCTCCTCAAGACGCCCCATGACATTGCACACCTGCATAACATTCGGCACCGCGGTGGTGTCGTTCATAATGCGCACAAACTTCTTGTCGAGTTCGGCAAACTTAGCCGTTTCCTTTGGCAGCTGATAGGCGATATCCTCGCTGCCCATAAAAATAGACTCCAAGTACTGCCATTTTCGCTGCACCGCCACCCAACTCGCGATCACCTCGTTAATCACGGAGAGCTTCTTTTCCCAAAGCCGAACATCGTCCATGAACGGCTGGGCCCATTTCACGTTGGCGATCGACTGTATTTTTAAGGTATTGTCGTCCACAGCGTCCTGGAAGGTGGAGAGGTCCGTCAGGACATTGCAGCGCACATGGCCCTTTCGGGGCTCGTACTTGGCGAGAATAAAGTCCTTTGTCGCCCAGAACTCGCGCATGTTGCGAATTTCAGACTCGATATTCTGCTCGCGCGCGGCCGTCATCGCGATGACGTCCACCTCATCGGTAAAGCGGAAAAGCTCCATGGCGATGAGATCATTTAGGCTCATCTGCTCGTAGTTAAATTGCCTTCCCGTAGCCCGCATGAGCTCTTTCCAGTGCCGCGATTTGAGAGCAGGACTCTTCAGCTTTGCAAGGAAAGGTAGCGAGCTCTGAAAGTTAAGGATGAGCGCCTGAATCGGAAAGAAGATGTCGAGGGTTCCGTACTGCTTGCCCAAGATGCGCATCTCTTTTGCGATCTCCTCCGTGGTCGTTTCGAGGTCCCGCAGGAGGATATCCTTCCAGCTACTGCGATTCCACCGCCGGAGCACTGCCATCCATTTCTCGTAAATCGAGTACACCACCTCGACCTTGGAAAGCTCATCGTTCAAAAGCTGAAGGGACATATGAGTGGTGAGCGAGAGATCAAAAAGCTTCTCCGCCTTCGTGAGTTGATCTCGCTTAAGCTGGAGAGCGCTAACCTCGGCTCGCCATTGCTTCTTAAGCTCATTCCCTTCCGCGAGGTCGATATCCCGGCGGTTAGGCCCGGTCATGCGGAACCTCTCCAAGGCCTTGTCCCCTTCCTGCAGAAATTTATCCACCTCGTCGATGGTCAAATCGCGGAAGCGTATCTTGCGCTCCTCAAAGTTCACCCCTGTCTGGTGGACGTGGGCTAAGGTGCACTGCCAGAGCTTTTGCAGCCCCATCGCGGTCATGACCTCGGTCGGGTCGACCTTAATCCCATAGTTTAGCAGGGAATGGTAGATGTACTCCATCTCGCGAATCTCCTGCTCGACCTCCAGCGAGGACGCCTTCGCCTGATGCATCACCTCGAGCACAAATTTCAGATCGTCAATATTGTCCACATCACGATTAAGATCTTTGTTTAGCTTTAAAATGTGGTTGTACTGCCGCATCATACGCGCACGAACGGTGTCGTTCAGCTGTGCGCCTTCCATGGAAATCCATTGGTAAATGTGATCGACCAACTCGGAAAAAAACGGCGTCTCATCACAGCGCATAAACCCAAAATCCTGTACATGGTTCTCGCTGTCAAAATCGTTAATCATGTTAAAGTAAAGCTGGAATTTGGCGTCGTAGTCAATCCAATGGTACTGATTCTTGGCTTGTTGCTCGACCGAGATCTTCTTATCCGCGAGGTAGACGAAACGATAGCGCTGGAGCATTTTAATATTCGTCGCGAGCGCCGCGAGGTGGGTTTGGATGGTGCGGTTAATCAGCGCCTGCAGCTTATATACCAACGGGAGATTATAAGTGTCCTGGTAGAACGTGAAAAGCGTCGAGTAATCCTCATCGACCGGCCGAGGGACGATCTCGCCTTGTGTAAACTCCAAGCACGTCCCGCGCATCCAACGCTGAAAAAGCTTTGTGGAGTCGATAATCCCGGACTGAATCTTTTGGAAAGCCGACGTGATCTCCTGCGGCGGGGGCGAGTAGTTGGGCTCGGTGGTGAGGAAAATGGTGACCTTAAACAGCGGCGGCCGCTGGGCGTTTCGAGAGGAAGAATACCCAACGAGCTTAGCAAAGGCCCCAAAGGGATTTGCATACCATCATCCGCAACGCCCGCCAAATACGTTGCTCCCAATGGCTGTAGTAGCTCTCGAGCGTTGGGCATTTGCCGGTGTGCGTTCCGACCAATTGGCTTTCGGCTTTCGTTAACAGCGGCTTCGCGATGCGGTAGGCGCGAACGCAGCACTCCAGCTGGGAGACCCGACGTTGCTCGATCAAATCCAAAAGCGCCTGCAGTTCCGGCAGCTCCCCGCCTTCCTGGAGGATTTCTTCATAATCCGGCATGAGTTTAGTCGAGGCGATTTTGTTGACCACCTGTATTTGAATGCTTTGGGCACTTTTTCGCACCTCACGGCTTAAATTTCGGAACTTCGTGATAGCCCTGCTGCAGCTGGCGACAAAATCCGGTATGCTCAGACTTGTCCAGTTAATGTCATGAAAGCCAGGCTCCAGCTCCGCCTTTAGCTCGGCGATGTTTTTAGCCAAGATGGCGGACTCCGGCCCTTCAATAATCCCCAGCTCGTAATTCAGGTTCAGCAACATTGTCTTGAGCGACTCCACATAGGTGTGATAAGCCTCATCCTGCAAGGTGATGTGCAGGGCTTCTTGTGGAACTTGAAAGCCCAGAAGATCGAGATACTTGGTCTCGCGAATAATATCGAAAATTTTGGGGTCGAAATTCACAAAGTACGTGTGGGTTGCCTCCTTTCGGAGGATATTCCACTTCAACGACGACGTCTTTGTGTGCTGAATGTCCTCACGCCATTGGATAAAGCGTGCCGTGGCGTAATCCTTCATTTGGCGTGCAACCTCAACGTATTTAGCCTTCACCTGCTTCCCCATCGACGTATTCAGCATGGACTCCTGCTGGAAACGAAGGATAGGCTTCTTAATGCGCTGGAAAAGAGCCATACTCCAGTGAATAGAGCCGGCAACGGGGGGCTGGTTTTTGGTGAGCGGCGGGTTATCGCGATTCTCGATAAATATCGTCCGGACGTCCTCCAGCTCAGAGTAGTACTGCGCAAGGATGCGATCCGCCTTCTCGGAAAGAAGGGCGGAGATATCCAAACTGGTGCTGCTCCGATGCGAGCGGTTTTTGATCGTCTCGAAGGAGAGCAAGAGCTCGAGGGCCGACTCCGCACTGCGCAGGTCTTCGTCGAATATCTTGTTGATGAAATAGGAAACCTCTTGATCAAGATTGGCTACCATATTGATAAAGGTCGAAAAGACAACTTGCCAATTGTGTGTCGCTCTTTTATCAAAAGGGTCAAAAGAGAGGGTCTCGAACGGGCGCTTGAGCTTTTCGACGTCTTTCAGAATACGCTCAATCCCGGTGGAGTCCGTCAGAACGGTCTTAAGCTGGGAGCTAAGCACCATCGTGTAGTACTCCACCGTCTCGATCACGTCTAATAAATCCGTACAGCGGTCGTACATGTAATCTGTGGTGTCGAACAGACGGCGCGTATCGAAATTCCAGTTCTGCTCCCGCTCGGCGCTGTTGATCTCTTCACGAACGTTAGTATACGCGGCCTTCCATTTCAAAAAGCACTGCTGGCCCTCGGTTACCTTTCGGCGAGCTTCGTTAATGGGCAGCAGAAGAATTGTGCGGAAGTCAATATGCTCGCTCACCTTTTGCGCAATGAGCTTCGCGATCTTCTCTAAAAGCCCCACCATACGCTCCTCTGTCGAGTAGAAACGCGAGATAATCCAGACCATCCGTATCGCCGTCATCATGGAGGATAAAGTATCGATAATGGGCGTCAAGGAGCCGTTCTTGGCGTCGATGTTCTGCAATGTCCGAAAATGTCGATCGAGGGTGCCGAGAAACTTCACATTATCCTTCGCCTCCGCGTGCTGGTGGAAAAACTGCTGAAGGGTGGTGGTAATCAGCATGGCCGACGGACACTCCGCCTCGGTCGCGACCCGGAGAATAAACCGCGCCTGAAGAGAGTTAATCTGCTCATACAACGCACTAATCGCGCTGTACTTCTCTCGCCAGTACTCAATCTCCCCTAAGGGGCCCGTCTTCTGCGGATCTAACGACATCGCGTAGCTGATTTCGGCATGCCATTGGGAGACGGTGTGGTCGGCCTCTCGCAGTAATTCCGGATCCGCCAGCGAGGCCTTCAAATCGGCGTCCGTCGTCCCAAGGGCGAGTAAGTTCTGCGGCATCGGCAACTTCCGCTCCGCGCTCACCTGTTTAATAAACCCGCACATTTGCGTATCCAGCCGAGAGACCCAATTCGCGATTTCGCTGTAAAGATGTCGATAGGAAACGCCGCCGGTGTTCGCCGCCGCGCTGGCAAGCACCCCGCCCCCATTTTGCATTTCTGACAGCATAAAATCCTCCGCTTCGACGTTTAACATGCCCATCAACGTGGACTCGCCGGCGTTGCAGTTTAATGGCAACTTTCGCCGTTCACTGTTCTTTTCAATGTTCTGCACCACTGGCAAGAGGACGTCTTTTAAAAAAACATGAAAAGAAGACAGCGAGGGGACTTGCATGCAGCATATCTCAAACGCCGTGTGAATGACCGAGATGGGGTTCGTTCGCCAATCCGCAATGGCCTCGGCAGTGATCCTACGGCCATCCATTCGGCTAAAATAAATACAGCGAGCGCAATCGAGCGGGTTGTGAAGAGAGCCGGTAACGTTTGTACTGCGCACTGCCCCAGTAGAGACGCGAAGCTTTCGTGTGAACTTTTGGCTCGACGGCAAGTTATTTACACTGAGTTGGGAGAACGTTTGGTTAAGAGTGCCTGGAATGAGGTCATCATCGCGGGCGACCACGACAAAAGACGGCTCTACGCCACTTTTCTGCCCCTCAAAGGCGAGCAAGATGATCTCGACGGCGTCTTTGTCCTGGAAAAGGTCGCTGATAGATTCGTCCGTGATGTTTTGCAGGTTGCACTGGATTTGATCCGCAACCCACTCCAGTCGTGGGTCTTCGGAAAGCATGCGAGAGGAAATCCGAGGGGGGGAGGGAAATACTATGGACAAAACTCTAGGGGGGAAAAAAAGAAAAAAAAAACCCTATTCGTCAAAACACCCGTTTTCATATATATATATATATGTATATATATATAGACATATTGGGAGGGGTAAATAGATACGGAGAGTAGCGTAGAATTTTTAATCAAATAGTCAAAAGCGGTACGGAATCACATTTTTTTTATACGGTATGTTCCATTGGCTTTTCCTCTTCCCTTTAGCTTTAGGTGCTCATGCATGGCTGCTTCTAGTTACACGATATTCCCCAATAGGCTATTTTTTGAATTGTTCCACGGAACCTTATCCCTTAGATTATAATTTCCTCGAAAGAAAATGTACAACACGGTGTTTTTTGAGATCTAAAACTGACAACAGCATTTAGAAGTGGAGGATATATTAAAAAAAAAAAAAAAAAAAAAATAGAAAAGAAACTTCCACATTTTCGCTTGAAGAATTAATCCACTAATTTATATCGTTCTCAGAGTCAAATCATAGGCAGAACGCTTTTCAGGATCCGTGAGCATGCTATAAGCTTGGTTCACTTCCTTAAAGCGATCCACTGCGATTCGCTGGAAATCTTCAGTTTCATTCACCAGTTTGTCGGGATGGTATTGTAACGTAAGGCGTTTAAAGGCCCGTCGAAGATCTTCCAACGTAGCGCATGAGTGGACTCCCAGGACATCATATAACGTTCGCTTTGGCAGATCGGACTTCCTCTCCGATAAATTTCGATAGCTCGGTTCAAATGGTTTATTCGTCGAGGTTGTTTGGGGGCGGCCAGAATTGGGACGTTCCGCAGATTCGTGAAGATCGTTATAGTATGGATTAAGTTGAGCCGCCATACTTCGATCAACGGCCCCTTCAGCGAACTTTTGAGTGCGCTGAAAGGCTATGGATCGTACAAAATACGCCTTTGCATGCGCGGGGTTGAGCTCGATGCTTTTGCTGCAGTCCTCAATCGCCTGAAGAGGACGAGAGAGCTTTAGGTACGCTTCCGCACGCATCACGAGTAAAAAGGCATTAATACGATGATTTTTACGATCCATCACAAGCGCATCGGTGATCCGATGAACCGCATTCTGAAATTGACCCGCTGCTATGTCAGACTCCGCCTTGGAAATGAAATCCTCAAATTTCACTAAATGGCAGCCAAAATTCACGGCTGGGGTGAAAAATGGATCGACGGCCAAGCACCGCTGGATCAATACAGCCGCGATATTCATGTATTCCCTCCCACAATACAAACTCACCCTTGAAAGAAGTAAGTTCGCATTTAGATACGCCCTCTCCATATAATGTTGGAGCTGCTTTTCATCCCCACACCAATATTCCACCTTACCTGAAGAAGAAGCAAGGTTATTAAATGGCATCCGAGCTAAATACATCAGCAACACTTCCCTCGCAGCGTCTAACTGCCCGTTTTCAAATAGCACCACCGCCTCTAAAAATCCCAAGGAGGTTTCCCGGATAAATTCGAGAAGACCCTCCGACTTCATCACCACTAAAGCGCTTGGCCAATCCCTGGTATTAACATGTTGTCTAAAACTACGAATCTGCGCTAGACACGTGTGTTCTTTTCTCAAAAGCAAGAGGTCGTCCTCTGTGAGGTTGAAAATATTGGATATAGTGGCGGTTTGATTACAATCCTTTTGAGAAAAGATGCGATGGTAAAGCATCTCAGCCTTGTCGTATCGCTCGCATAGAAGAAGTGAGCGAGCCCAGAGAAGTACCAATCGCGCGTTTAGCCATTCAGAGGCGGTGTATTTCTCCCCTTTGCTGGGGTCTTCACTCGTGAGCATTTTCCAGCACGTCTGATAGTCGTCCGCGCATTCAGCGTAATTATATAACTGATAACTAGAAAAAGCCCGCATCGCGCTCAGAACTACAAAACGACTTACTAAGTTTTTATTCTCAAGCATCAAGGCCGAAAGACACAAATACGCGCGTGCATAGTGAAAGGAATCGAGTAAACTCTGCATATGCGCGTAATCGGATGCCCAGGAGGATTTTGCATGGGTAATCTTTGGGTTTACACCTGCAAGTAGGGATTGAAAAAATTCGCCGCGAAGGTGTCCTTCCTTATCCTTCATAGCATCCTGCCGAGAGGCTTCTGAAGTCGTAATTTCAGTGCGCCGAGAGCTATATCCCCTAAGATCCTTTGCCTCGTTGACGACGGGTAATCTATTTCTCGACGTGGTGTCCTTATAAAGATCGTCTGCGAGAAGCGCGCTTGCAATAGGGGGGATAAAATCCCCGGCTCAGATTGAGATGGCTTGGGAGGACATAAAAGCGTCTCCCTAGAGAAGTTACTCGGCTGAAGGCCCGGTATAGTCGGGAAAACAGTCGAGCCTAAAGTCCTTGGCAATTGCGGCCTTTCAACTACATTATTAAGCAAACCCCCACGACGGCGACTGTTCTTCATGGCTTCCTATTTGTCACCTTGTCGGAATTGCCTCTCTAAAATGAGCAAGCCTCTGAATAAATAATATATATATATATATATATATATATGTATGTACATAAAGTAAACTTTTCAATCTAAAAAGGGGGAAAAAAAAGAAATCATTGAAGCAACAACAAAAGGGAGTCAATCAAGGGGCACTGAACGATATATTTTATTGCACGCAAGGGATTCCATCAGATAAATAACCGACTTTTTATCTCCCTTCCCCTCTCTTAATATATAGATGGATAAGAAACCATAAACTTACACATTCTGCCAGTAGTAGACGCATCATGTATTTACCTTCCTCTTTAAATTGTGGGTGTACCTCAAATGTAGAAACAAACACACAAACATTCTTTGGAAAAAAAAATAAGTCCTCCTGCTTCTCACCACCACTCACAATTCGTGAAATGCACCCTATTTCAACTGTCAAACCCTCAATAAAGCATTCCCATTGCGTCCACTTTTGAATGTATCGAATGAGGAGGACTTCAGCCTTTTCGTAGTCTAACTTGTTATTCTTTTAGACTCATATTAACTCAAGCTTCTATTTATCACTGAATTTTTCGTGCTCTCCTTTTTTTTCTTTTGTGTGTGTGTGTGTGTGTGTGTGTGTGTGTAAGTGTCCTTCGTCTAATCGCGCTGGAACTTACGATTGCTGCCAAAACCCTTTCCATCCCCGCGCTTATCCAGGGCTCTGGGAACCAACTTACCAGCCGCTAATAACGCCGGGCTCATCTGAAGTAAATCAGACAGTTGGAAGAAAACGACGTTGGAGCCGCGCAAGAAGACACTTTTCATCGCAGTTGTCTTTCCTGATTTGCTAGTTTTCGTCGCGTCGACTAAAAAAGACATTCATCGTGTCCTGCAGTTCGCTGAGGGTGCCAGTATACACCTCTCCGTTGGCTAATTCAAGCGAAACCTTCGTCCCGATCGCGTCGTAGAGGACCTTTAAGGGAATACTGACAGACATGATCGACCCCAATAATAATAATAATCAAACACGATAGAAAATCCTTCGTGAAATTTGTTGATTTGTTTATTGTTTTTTTTTTTTTTTTTGTGTGTCGAGGGGGAAGAAGGGAAGGGGGGGAGGGGGGGAGTATTATTCGTTTGTACAAAATAATATATTCCACAGAATGAAACCAATCTAAACTTTTATACTAGCAAATAAGAAAAAAAATAAGCATTACAGCGAATACATAAGACAGGGGAAGAAAAAAGGGAAAAGTGGTATTTTCATTTGGAAATAACACTAAGCAAAAGATTGAATTATAATTTTAGAAAACGAAATACAATATTGGCTTCGGATAAGCTGAGTTGGGTTTACCGGAAAAATAGTCCACAAAGGAAGTTTGAGGTGCTCTCATCTGTCATCAAAACGATTTCGAAAACCAAACAAAGTTAATATAAGGAGGACTTAATACGTTTCATCACATTGTTTCCAAAAAAAAAAAAGAAGTCAAAATCTTTACGATCGACAAAAAATGTTATCTTCTAGATTTGATAATCATACTTGTAAGCTAGGGGACGAGTTGCCGTACTACTGATGATGAAGGCAAACGGATAGCTCAATTATATACGCGCTGCTTTGATTGGAGTTCCTTTTTTACGGAACTCAGTAAAGAGGAAATGAATCGTTTTGAGGGTACTTGAAAGGAGTTCCCTCATGCCTACGCTTGCACCTATGATTCTCTGCTAGGTAGGATGCGTGTGTACACTTTCCATCGATAGCGTTAAAAAAAAAAAAAAAAAAACCTATGAATTGTTTGTAAGATCAGTAAATCGCGTTGTAATAGCCGCTAACAGAAACTTTTGGTTATTCACAAAGAAAATAAAAAACATTCATCACTCATGTTCAAGAGAACGACCTAAACCTTTTAGAGGTGATTTGAATTATAGCTTTCGCGAAAGAGGGACATCTCGTTTTTTGGAGCAAAGTAGAGCGACTTTCAAGAGAATCACTCGATTTCTTTAACAGGTGTTCTACAACCCTAATTCGTTTGGTAGTCCCTCATATGGAATCCCTAAAAAGTGTGAAGAAAGAAAAGCTCTAGTCATAACGCAACCAAATTCAGAAGCGATTATGGGAGTAAAGTAAGTAGATCAACAGTGTGAAGTTTCAAAATCAATAGGTTCGCTTTCGAAAGAAACCTCAGAAAAAACAACCATTTTTCATTTCTAAAGTTAATTAAATTTATTCAACAAAAAAGAAAGATAAGAGAAAAAGAAAGGCCCTCATATGGGGTTTATTTTGTGAGTAGTGTCAGCACAAACATGCATCGAAGTCCTTTGATCACCGCTACCAGGCAACGATGCAATTTTTTTTTGGGGAAAAAAAAAAAAAAAGCATTCATTGAATAAACAAAAACGTTTGTTCAATCTTATCATGTTTGTCTCCCTCCTTTGTATAAAAACTAAATTATATACAAAAAAAAAAAAAACGATATAGTAATAGCACCCACTAGCCTCCAAATTTAGCAAACTTTGCACTTCTTTTTTTTTTTCCCCCCCCCCCCCTTCTTCTCCGAGGGAAACAAAACGAATAAGCTAGAAAAAGCCCCAAAACACTGCTTAAAACTCCAAAATCAACAACAACAACAAAAAAAAAGCTATGCAACACGCGTCTATTTCTTCCCTTTTTTCTGACCCCCCTAATGCACGTTAGCCGAATTGAGGGCCTGCTCCATGGACTGATAGGTAATATAAGCAGGCCCCTCTTCCGGCCTGTCCACGGCCATTTCCATAATCAACAGCAGCTGTTTCACCGGCAGTGCGCGCGGAAAGGTCTGGAGAATCTGATGCTGATCTTGCGGGGAGCTAAAGGCGATCCCCAGATTCTGCGCCACGCGCGGGATGGACTCTGGGGGCACCAGAGGCATGTGCAGTTCGACCGAAAAACACGAGGCCAACTCCAGGCTATTGATAATCTCGTATTGCGCGGTCGTCCCAATCACCAGCAACTTCTTCCCTTCCGCCGGGGCCGCTTAATGAGGACTAAAAATGCCTGCAGAAGCGCATTTGCTATACCGCCCCCCAAGGCTGGAGAAGTCAATCAACCGCTCAAGGTCATCCAAAATAATGCAGCTCGCGGGGGACTTGTAGGCGTCCTCGAAAACCCTGCGAAGGATATTCACCCGCTGCATTTCACCATAGCCAACCATATCCTCCGAGGAGACGACTTTGGTATACGGAAAGCCCGCGAGCTGGGAGAGGTAGGCGGCGACGGCGGACTTCCCACTTCCCGCCGCGCCGTCGACTAACACCGCCAAGGCGTGGATGCGCTTTCCTTCATCGCTAAGCTGGCCTACATAGCGCCGACAGCGATCCTCGACGACGTCCCAGGGCTCGCCGTAGGAAATAATGCCCCCGCGCTGGAGCTTCGCGCACTCCTCGGTGGCCTGTCCAAACGCCGGCTTAACCTCGTCCACGCCGTCGAGAAAATCCCGCCGAGTGACCAAAACCTCCTTGGTATCCACCTTCGCGTCCATCTTGTCCAGGTTAATATGCCGATTAAAGGCGTTCGACATCGCGGCCCGCACGACGCCCTCGATCTCCGCGCCGGAGTAGTTCTTCGTCAAGGAAACGAGCTCCTCGAGGTGGACGTCCGGGCTCATGATGCCATTCTCCCGCATGCCTCGGGTGTGAATTCGAAAAATCTCCGTCCGGCCGTCCTCGTCTGGTAGGCCGATCTCCACATGCACCTCAAACCGCCCTGGGCGGAGAATCGCCTCGTCGATAAGGTCCTTTCGATTCGTTAACCCAATCAGCAAAACATTATTGAGCGAACTCACCCCGTCGATCTTGGAAAGGAGCTGATTGACGACGTTGTCGCTCACCCCGGTGGCGTCCCGCACGGCCCCACGCTGCTTGCAAATGGCGTCGAACTCGTCGAAAATGATCAGATGCAGGCGGGATTGGTCGCCCTTGGCGGCCTGCTCCGCCTCGGCTTCCGCGAATAAGTTCCGCACATTTTCCTCTGTCCCTCCCACAAACTTGTTAAAAACCTCCGGCCCATTCACGATCTTCGGTTCATGGCAGTTCAAGATCTCGCCGATCTTTCGCGCGATGAGGGTCTTGCCGGTGCCTGGTGGGCCATGCAGCAGAACCCCTTTAATATGCTTAATCCCGAGCTTTTTAATATAGGACGGGGGAAAAATACGGCTGGCGAAGGCGCGACGAAAGACCTGCCCGAACTCGCTCTTCAGCCCCCCGATGCCGAGGCTTTCGAGGTTAAAATTTTGGATAATTTGGTGCTGCTGGGCATCCAGCTGGCCGTCGGAGATGTTCGTCAGCGCGAGGCCGCTTTTCTCCGTCGCGGTGACGAGGATGGTGGTGAGGGGGGTTAAAAAGCCCATCGCCGTGTCCTCGCGTTGGGGTTTTTGCATCGAAAAGGTCGTCGCCGAGGAGGGGCCGGGGCCGAGCTGCAGCGCCGTCACCGTCGCTACTAACCGCATGCCCCCGTCGAGCACCACCGCGAGCTGTTGGCCAAGGCGAAAGCACTGGCCCGCAAAACGGGCGCGGCAGAAATCGCTCAACTCGCGGCAATCCACCGTCCCTGGGCGCCGGGCGAGGACGATGGGCTCGATCGCCAGGGCCATCTCGCGGGCCTCCGGCGGCGGCGGCCGCGAGGGCCCAGGTTCCAGCCCCACCATGCTGCCCGCGGTGATGGAAAGCCCCAGCAGACGGCGCTGGATGCTGTTAAGGGCGATTTGCCCCCGCGAAAGCCGCGGGTTCGGCCGCACCGTGAAGGGAAAGCCCGCGATCAGGACGAACGCGGCGTCGCCGACCTCGATGCGGTGGTCGTCCGGGTGGAGGTACACCTGATTCGTCCGCGTATCATTGTCGGACGGCAGCGAGCACACCACAAACCTCTGCGGCATCCCTTTTCTCGCTTATAGAACGATCTATAGGGATACGATGAATAAAAAGTGATGATCCTAATAATAATACGAATAGCTCCTAAAGTAGCAGTAATGGTGTGTCCTAAATTACTTAATGTAGGCAATATCAGGAGAGGGGAACGGGGAAAGGTACCCTGACAAGCCCAATTTGCTTTAACCCATTGGGGTAAAAAGACATTGAACTTAACAACAACAATAAAACATACCCTTATCCCATCTCATAGTGTTGAGTGCCTTTTTTAAAAAAATGCAAGTGAAGTCGTTTCAGCCCACGCCGCTGCCCTACCCTTACAACGCTATCAATGTTAATTCAGCTAGTCATTAGGATGTTTTTCTGCAGCCTCTAGCTTTCACCAGGAAAGCATCTGCGGAGGACAAGTTCATCCAAACATTTCGAATCATTCTAGCCGAAGTTGGACAATAGTAAAGCATTAAAAGCACGAACCACATCGGAAAATGGCTCGCCGAGTGTGCTTTGGATCCCTTACAAGCATAACCTCACTTCCCCCCTATACTCGAAATTCTCCTTTTTAATGCAAGTGAAGTCGTTTCAGCCCACGCCGCTGCTCTACCCTTACAACGCTATCAATGTTAATTCAGCTAGTCATTAGGATGTTTTTCTGCAGCCTCTAGCTTTCACCAGGAAAGCATCTGCGGAGGACAAGTTCATCCAAACATTTCGAATCATTCTAGCCGAAGTTGGACAATAGTAAAGCATTAAAAGCACGAACCACATCGGAAAATGGCTCGCCGAGTGTGCTTTGGATCCCTTACAAGCATAACCTCACTTCCCCCTATACTCGAAATTCTCCTTTTAATGCAAGTGAAGTCGTTTCAGCCCACGCCGCTGCCCTACCCTTACAACGCTATCAATGTTAATTCAGCTAGTCATTAGGATGTTTTTCTGCAGCCTCTAGCTTTCACCAGGAAAGCATCTGCGGAGGACAAGTTCATCCAAACATTTCGAATCATTCTAGCCGAAGTTGGACAATAGTAAAGCATTAAAGCACGAACCACATCGGAAAATGGCTCGCCGAGTGTGCTTTAGATCCCTTACAAGCATAACCTCACTTCCCCCTATACTCGAAATTCTCTTTTTAATGCAAGTGAAGTCGTTTCAGCCCACGCCGCTGCTCTACCCCTTACAACGCTATCAATGTTAATTCAGCTAGTCATTAGGATGTTTTTCTGCAGCCTCTAGCTTTCACCAGGAAAGCATCTGCGGAGGACAAGTTCATCCAAACATTTCGAATCATTCTAGCCGAAGTTGGACAATAGTAAAGCATTTGAATCCTTCAGAAAGGGCCAATATTACTATCAAAAATAAAATAAGAGGAATTCAATTATCTACACATTGCCGACATTATCCTCTTTGTGTAGACAAATACGCATAGGAGCCGCAGATGTTAGTTTTAACCTACACTATTAAAGTGATAAGCGCATTGAGTCCTTTCAAGATATCTAAGTCCTTTAGGAAAGTATTGGAGGCATTAGAATTCATGAAGAATTTGCAATACGGCGATGCAGAAAAAGGCTTGCCGCCAACACCACCCCACCATCTAAGGTCGGGGAAGAGTTTTCGATTTCGGCATTTTCACGTCGCGAGGCCTCCCTTTCCAGAAGTACGCCGGTGTTTTTCCTTGTCATGTTCGTCTTCTTTATGGGTTTCCGCTAGCCCGTTTCCGGCGGGAAGCCCATTGGCAGCGAGCACCTTAAAAGAGCGAGGTGCGATCGTGTACTCTGCCAGTATTCCATTAATGCGCTTGGAGGAGAAGAGGAGCTGGTGCCGCCGCTGCTGCTGCTCCTGAAGGAGTTGGACCTCCTCAACGGACTCCGCATTGCCATGGGCCGAGCTGCGGGCACTTTGGAGGGCCATCGATCGGGGGTATACTAATAAAATAAAACAGAAGGAAATATAGGCACAACGTATTAAACCTCAAGCATACGAATTAAAATGATGCCACTACTTTGGATGAGCAGGTTTCATTTTGGTGGTACACCCAAGTAGTATACTAAAAAAAAAAGCGTTCCGCTTTATCGCTCGCTCGCTCTCTCTCTCTCTTTCTCACGGCACATATATATGAGCCTTCGGTCTCTATATCACCCTTGGGATCTCTTCTTTATATGCCTCCCATGCACTTAAAGCCTCATCCAAAGATTGCCAGGAAGAAGCTCTGCAACAGTTTCCTTCCCTCGCTTCTTCATTCTGTAAATTACACTTTAGATGATTAAGAGAATTCTCGATATTTCCCTTTTCTACAGCGCTAACATCAGGCCAATTATCATTCTGCGAGAGAAGTAGAGGCTCATAGCGCGAAAAAGAGCTGGCTGTCGGAAGTAATCGCTTAAAATGAGGGGAGCGAAGGCTCTCCTCCTCACTCACCATACAAGCCTCCACCACACTGCGGGGCTGCCCGTAAAGAAATTTTTTTAATAAACAATGATAATCATATTCTTCAGCTTCCTTCTTGCAGAATTCAAAAGGATCATCCCACAGAGCATGGCTTTTATTAACTCTTCTCTTGCTTATAGATGCTGGCGAATCCTTAGATAGCTCTTCGCTCTCCCCTTTCTCGTTCAGCTTTTGGATGAAAATATTTTCACAAGTCCTTCCACAGGCCTTCGGGGAAGACATGGGGAGGACGGTCTCCTGCTTTACACTACTACTACCCTGGTGAGAAGCAAAGGTAGCCGAAGGAGATGGTTTTCGAGGTACAAAGGACAGTCCCACCAAATTCAGCATGTCGGTGATGAAATTCCCCTTAATGCACTGATCGAGCGGAGAGTAACGCGTGCTAAGGGAGGGCATGAAGTTCACCTCCATAATAACGGGATTTAACACTACCCTGGTGGTGGTTTTACCACCCTTTTGAGGTGTTATTTCCACCTTCGAGGAGGCACTATGAGAAGGACAAGCCGCCGATTGGGGTGAACCACGACGAAGCAGCACGTCGACGCCGTATATTTCAAAATATGAGCCGATCCCTTTAGCCGTGCACGGTGGCGGCGGCGGCGGTGATGTTTTCGACGAAAAAAATGAAAAGGATCCGGCAGAGGGGCCAGGGCCTTGCTTACGTGTGTTTGGGGGATCAAATCCCTCCCCTTTACGATCAGAGCGTCGACCTCCACTTCTTTCCTCATCAAGCTCTCGCAACTTCGCCCTCACGTTGGGTACGACAGAGAGGAAAACCTTAGAGAGTAAATCCTCCACCCTCGCCATTGTAGCCTCCCAGTCTACGCCATCTTCCTCCATGTAAGCCCGCAAAGCCGCTAAAGACCACTTTGACGCCATCACTTCCTCCTCCGCGGGCGATTCATCCTTAGGATCCTCCCCACGAGAACGCGGAACGACAAAGTCCTCCGATTTCTTGTTCATCGTAAAGTTTGTGAGATGCGCCATAAGAGAGCTAACATCTGCAATCGGAGAAGCCGAGGAATTCGCCCTTTTTTGTGGAGGTCATTCTTGACGCACCCTTCTTGGATAAATTATCGTAAGGAATAGAATTCGCAGAAGAATCATAATACGGCAAGGTTGCGAACCTCACAAGGCCTTCCTTGTATAAGTACATCCGCACCGGCTCGTAGGAGGTGATCACGACGTACAAACGCAGGTCAAACTTATGCCCGTAGGCGAGATAGGGGTCAGAGATATATTTCTGAACGATAAAGTCAGAGGGTTTCGGTTTCGTCACTATCTCAGCACGTTCTGTGTGAATGGAAGTGATGATTTTCACATCAACATTTGGGGTAACGTCGTTTCTGTTGATAGCAAAGATTTCCTCAAGTCGTGAAATGTTCACATTACAGCCGCCTTTCAACAAAAAAATCCCCTTTCCACACGCAGAAGCAGCGGGCTTCACGATAAACAACTCATCAAGCTGCTGAGGATCGAAGAAAAAAGCCTTAAACGCCTCGCTTTCGCGGGGAAGTAGCCAACCCATCGGAAAGAGTTCTTCTCCAAACAATTTTAAGTTATCAACAGCACGCACATCATTTTTATGAGAGTCTGTTGGTGTTTTTATATGCCGTTCTTTTACATATTGCTCCCACCGCCTTGCAGCCGCACATAGCGTCCAGTGAAGGGTGTCCTTTCTCGCCAAAAAAGAGGTGCATGGAAAGTGGTTAAGCTTCTGAAATGAGCCTACGCTGACAGCCTTAAAATCACTCCAAAATGGGTGTCTAACCCATTTCAGAGACCAGGAGCTATCGAGAAGGGCCTTTCGGGCTAGTAGCTGTTCGAATCCTGCTCGCTTTAACGTGCAGACGAGCCCGGTAAAAGGCACTGCGTTCTTATCAAGAACGTAGACAGGCTTAGAGTATGCAGCAGTGTTGTTGTTATTATAAATATGATCTCGCGGTATGCGGCGAAGAATAGGAGCATTCTGCTCTTTTCTCCTCTTCAAATAATTCCCATTTTTGACTTTTTCCTCGGAGCAGTTATTTCCAGTATCACCATCTGCTAAAGTAAATGTTTCATAATCTGCGTTAGAATCTGAGAAGCCTTCTCCTTTAAGTTCTCTTGTAGAGGAGGGAAAAGGAAGGGAGGTGGGTTGGACGTAGGTTTGAGAGCAACCAGAAGACGGGTCGCCATCCCACGGACGGTCGTAAGCTGTCAACCACAGTGTAGGCCGGCGGTGTGGAAAAGGGCTTGCCGCCAACACCACCCCACCATCTAAGGTCGGGGAAGAGTTTTCGATTTCGGCATTTTCACGTCGCGAGGCCTCCCTTTCCAGAAGTACGCCGGTGTTTTCCTTGTCATGTTCGTCTTCTTTATGGGTTTCCGCTAGCCCATTTCCGGCGGGAAGCCCATTGGCAGCGAGCACCTTAAAAGAGCGAGGTGCGATCGTGTACTCTGCCAGTATTCCATTAATGCGCTTGGAGGAGAAGAGGAGCTGGTGCCGCCGCTCTGCTGCTCCTGAAGGAGTTGGACCTCCTCAACGGACTCCGCATTGCCATGGGCCGAGCTGCGGGCACTTTGGAGGGCCATCGATCGGGGGTATACTAATAAAATAAAACAGAAGGAAATATAGGCACAACGTATTAAACCTCAAGCATACGAATTAAAATGATGCCACTACTTTGGATGAGCAGGTCTCATTTTGGTGGTACACCCAAGTAGTATACAAAAAAAAAAAGCGTTCCGCTTTATGCATGTAGTTACGTTCCAGCATCTTAACCTAATAGAAAAAAAAAAAAAAAGATACGATTACTGTTACTTTAAATAACTATATTAGTCTTGGTAGTCCGTGTCACTGTGTTCAGTTGGTTCATGGCGATAATCATCGCGGATCCCTAAGACGTCCTCAATGCGTTCCTTCCAGTCCTCCTCCTCCATCCAATATGCCCCACAATACGTCGACATTTTATAGTGAAGCGCCTTCTGGGCTTCTTTCACGATGGAATCTAACATCGGGGCGGAATTAAAGGTCGTAACAACGTGGGAACCGACATCCGTACTAGCCCATCGTTCCTGCAAATCCCCTTGAGAATTGACAGCTTTTGTGCTTGGCGCTGAAGAAGAGAAAGAGGATTCTTTTAAAATCTTCTCGCCAGCCGTGAAATCCTGCTTAGAATCAAATAAAATCTCCAGCGGAAAGGTGCTCGATATTGGATAATTACTCCTCGTGAGTAAGGGTAGGTAAGATGAGGTGCGCAGTGGCAAGGCATAATGTAGCATCGCCTCCTCGGTAGAATAAACGCGAGAAGGAAGAACCCCGGCTCCGCGTAGAGTAAACGTATGCCCAAGAACCCTCCCTGCCGAGGAAAGCGGAGAATATGGCATTTCATGCGAAAGGGGAGTAAAACCTCGCTTACTGGAAACCCCACCTTTTTCGGAGAAGCCTAAAAGGGGAGTAGTCTCCAGAAAGCTCCACAACTCGCGGTTATGCAGTGGATTTAATTGGGGGTCTACTGGTAAGGGAAGGGAACCAAATAACGCAGAAATTCTCCATGAGGAACTTGGTCGAAGGGTACTACACCACTCACTGAGATAATACGCAGGCCTCTTAGCACTTTCACATGCTGCCATTTCTCTAGGATCCATGGTCTGTTGAGAAGCCCCATCCCGGGTACCGTATAAGGCGGTATCGAGAACGGCCGCTAAATACTGCGCGGCGGCAGCATCCTCGTCTAACCACCAACACCCCGAATGTTTACTACGGCCTTCTTCGAGAGTCGAGGTATTGGATTGTGCGGAAAAAAACGAAGGCCAATTCCCGATTTCAATCGGAACATACAGCGCCGAGCCATGCTCAGAAAGCAAGGAGGTAGAGAGCAAACGATTCAGGCAAACCTCCTCGCGGCGCTGATTCGCAAACGGAGCGGTGGAAAGTGATAAATCCCCCGCTTTCGCCCTACCAGATGGAGCCGATTGTGAAGCATATGCCCCACGCTGGGGCTGAGTCTCCGCTGGAAGAGGCGTGAAAATGGCGAACATCGCCACCGGCGTCTTCGATCCCGCATCTTCCCAAAACTCCCTTAGCGTGTTGTGCGCGGCCCCGCTAAAGAGCGAGTCCCCGTCGACAAAACACTGTAAGCCTTGCACCAAATCGGCCTCCTCGAGCTGATGACGAAGGTTCTCCGCGAGCTCCCGCGCGTCCGGCGAGATGTCGCTTTTAAAGTGCGCGAGGCCGTACCCAACGTTGTGGATCGCGGGAACCTCCCCTACAGGGGCGATGGGGTGAAAAGGATGCAGGGTGGTAAAATTACCAGGGTCTATGCCTGTCCTGATGTACTTCCACCACGACACCAAAGGGTCTTTCTCACGAAATAACCTACTCTGGAGCTTTTTAAGCGATTTACGGCCATCGAGAGGGACCTCGGGGTCGTGCTTTTTCTGCGGGGGTTCTCTCGGCGAGGATAATGGCTGAGCTGCGGAGTCGTGATAGTTTGGTGGGCTTAGATTTCTGCCTGAACTCACATTTATCGTCGCATAGTAAGGGTCCTCATGATTTTCAACATCAACCCTCGCGCCTCCGCGAGAGCAATCCTCTTCATTCTCTTCCTCACTCAAGTCTTCCCCTTCGCTACCATTTTCATCCGAGGAACGCGCTCGGCCCCATCGCCCCTGCATAAAACGCACAGCCCTTTCAAAGCGCCTTTCTTCCTCTGATAAGTTCACGTTCTGTGAAATTCTCATTGGATGCCGTGAAAAGAAAGGATCGCGATGATCCTCTTCGTAGGTATTTCCCTCCGCCTCCGCATTCGTCTCAATTTCAGCGAGATCCGTCAAATAGCTCGCGTGCGGGGCATCCAAAAGCAGCAGGCGAAGCACACGAGAGCTCTCCGAATGCCCTTCAAAACTCCTCATATAGCCTTTTCCGCGCTCATAATAAAGTGTCTTGTGGTGAACATCGTACTGGCTAGTTCCATTAGCCCACTGAGCAGCTACAAGGTTAGAAAAATTTCCGAACCCAATCGTAATCAGCTCACGTTCCGCCATAACAATAAGAAGGAAGAGAAAATTTCGTAAATGTTGGTCTTAACTTTAGTGTAGTTGATATTGTTTTAGCATGAAGCATACGAAAAGGGGTGGGGGGGAAACAAGTAAAAAAGAATGTGGTGAATATGTAAGAAAATGTACAAATAGGTGAATCGCATAAGAAAGAAAGAGGATAAGTTCCATGTGATGGCAAGTGAAAGGCTTCAACTTATGTGCTCATGTCACTCTTCGAAGTAAATTCTTAATCAGCATTTCATTATATACGAACTGCTTTCAAATACATAAAAATATGATTACACCCACGATATTCGTGTATGAAAACGTTCTTTATTCCATTCCAGATCCTTTCCGTAAGCAATAAAACATTAGGTGGTGCTCCTGATTTACTTCAGGGAAACTTCTTGTAAACCGTGGAGTCTATTTTTAAAAAACAATGCATCGAGCTCAATTGATATTGAAAAAAAAAAAGAAACTAAGAAAAAGTGTAGAAAGATGAAAATCGTTAAGTTAAGCGTGATCCGGCAAAAATATTCTGAAGGTATTTAAAAGTATTTTTTTTTATTTATAGATAATCCTTCTAAAATAATCTTAGAATTAAAGGTAACAAAAAATGCGAAAAACAGCGACAATGAAAAGAAATACAAAATAAAAGTAAAAGACAGCCACCTCTTCCTGTATATATATATAATTATGCAAAAGTTTTACATTAAAGCATCTGAGGGATATAAAAATAATGAGAAAAAAGGGATAAAGTCCTATTAAAGCAAGACTCCTCTCGCTTCACTTATATGTTCGGCGTTTCAGGAATTTAGATCGCTCATTTTTAGATAAACAGCAAAAAAAACGCCCCCCATTGAAAACGAAAATGTGTAGGACACAATAAAACCCAGTTAAAAAAATGCTACTTAATTGAGATAGGACAGATTTTCTGCACTGTTATCTGTTTATCGCATAACTTCGCTCGATTTTTCGCAATTTTTTTAATGGTAATTTTCCCCCTCTATATATTCACTTAGTACAAGGAAGAGGAAGTGAAGAAAAAAGAACAAAAATACCTTGAGCACCTTTAAACAAGTTAGTTATTGCTAATCCCTTAATCCTCTCGTACCTTCTTTAAACGAGAATGCTTTTTGCACTCCGCCCCCTCCCATCTACCGAATTCTCTTGAAAAGGCGTGTTAAATTTATTCTCTGGGTATTTTTTATAAGTAACATATAGATATAAATATGTAATAAACATTTATACGTTCACTCGGGAAAATTTTGGTATTACATTGTTCCCGAGGGTATTGAAGCCTGAAGTGACTCCACTGACCAATCTGACGATACAGCAGAATCTGAGGAATATGTTGACGTATAGCTACTCTTAGACGAGGGCGATGAGAGGCTCACGGCACCGCGAAGATTGGTTTTCTTATCTTGATAATTACCGTGGGCGGCATTTCCTGTACCACTCTCATCCCCACCACCACTAATGGTGCTGCTTGTAAGCTCCGAAACGATATCGTCAAACCCATCATTAGATCCCGCATCATTGCTATCTTTGCGCATGGGTGCGTATTTGTTTAGTTTGTAAAGCATCTCCGCTCGTCTTATAATGCGCTCCGCTCGAATGCTCGTATCAGTGCCCTGCAGAATATTAAAATGCAGGAGGTCCTGCGCACTCGGCCGCAGGTCCGGGTTGATCTGTAAGCACGCCTTCACGAACTCGTAAATCAGCGGATTCCCGCTAAGCAGCGGCGACAGCTCCGGTGTATCCGTCAGCTCCGAGAGGTATTTAATGATCCCCATCCCATGGCTCTGCTCAATGTGCGAAAAAGGCGGTAGCCCTGTCGCCATCTCCAGCGCGATGCACCCCACGGACCATACATCCGCCTTGTAATCATAGCCAATGCGCTGCTGAACGTCCGCCATAAGCACCTCTGGGGCCATATATTGCGGCGTTCCTAACATTTTATAAAGCTTTTGACCAGGCGCAAGCTGCTTGGCGGTGCCGAAGTCGCCGATTTTGGTCCACCCGTGGGTCCCCAAAAGCAGATTTGCGGTCTTAAGATCGCAATGGACGTAGTGCTGGGAGTGGACGTAGGCGAGGCCGCGGCAGATCCCTATCAATCGCTGCACGATCTCCTGGAACGGCAGCCCCACGCCGGGGTTCTCCCGGATCCGATTCCGCAGCGTCCCGCCCGGGGCGAGCTCCATGTACAACCGCAGCATCGTATCGCTTTCCTTCTCACAATAAAAGTAGCGGATGATGTTCTCATGCTGCAAAGACGTCATCGCCAGGATCTCCTGCACGACCTCGTCGACCACCGTGCCTTGGTGGAGCCGCATGCGCTTCATCGCCATTCTGCCATTCGTGAGCGTGTCCTTCACTTCATAGACGTCGCCAAAGGTGCCTTTCCCGAGCAAGCGCCCGATTTTATGCCGTCCGGCGACCGCGTTCGTGAAATTCGACCGCAGCTGCTCGATTCGGTCCTCCTCATCGCGCATCTCGGTGACCATCTGCTCGGCTTTCTGCATCGCGATGTGGATAAGCGCCGCGGAGCCGAGCTTCGGGACCTCGATGACGGAATTCCGGTCGAGCAACTTCTGCACCCGCCAATCGCTAAAGTCCATCCCGATCACCACGAGCACCATCCGGCTCGTGCTCTCCAAAATATCCCCAAAAGGATCGCTGCCATAATGTTTGATGTAGTCGTCCATGTCAAGGTCGATCTGGATGGGGTCGATGATGAGGATATCCGCGGTATTGCTCTTAATTTTCCGCATAAGCTCCTCGAAGGAGCGGACTGGGACCACCGCGTGTTGGCGGGACCAGAGGATCTTGCAGAGGTGGTTCTGGTGGACGTAGTTGTTGTCGGCGACGATGACGGTGAAAGACCGCCCGCCAGGGACGGCGACGTGCTGCACAAGCCCCGAGGAGGCCTCCTCGGGGTCCTCCTCCTTGCTGCCCGGGATCGCGAGCAGCGGGAGCTCCACACGAACGGCGTTGCCCTCCACCTCCGGGCGCGTAAAGCAATGCAGCACCCCGCCCATCTCGGAGACGATCCGCTCGACGTGCGTGAGCTCGCCGCCGCGGTGCCGCGGGTTCGCAAAGCGCGGCTTTGCCTCTGGGCTGCACTGCGGAAAGGCCTTGGCGGCCTCGTTGGAGACGACGGGGCTGTTGTAGGGAGCCGCCAAGACGGGCTCCCGCCGTCGAAAGCACGAGGTCGGCGTTAAAAGAGCCGCGACAGACGAGCTCGAGGAGTCGAACGGGACCACGCTCGGGAACTCCTCGACGAGCTCGTTCGAGGAGTGCAAAAGCGGGATCGTCAGGCCGTTGTCCCGGAGCTCAAAGCAAATCCGGCGGAGGGAGGAGAGCTGGAGGTCGATGCCCTCGTCGGGGTCTGCGTTGGAGGTGGTGGAGCAGGCGCACGGCGGCAGCGGCGCCTTGCTCTCCTTGAAGTCGCCCCCGCTGTTTGCGAGGGTGGACGCGGACGACAATTTTACGCCCTCGGCGGCAGAAGACGCCGCGGGTTTGTCCGACTGCGCGGGATTCGAAGCGTTGCCGCCATCCCCGGGCAGCAGCAAAACCCCGCTCGCGCCGGCGTCAGCGTGGTCTGGCAGCGCGGGAAGGCTGGCGCTGATGCTGTTGGGTGGCGTTTGGCTTAAGCTTCGGGCCGAAGTGCGTACACTCCGGCTCGATAATCATCACCCGAAGCTCGATATCGATGTGCGCCGTGGGGTCGTACTCCAGTGAGTTCAACACGTCCTTCAACAACAGGCGCAGGAAAAGAAGAACCTTTTCGGCATCCAAGAAAACCTTTAAGCTGGAAATAATATCATCCGTTTTGCAGAATAAGTTGCAGTTGGTGTTGCGCACGAGTGCACAGGCCTCGGTTATGAAATTTCGGATGGGAACAATCAGCTGAGTCGGCCGCAGAGAATCCCTCATTGTCTCCATGGTAAGCAACGACAGGCGGGCGAGGTGCTCAACAGTGACCATACAGGCATCCAAGTGTCCTCGCAGTAGTAACGCGTCATTGGGCGTTACCACCCACTTCTTCGATTCGATGTACGAGACATAATACTGGAAGTTCGCAAGCTGCGGCCGCATCCGTCCGTTCAACCAGGACATCACGTCAGCGGAGTAGTTGGCTGCGGCATGGTACTTCGATTCGCGGCCCACCAAAAGAAACACTTCCGAAAAGGACGAACACATGGAGGGGACGATGCTCAACGCAACGCCGATCTGGTAAAGTCCTGTATTTTGTCTAAAGGAAAACATCTTCTGCAAGTTCATCTCGGCAGCCACGTAGTCCTCCCATTTCCCCGCGTATTCCTTCGCAACCTTCAGCATCGTTTGCAGCTTTTGCCGGCTCTCTTCGCAGCTCATGAGGTCAAAAATGCTCTGTCCGATCACCTCAAATGGCGTGTAGCCAGTAACGTTGTGGGCGATGGAGTTCCAGTGAATAATAGTGCCGTCCAGAATAATTTCGATGATGATGGTGTTGTTCGCGCAGAGCGCCTCGAGTGGGAAGCGATATAGGTGCCGACCACCCAAGAAAATCATTTCCCCATTCGGGCTGATATGATGCCAAAGCGAAGACCCCGCAGAGACGCGCCGGGTATTAGACAAATGGCACGAACGCAGAGGGGTACTGGGAGTAACATTAGGCTTACTCACTACGAGGTTTTCATTCCCTTGGTTGTGCGATTGGTGGGAGCTCGTCGTCGCAGCTTTGGTTATAGCCTTATTCCGAGACTTTGATTCGCCCTTGAATTGCTTGAGCTTCTCTGTAAAAGACATCCCTCGAAAGCGTGGAAGCTGTCTTGTCGCGGCAAGATTGGGAAACGTATTCCTTGTGGGTTTGTGATTTTTAGAGACGGCATTGCTCACCTTGTCGTCTTGCTCATCAAACCGTCTAATGCTAAACGAAGAGCTTACCGTTTTCATCTCGCTTGGGTATTTCCTACCTTCCCCAATAGACTGAATAAGCCTGATTGAATTCATTTCTCTCCGCATCTTCTTTGGGGCAATCTTCCTCAGAAATCCATGCATTGGATGAACGACCATTACGCACTTGAAGGTGTCGAGAACCTCTTTGCACATAATGGCATCAAAGTGGTGGCGATCGATGCGTGCAACCTGCAGGGCAGTTTCAGCCTGAGCGGTAAAAAGGCTCTTAGTTCCGAAAACAAGCTCAACCTCACCCACAAGGCTTCCAGAAGAACACTTGAGCGAAAATAGTCTTTTCAAGGAGTTAAAAGGTAACAAAAGTCCCTCTGCTTCTTCTTTTTGATGCTGGGGCCTCAGGCTTGATTCATCCACTGCGGAATCTGACTGGATCGCACCATAATTCAGGCCAGTGCTCACAACTTTCTTGTTAGAAACAGCGGCAGAGGTGGACAGAGAAAGGAAGCCGACCTGGGGATGACTTTCAGTACTCTTCGTGCCTTCTGAGCTCTCGGACGAACGCGTCAACGGAGAATCAGTGTACATTCCTGTAGATCCAATCATATCATTTCTTGCTGTTTGGAAAACCGTATCGTCAGTCGAGTGCTGAGATGTTTGCATAGGCTTTTTCCACCGCTGTTCCACATCATCGATTTGCTCGCGAAGTGGGGAACTCTTATAATCTTGCTCAAAAGACTCATTGGAGAACATGGCACAACTATTGGCGCTAAGTTCAGGTGGTATCAGGTGGGATTTAAGAAGCGTACGCTCCGTCGGGGAGTACTTACTCCCCTTCCTAACAGCCTTCTTGGGAGTGTGGATTAAGTTCAGCTTGCCTAACACAACAATATACAGACACTCTACCGGGCCCCCTTGATCCACGAAAGTGACCCCTTGTTCAATCCGGTGCGCCTTCAGTGCGTCTGCTAGACGCCACTTAATAGGGTCCGGGCATGTTTGGAAAAGAGGAATTCGCTCAATAAATCGTGTAACAAACACCTTAAAAGCGCTCTTTTGGGACATCGCAAGGGTTACATAATCCTTGATATCGAGAAAGAATACGGTCGTTCTTGGCGCGGTGGCCGAGGCCAATGTAACAGGGCTCCACTTGTCGTTATCGAAGAACTCCATCTCGCCGTAAAAACCTCCGGATTCAATTGTCCGCAAGGTTTTTCCATGGGATGTCACGGACATGGACCCCTTGGCGACAAAAATAATACCCCACCCCCACAGCTCACCCTCCAGGACTAGTGTATCGCTAGCGTCTAAAACTTTGCGATTCATTGCATGGATAAGCAACTCGATGTGCTTCAAGTCAAATGAAGCGAGTATCGTGCTTTTGGAGATTGCCTCATGGATGCTATTGAGCTCCTCAGACGAGAGGCTGATCCCTTTTGAAGTAGAATCAGTGGCGGTTGGAGTATTCGTACCTTCCTTGAACAATCCTTTTTCCATCTCTGCACACGCCGAAGAGGACTCCTTTGATAATAGTGGAAATCCATCGCCTACAGAGTCACCAAAATTGATTTGGGGATCTGTGATTATTGGGTAATCGCTTGGAGCCTCGCTATTACAAGAATCTTGAGCTGGCCGACACACGTTCTCCTGCTCCTCCTCGGCATTACTCGCAACTTCTTCGACAATTGGCTTGGTTGTCACTGTGCTTTGGGCGGTGGAATCGTCACCATTGGTGGGCATCATAGGCTCTGTGAGATGTGCAAATGAGTTCACTAGGCCATGGCTGTATCTCATAGTGTGGCCACCATCCCGCCTGTCAGCACTCAAGTAAATCTCTTTGGAATAAATGCGGTCTGCTACATCCAGCAGCCTATCACTCGACGTTTCTGAGTCAGATTGGGAACTCAACTCGCCCTCTGCCACCGCCAAGGCCGTCATCGCAATGGCGTAATCAAGTTTCAGATCATAGCCCGCGCCTTTTTCACTTCGGCTCCTGACAAAGACGTTGGGAGAACTGCTCGGCGCATCGCTTAACGCGCACAACGGCGATCTCAGAGAGCTAAACGCCTCATGAGTATCACCTGGTGCACAGTTTGACGCCTCCAAGTGACCCTTTCGAATCAAAAAGTCCATTGTAAGGTCAAGAAGAGATCGATCACAGTCCTTAGAGCCAGATAAACAGCTGTTGCTTTGTGAATTTCGCTGATGACGTGTTCTTTCTGACTTAGGTGAACGGTATCGTCGCGAATGTGATGCATGCTTACCACATGTATGGTGGGCGTTGAAAAATTTCCTGTCGTGCGCAGAAGAAACGTTTGACGTGGCTGTAGCATCCAGTGGGTCTCCAAGGGCTCCTTCGGAAAGCTGATCGCAAAATGAATTCGCATTGAATTTGGAGTGTTCTCGTTGACAGCACTGTTGCTTCTCGTGGTGAACATCGTCCTTCGTGTGCTTCAGTCGAGTAACGCACGAAAGCAGAGATGACGAGCGTTTCTTCCTACTAAAATGGGGGCTGCGGCTGCCCTTTCTACGAGGTGAAGACTTCGAAAGACTAAAAATTTTATTGCCGAAACTCAAAGAAACACTTCGAGACTGCTTTTTTTTGCTCGTTCCAGATTGAAGTGATGCTTTGATGGGAAACACATCGCTGTCAGGGTTATATAATTGGCAAAAGGGCGTCATGCAGCTTCTTGAATCAACTGCCTCAGTGCGCTGTAAGGAATTATTGTGCATGCTCAATGGCAAATGTTCCACGTTATCACAATCCATATCTTGATTAGAACGAGATTTAATCAGCTTTTCTGAACAAGCTGATTTCGGATTTTGATGTTTTATAGTGTCTTTGACAGTATTCTTATGGTGATGCCAATGAGAATGATGGTGGAAAGCACTTTTTGGTGTAGCCGAATGGGCACAGCTATGCCTGTGGCGATGCGAAACTTTTACGTCAGAGGAAAGAAATACTGGAAATTTCCTAAAAAACTCCGGAGATTTTTTAGTTGATCTAGCATCGTTTTCTGAACACTGTGAGCTGAAGATGGAAACAGACCGGTTTGACCTTCTCTCATTGTAAGTTTTATGCATATCATGAAGGCCAATGGCGTCGTCTGTCGCTGCGAGGTGTGAGACACTAGTTGGCAAAAGGGCACATTCTGGCTTACTGCAGGGTGAGCCCTTGAGGACAGAGTTGTCGAGAGATTCAGGGATTGTATCTTCATTCTCGTGGCCGCTTCTCTTTTCGGAAACTTCAGGAGCGCACAGTCTGGTCACCTCGTTTTCGAGAGGTCTACTGGAGTTTATGGGGGTTCCGTCACTCAGATGCCACTCGTGGTGCGTCAAACTCAATTCTGTGGTAAGCTGTCTGTGGCCAATAATTTGTTTGGAATCAGGTGACCTCAAACCAGCTGAAAAATCTTTATTAACTTCTTTAACAGCTAAATCTCGGTTGGGTTGTCCGATTTCTTCCAGTTGTGCATTTTCGCCCCGTTGGTTACATTCTCTTTCCTTTATATATCGCACTAAATCCTTAGAGTTGTCCATACGAGCATCATTTCCCTCAGAGCTTCCCTCCAGTTGTCCATGAGTGTTGCTCTGAAAATCATTTTTGGCAACTATCATTTGAGTACCTTCTGTGCCAGTTTGAAGATTTGGATTCCTGCTTTTGTCTTCAGAGGCTTCCGCAACTGTAGCAGCTCGAAAGGGCTCAGTCACCAGACTTTTCGAAGAGACGGGGGAAGGAAAGGTGCTCTTTGAGATCAAGCTTCGATCGAAATCAGTTTTTACTTCGGGATTGTGTTTTTCGTCGGTGGGCCAATCGGAACTGCGTGTATGGCAAGGAAGTATGCATTCATGGTTGTCTGTCTCCGACAACCCGTGCGTCTCTTGTGGAGATGTTTTCTCTTTTCTGTCACTACTGCCGGCAAATCTCAGCATTGCATCCAACTTAGCCGAGGAATGAGCCGACAAAACAGTCTGTTTTGGACTGGTGTCGTGCAAGGGTATCATCTTTTCATGAATTTCCTTAATAGAAGCATTTCTATAATCTGCACCAGGAAACTTTTGTGTGTGAAAGAGCCCCTGGGAAGGCGGCGAAGCAGAAACAGAAGCCTGTGATTGTGAACATAGGTCAATCGAATCAAAGGATTGAATTCTGCTTTGGAGACTCGAAATCCTGTTGGAAGACGCCACAATCTGTTCGTCGTTTAGGCGAGAACTGCTCCTGGGTGTCCCCATAGCTGTGCTGAGCCCAAGGAGGGGCGACTGAGTACTGTCTGGAAATGGAACATCATTGATATTGGCTTGCAGGCATGCCTGGGCATTCGTGCAGATTTCTGAGAAATGATAATGATCGGTGATGTTAACCGCTACATGGCTTTCTTTTCCCTCCAAAAATGAATCCTCATTGCAACGAATTCCTGAGGCATTTTCCCACTGTAAATCAAGTGTGGGACAAGACGAGGCGTGATGCATTCCTCGAGAAGCTGCACGTGCATTTAGGAGGGCTTTAGATTTCCCCTCTAGAGACGGAGTCAAATTCATATCACAGAAGCTTTGCTGAGAACTAAATGCAGCACCGACTGGGGCATCAGTGGTACGCATAGCATTGCTAAAATTCACGGAAGCTTTGCTCTGAGACCCGAATTGAAACGAAGTAGACGCATTGCAGCCTGTTGTCCCGTTGGTACTTTCTAAAGGAGAGAATTCTGAGCCGTTAGTGTCCCCCTCTTCTTTCTTTCTAACGAGCACTTCTAAGTAGGACAAAACTTTTGAATACATTTCTTTGGGAACCTTGGACAGCGTTCTCTTAATTTGCGTGAGTACCTCTTTTTGCACTGTCGCCGAGGAAGATTCTTTCGAGGGAAAAAATCGATCTGGCCTGCATTCAAAGCACCCATTTTCACCTGCCGAAACGCTTTCGCTGCGGTGCTTCATTAAAGAACTTAGGGAAGAAAAGTGAAAAGCCGTGCTCGAACTCAAGCCCATAGCCCGTGCCGCATTGCTACCTGTAAGCATTGAGGAAACCCTCGGCGAGAGTGCATCGATATCGGTGAGCGAGTTCTGTTTTACCATACCCTGGGTCTTTGTTTCATCCTCCAAACAAGGAACAGGATTCGTGCACCGCGTCCAGACTGCTCCAGCACCGGAAGGGATTCCCAAATCCATGGAAGCAGTTGGGGTTATTTTGCAGGGTAAATTGTCCCCTTTCGTCGCCGCTTTGTCAGTGCATTCGATTGATGAGAATGGTACGGGATCAACTTTACCGTCGACAATAGACTCTGAAGCATATAGAGAGGGCTGCGACATTGGAAAGATGCTGCTAAACACAGCGTTTTGGTTGGCGGTAAATGCCATACCAAGGTTATTACTATAAGACTGAAAAGTGTGGGGTTGCGACTGCGATACGGCGAGGGGTGATGCAGATGGTGATAAAGGCTGCGGTGGCGGAGTTAATTGCGATGAAGGATTACAGTGATCACCTGCTCCTCTGAGAAGGGGTAACTTTGATTTGTTTGCCATCGTGTCGCTTCCGCTTGCCAAGGAATGCAACTTAAGACGCGCAGTGCCGATAGTGGTAGTGGTGGTGCCTTGGTTGAATCCGGAGTTTAGTGCTGGATTACGTGAAGCGGCTAAGGTTGTCTCTAAGGAGCTGGACGTCGCGGCTAATGGAACTTTAATAGCACCGCCGTGTTTGCCAGTTGTTGATCCAGTAGTGGAGACGGAAATCCCGCTATTGGCCAGTTTCTGCTGA
Organism: Cynanchum wilfordii; assembly: GCA_025388415.1. Lineage (NCBI taxonomy): Eukaryota > Viridiplantae > Streptophyta > Magnoliopsida > Gentianales > Apocynaceae > Cynanchum > Cynanchum wilfordii. The sequence continues at coordinate 73,069 of JAHSUH010001912.1, forward strand.
GCAGCACGGTTGGCATTGCTGATCGTAGTGGGAGCAATAGCGGCAAGAAGCTTTGCCGGAATGTCTGCTGTCGCCGAGTTTAATATATTATTACGTGTATTAGCAACTGTTTCCTTTCCGGCATTTCTGGCCCCAGAGACGCGCATAGTCGACACTGCTGGAGCTGCCACTGCTTGGCCGGAAGTCGGAGGAAGTGAGATGTTGTTGGTTGAACCAGCCTTGCTTTCACTTGAAAGAAGTAATCCACCCACCGTCCCCGAGATACTCTCATCAAGTGTGATCACAGGTGCAAAGGTGGCCATGGCGTTTCTAGTGTCTCCGATACCTTCTTTTAGATCCTCATCCCATCGCTCATCTAAACTTTTCTGGCTCGGTGCGAGAGGACTGCAAGAAAATGAAGCGAGTTTGGACACTTCCACTCTTGTCTCGTCCTTTAAGCTAGAAACTGTTGGATCACTCCTTTCGGTAGAGGAAACCACTAAACACGTGTTTGCGCTAGGGGAAACTTCATATGAATTCGCCTCTGAAATCCTGTTCCGGTGACCTAACACCAGCCCTTTGTCTTTCCCCTGCTCAGTTTCACAAAGAGAGGCCGTTTCTTGGCTCCGATCGGCAATGGAAAAGTTCTCTACGACAGCATTCGGCGACACCGGAGTCTGAAGCGGAGCTACCGTGGTGATGTTGGGCTGCACTTCGATCGGTGAAGGGATGTCAACTAAATCCGGGTCAACGGTGCGGCTTAAAACTAATTTCGAGTCATTCTCCTTTTCCTCATCAGTCTTAGAAGCGCCCTTTCTAGGTGAAGAATGGTCACACCCACAGTCATTATGTTTGAAAGGTGGCCAACATTTGCCAGATTTTGATACAGGAGGCATGTCATTTGCGTTGCCGCTTTCCGACGATGGGACCAAGATGTTGAGACTCAGTGGGCTCGGCGTGTTGACGGCGTTAACCAGAGGCGCACTGGCGGATATCGGTGAAACACCGGCAGCAGAAGAGACACTCGTTAACTCGACCTTGTTGAGGTAGTCATTCACCTTGTCGCTTATTTTGGCCTTGCTGAAGCACCGTTTTATCTTGTAATTGCACTTATCACTATTCTCCGAGGCTTGACTAGAGTCTCTTCGGAGTTCGGATTTTGTTCTTCGAGAACGGGCTTTGTTTTGATTTTGATCAAGCTTTTCAGTCACGCTTGAGATTGAATGATGCTGATGCGCAGTACAGGTGCCTCGCTTAGCATCTAATTCGGCCTTCAAGACTTCCTTGAGTCGGCGCTTTGTCAGTTGATCGCTACGCAGTGATGCAGCATCCCCCGCGCCGCCAGCGTAACATGTTGAAGACAATGCAATAGCGGGAATACTAAGGCTCGACGGTCCTGGAGAGCTGCAGTATTTACTCCGGGCCCTTTTCCCATAGTAGTGACGAAAATGATGACTCTTCTGGCGATCTATTCCCTCCCTTTTCTCGCCCTCTCGCTCAACCACTATGAGAGTCTCAATCCACCTCTTTGTGAATGCAACATGATCCTTTGGCTTCTGCCCAAGCAGCACAAGTGCGAGATTCGACAGAATCTTTTCAATCCCGAACACTGTCAAATATGTTACGTCATCCATCTCCGATACTGGGAGACTATGCTTTCCAGAGTGAGGCCTTGGTAAGGCAGACTTTTTCAAGATGCCAGAGCTACCAGTTCTGTGATGTGTGAAGGCTTTCTCCTTATCAGGCGGAAGTGATAAAAACTGTTGGGAAAGCCGACCGGTACTATGCTTCCCTTTGGCTCCTTTAGTAGTGGGTCCATCAACTGTTTGGAGTAATGAAGAAGTTGGCAAAGGTAACTCGTTTGGCTTTTTCTCTTTTTCTTCGTCTTGTTTACTATCACCTTCAAGAACTTTTACAGGATGCCTGCCGCCATCGTGGTGATTGTCCTGTAGTTGGGCACTGAACTCGCTATCCTCCCATTCCAGTTTGTTTTCTCTCGTATTGGAGCGTTTCACAGGCCTCCATTCAAACTCTGATCCCGAATCAGATTCAGCATCTTCCTTTCCCGTTGTGTTTTGATCGCGTATGGCTTGCGTTTCATGAAGACTCTGTAACGCATCCAATGCAAGACTTGATCTGGTAGAAGCGGCACGAGACCCACTCTGGCAGCGATGCTCTTCCTTCAAAATCAAAGAGGCCGACTCTGGATCTGTTTTTTGCTGGGATATTTTATCCACATCACTTCCGACTCCATCCTCAGCTGACCCCCAACTTCTGGCATTTGGTTGACAGTTTACCGGTTGTTTAAAAAAAATAGCAGAAGCAGGTGACGTAACCCGTGTTAATTCCTCTGATGATGTTTCTGGCATAGATCCAATATGCAATGTGGCCCAATGACCCGTCTCGCACTCCTCCTCGAACGCCCATCGTTTATCATCGTGGTGGTTACCATGATTAGGAAGAGGTGCGGCACTGGCCGCATTCGGGTCGTCCGCTAGTACTTTCGTTTCTGAATTCCAGGGCATTTTTGTTAACCCGGAACTGAATTCTAAATAATAAGTTGTTACTTAAGAAATAAATAAGATTGTTTATGTATGTATATATATATATGTATTTATATATATATATATATATATATATACATATGTGAGTGAGTGTATTTCAAATTCCTCCTTATTTGTTTATGCGAAAGTGTGATTTTGAAGTAATTAGTACTAACTTAAGAGAGTTAAATATAACGATAAATCCTATGATTAAAGAAAAACAATAAAGGAGTAAATATGAACATGTGTAAATAAACAAAGAAAGGTATTTGAAAATATTCGTTATGCATGGTGCATCCCCCTTAGCTCACGATAAAAATAGCAGCAAGAAAAAGTTCTTGGAAAGGAGAAGAAAAGAAATTCAGCTCCTGTTGTTGTTGTTGCTGTTCTGTGTTTAGGGGAGGGTGAGGGTTAAAAAGGGTAAGTTTTTTTTTACGACAACTTCCCTCATTTAATTATAGATCTAATAAAGGTAAAATATTTTGCAAAGAATGACAATTTTCCCCGCTATTCTTTCTGCTTTTAAAAAATTATCATTATTTAGTATAAAATAGGCAAATAAATAGGCACGTTTAATAATTTTGGGGGGGTAATTAATATATATTTATTTGTTCTTTAATTTAGGAATGCTCCATTCCTAGTTCAAAATAAATCTGAAAAGACTAAAAGGACAGAAAAAAAACGTTTTCAAATATATATATATATATACATATAAATACTCCGTTGGATTCCAAGTATAAAAATAAGGTAAGACGATACAAAAAAAGGCTAGATGTTAATCATAAAGGAAACTTAGAAGTGAAAAGGCACTATTGGAAGCTTATCGCTGAAATATCAAGCGGTTTCGTATATTTTCGAAAATAGACTATAGATCCTGATGAGCATACAAGTGAAAATCAGAAACATTATTTGTCACTCTTAAAGTGGATAACTTTTCCGTTGTCATCGTTTCCTCTGCACATCTAGATTTTTATACGAATGAAGGCCTTTTATTGTTGCTGCTGCATTTTGAAAGACATTCTCATTCTTATTGAGATTACTTCATTTTGTTGAGCGAAGATTATCCGCTTATTTCAATGCACATACATATATGTAGCTAAGAAGTGAAAGAAAAACTCCACTACCGAAATGTTTTGAAAAAAGTATTATCTACTGTGAGACTTTTTCTTATTAGTATCAATAAAAAGTAAAAAAAGGTTCAAGTGAATAGGACACGCAACAAATTCGAAAAGAAAAGCATCACGAAGATGCTGCTTTGTATCCGAGACAAGCGCAAGAAATACCATAATTAGCCATCGGATGTTTGTTATTTGATTCCCCTTCTTCACCATGTTCGTTTTCCTGTAGAATTGATTTTATTGCCCCATTTTTTTCTTCATTGGGTGTGTCAGAGTGTTAAGAGCAGCGCTGCCAGTAAAATGAAAATCGGCAATTTTCGATGTATCACTTGCAGTATACACTGCACTCAGATTACTAAAGGGGGTTGCAGTGTTTATATTCTGAGTACTAACACCATAAGGCCATATACTCATTGAAGAGGTGTCTGCCGAGAGGCATACGTTCTTAGCTGCGGCATAATTCTTCACATCATCTTGATCACACATCTGATGCAAATTCGGCATTATCTCACTGCTAGGGGCGGTAAAAGCGTTCTCAAATGTGTCGTTGCCTCGCTCAGGTGCGTTCATTACAACGTTCATGGGTCCCTCCACTGAGTTCACATGCAGAATATCCCTCTCAACCCCACATGGCTTCACGTCGAGCTTCACGGAAGAGGTAGAAATGTGGAAGGAGACTAGATTTAAGTCACAAAATATAATTTCGTGACGAATGTCCTGAGTGACCAAGAAATTTTTCTCGGATCATCTACAGACTCCTTCACAAAGAACAGCGGTTTATTTCGGGGCAGCTCATGGTACAAGGGAAATGACAACGCAAAATCGACTGAATTACAATATGGTTGGCCCCGGTATGGCAAGTGATGGACACTAAAACTTATCAAGGAACGTAGTGATATTCATATCAGATGGAAATCAATCTTCTTTGAAGGCCGAGGATCAGACGGGGGCCTTTTGATAGTGAGGTGCCCTCATCCTCGGCTTTGGGTATTTTTCTAGCATCGAGCTTTAGTATAGACCTTGGGATTACATACTCACGTGAGTTATTTTCGCCGCCGCTAGTGTTTGAGTAAAAAACAGGGGCCCCCTCGCCTTCCTGAAATGTGTCACTGCCGCGCAACGCTTTTGGGGTCGCTACTATCATAACCGTGACTTAGGAAAACGTGTTGTCCCTCTAAGTGGGCTTTAATGGTTCGGAACATACTATCTGTATCCCTCACATTTGAATATAAGACCGCCGAGTTGTGGCACCTTGGTATTAACTGGGACTGGAGCTGCTTTCGATCAATCGCATAAACGGACAGTATAGAGTAATGTACTCCCCTTGACGAAGGCTAATTTTTTTATTTATTTATTTTGCTTGCCGTTTCCACTTCATAAACCAAACCCCGTTATAGGTTTTTATGTCTTAACTTTTATTCTTGTCGGAGCCCAAGCAATGCTTCGTCAAAGGAACTTTGACGGTATTGAATTTATTTCTCTCTAAGCAAAAAAATAAAAATAAGTACGGGTTAATTTCAAGAAAATACAAAAAAAGAAGTGATCCAACTGAAGAGTCCACTTGGGAGACTTCCGTTCTTTCTTTTCGGAGTGCGTAAATGCGCGTGAGTTGGGGTGGCAATAAATATATGTTCAAGAACTTTAAAATCACTAATACAACCCTTCCTAATTTAAAATTTCAGCTAACCAAAGGGAAGAAAGCCAGTAAATAGCCTAACAGAATGAATTCTCCCAACTCAAGATGGTATTGAATGAAAAAAGTATTCAAAAAGATATGATACAAAGAAAAAACGGGACACAGGAGGTACTTTTCCACTAACCTGTTCCACAAAGGAGAAGTTTAAAAGGAAAATTGAACTGCATACCGATATAGAAGTATGTGAAAGTAGGGGTATACTATG